>CM026296.1:1786898-1914528 GCA_014851415.1 Cnaphalocrocis medinalis | reverse complement strand
GGATTCTCACCTGATGGAGAGTGACAATAAGGTTTTAAGACGTAGCGTTCTTTCCAAGAAGAAGCCTATTATCACTCTTGACTTAAACATACCAAATTGTAGCTCTCAAACACACAGAAGACGGCATTCAGTGCCGTAGATGGATCTACCACGTTTAAAACTTTCACCTGATTCACTACCTTTTTTGGGGTGTATGTTTTCAGTAACAAACAATCTAAAGTTTAACATTTTGAATATTCGTTTATACCTAAACTTAATTACTCGCCACCTCCTCTTCCTTATTCCATTCCCATACCTACCAATGAAACCTAGTTACGATCTCTAATACAAGCAAATTAAGCCAATTGATTTAAGACTCACCATTGATTTCCCATCAAAATCCCATGCTTATTTACTCACGTAACACACTTAAAGAAATACCTCTGATGATAAGTCTTAATGCCCAGTTAATAAGGTTTCAAATGTGTTGTAGATTTGTTTGTAAGTCCTATTTGGTTGTTAGTGCACTTCCTGTAGTTAAGTTGTAATTACGGTAATTTAAAACTATAGTAAAATTGTATTGGATTGTGTAACAAATCAATTGAATCACATGTATAAGTAGTCAGTATCAATTTAAAGTTGAAGTTAAATAATCGAGTAAGAATATTATTTTAGAGATTGAGACGAGAGCCAAGTTTTCGTCAAAAAAAGAACAAACTGTTAAAAATTGATGTTTTAGTCATTGGAGAATACAAAAAGAACTGCCCACTGTTCACTTAGGATTCATTATTGTATGACTGACGTGCTTATTTATTAGCCCAAGATCCCAGTGCTGCCAGACCTACGTCATTTTGGCAAAGCTGAAATTTCGATGATTTATAGTCTAGTAAGTAGTTAGGAGAGTATGCGTAGTTACTAGCTGCGAAAGCGGGGCTCTTTCACAGGTAGAGCGACAAAGGTGTCTGGGATATTCTTTGGATTGGATTGGTCTGGCTGCTTACAAAGAGTCTGGAAGTAGTACCACGTAGTTATATATAATTATGTCAAATTAAGCCTTGCTAAAATGTCGTAGTTTACCAAATTTTTAAACAATCTTTATAACGTCTGGCGGAAGTAATGGCTAACTAGGCTAGCTAAAATGACGTAGGTCTGGCGGCACTGGGATCTTACTCTATATACTTAATTACCTTGTACAGATGTCTAAAGCCAATGATTACTTTAGTTTGACTACATTTTAAACATGAACATTGACGCATTATTTAAAACTTAATAAATAGCTACGCACACCACACATCGTCATCGGGTGTCATTGTCAAATAGGTTTATTTTTTTTTCTCTAAAATGACGGGTTTGTGTGACTCCCCCGATGATGGAGCCACTGCCGGGTCTGGACGGGCTGTAATCTGTCCCATGGCCATAGTATCGGAGACAATGAGTAGGCGACAGTGGCGCCATCTTTTATATATTATCTATTATATTAACTATTATCAAATCTATGAATGATTTCTTTTTGTTTGTTAATTTTTGCTTGCATTTGTGTTATGTCGGTTCTGTTTTTTTTTGTTAACTAGGTAATCATATTTTTGTTGTTTTTTTTTCCTATTTTTAAATATTTTTTTTTGCTCTGTATCTGTTGTTTTGTGCATGTCTACTCTTATATATTCTTATGGCGTCACCCAAGGTCCAACCTGAAAACCAGCGCTGCAGCAGCTGCTTGCGGCAGCTGCAGCATCATGCTGAGGCTGAACCTTGTTGGCCGCAACTTCTGTTTCCCTTGTTTTGTCTTTTTGTCTGTGTAAATGTTGTGGTCAATAAATGATTTCTTACTCTTACATGTGCGCAGTAATCTCGTTTTCACCATGAATGACGGAGACAAACGTCCGGGAGAGACACGATACGATATAGTGCTTTAAATATCGAACTATTTAATTTCAAGGACAGCTCGAGCCATCTTTCTTTTCGTAATTATTTTGTGCATCGGAGTTACAACGTGACCAAATTAAGGGATATAACAATTTAAACTTTATCCCATCGAGATAAGGTAGTTTCAGTTGTGTCTTTCATCTGTAAATTGATTTTCCTCGGGTAGGCTTGGTTAAAAGTGGGTTAGATTTTAATTATTTGCCCGACTATTAACACTTGATTGAGTCGTTACTGTGGGAAAGACATTTTTTCAATAAAAACTTTGCAAAGACGTGTCGGACTAGCTTGCTGTGGGTTCCGTATTTGTACAAAATTTTATGTTCATGTTTTCACAATAAATTTAAAGTTACACGTACACCACTTGTATTCAACTCGCGAACTACCTCTATACTTATCGTGCTTTATATTTACCGTGTTATAAAAGTGTGGAACTTTTCTTACTGCAAGTATTCTGTGCTGCAGGCCAATACATACGGCGAGATTTGCAATTTGTAAAGGAACTATGTATCGTATGTATCTGACCTTTGGAGCACAAAGTCAGCTTACTGCAAGAACAAGAACATTTACAAAAGAAAAACATTTAATGCAGATCAAAGTTTAGGGGAAGTTTTTTTACTTTCGTTCATATAATGGTTAATGTTAAGAATTGATTATGAACAGAGTTGCTAGGCCAATCTCTCTTGTTTCTTTTATTTGTTATTTCTACTAAAAATAGGGTGTTCAGTATAACAATAAGAGTATGAGGAACTCTAAAAATACCGGTAAACCTAATTTTAACGCTTTTTGTTGATTTCATGTCAGTTTATGAAGAGTTTACTAAATTGATCAGGATGTTTGATTTTTAACTGTGAAACAGTTTAGTGATGCTTGAAATAGCTGATGTTTCTATGGTTCAGTAATTACAAGTCCCGGGTTCGATACCGTGGCTGATTTAATTAAGATAACTTTTACTTTATTTAGATATTTTAACCATATTTATGAAAATGTTGATGGTACATTACAGTTTTTGGCCCTTATTCATCTATAGTTGCATACGGGGATTAGTAGCTCAGTGGAATGAGAATGTGCCTTCACAGGTCCGAACCTTTTATTTATTTTTTATTTTGATATAGGTGGCGGACGAGCCGACGGATCACCTGATGGTAAGTGATTACCGCCGTTCATGGACACCTGCAACACCAGTGCGTTGCTTACCTTTTAACCCCCTTTCTCCTGGATTGGGCCTCACTCACGCAGCCTGGACCTAAGCAAATACTTATAATTATTCGCGTATTGCTACCACTCCGTCCGATAGAAAACATTAGAAAAGCTAGCGGAGGGTGGTACGTATAATCCTTCCAATATACCTACACAAATTGAAAAAGGTGCTATAGAAATAGAAATAGAAATAGAAATTGAGACAACATCACATACATTGTCCTGGTCCCAAACTAAGGTTTACCCTTGTACTATGGAAACCAGAAACAACGAAGGAACTACAAACACCCAGACCCAATACAAGATATCTGTTTCATCAACAAACATTTGTGTTGATGCGGGAATGGAACCCGCGACCCTTACGTCTCAACCGGCGCTCAAACCATTGCGCTAAACGGGTCGTCATGCTATGTAGCATTAGAATATATGTAGTTTATGTTTTCCTTATAATCACTAAAACAACGGTACCCTTTCATTATTTTACGATCCAGGTATCCAATATTTGCAGAGTTAACAGCGTGTACAAAGCACTGGACAGCACGAACGAAAAACACGTAAGCACAGGCCGACCGCCCATTAGAATGCTGCGGCGGAGCACCCTGTATCGCTGTTGCAGGGGCGCGCTCACACTGCATTTTGGTACACATACTAAGTAAATTAATAAAAATAAATAAATAAATTTACACAATCACGTACCCCGTACTAAGTAGCTTAAGCACTTGTGTTACAAATATCAGACAACAGAGGAAACACAAATATAATACCTACTTAAATACATATATTACACTCAGACACTTAACCTACACAAGTATCCATCGCACAAAATAATGTTTATTTAGAGTGAGGATCGGACCCACGACCTTTGGTCCATGAGTGACTGGACACGACCAAAATAATGCGTCAATCGGCCTATAACATTTATTTATGATTCGAACCTACGACTTTCCACTGTCCGGGTGAGTAACTCAATCGTCAATCTGGCTTGCAACCATGTTTCCGAGACGCATTCTTCTTATTTATCTAAGCGGCTAGACAGCTTTTGTGACTTATTTGGCCAGCATTCTGCTACTTAAGCTCAATGATCCGGTGAGCTATGTCAATATCCTTGATTTCCTTTCACTCTACCTAGCATTTTTTGTGTAATAAGTAGTTGGCAGACGAGCAGACGGATCACCTGATGGTAAGCGATTGCCGCCGCCCGTAGACTGCAACAGCAGTAGAGTCACATGTGCGGTACCAAACTTTAACCCCTTTTCCTCTATTTTGGGCCTTACTCACTCGACGAAACACAGCGCAGGCGCTGCTTCATGCCGGTCTTCTGTGAGGCCGTGGTATCACTCCAAGCTGGCCCATTCATGGCGAAGCGTGGCTCTTCCATGGTTATTGCACGGTTACGGTCTTCGACAGTGCGGTAAATTGGCTAACTGTTAGTTTGTGTCATCATGGCTACGATAACAAAATCAATTCTCTTCCGTCTGTATAATCTCACCCTAACACGGACATGCGCCACGACTCGGAAAACCCAAAGGCCGTAAGTCCCTTTTAGTTTTAAAACTATTTTAGTGTAATTGAGTTAGCCCGAATTTCGTGCTAGACTGAATTAGGAGTTGGACTAAAACGAGGAGACTGTTTAATCCACACTTTGCAAGTTTAAGTTAGACCAAGTTAGTTCGGTATTATGCGAAGGGTTAAGTTGGCTAAGGATTTTAGTAAGGATTGGTCTTAGGCAATCGGGCGGGCATTGACGGGTTGAAAAGCGCAAATGGGTCGTGAGCGAAACGATGGGGTGGCGTTTTAGATAACTAGTTAAGGACGGACAGCCGCGCATTGAGATTGTTGTCGCGTAATATAGAAAGAAAGAAAGAAAAAATATTTATTAATTTGGACACCACAACACATACTATGCAACAGACAATTGACACAAACACAAGAAAACAAAAAAAGACTAACATTTACGTTACATTAAATAATAACACAATAGTAGGTATAAGTCGTAAGACCCAGAAGCCTTTTAAAGCCAAAAATAATTGTGTTTTTATTGTGTCTGCTCTCTGGGCCTTACGACATAACGAACGAACGAATATCAGATAGGTATCATTGCTAGAACTTAGATTTTACATTGAAACATTATCAGAGTAGTTAGCCATTACTTTATATAAACGGGACTGATTTTTATATTTATGTATAAAATTTACTGCAATCTGTGCTGCGACTGAAGTAGTTCGTATATTGGACAAACAAAGCGGACAATCGCAGAACGTGTCTAAGAACACATCGCAGCTGTAAAAAACCGACAGACCAACAAATCGGCAGTAGCAGAACATCTGCTGGAAAGCGGGGTTAAGCATTGGATGGAGTCTCATGCCCCTAAAATCCTCTCCACTGATCGTCATTACCACAGGAGAGTAGTACGTGTAGCGATTGAGATAAAGAAGCACGAGAATTTCAATCGGGAGGACGACACGGTTTCAAATTATCATTGACATGGAAATCAGTAATAAATAAATGTAAACCTCGCAATTTGCCATTACAAATCACAACCATCACGAATACCTAAGTGTGGTGCGTCGGAGTGACTCCACTGTCTTTATTTAAGTAATGGCCGCATATATCGTAAACGAGAGAGTACCCGAATGTAAGCAGCTATAGTATACTTATATTTAAATATCCTGGCGTTTAGTCCTGCTTATTATAAAATATTTGGATAATGCAACGCGAAAGTTTAAAAACATATACGTAGCCATTTTCCTTATTATCCAAAAGGTTAGAACTAGTAAATGGCAAAGTAACTGCCTGGTAATTTACCCCTTTATAATGCTTGTTTGTGAGTTTTAAGGGTGGGCGCTTGGACGTAACGTGTGCTAGCGCCGCGGCACCTCTTTTGATAAAAGTACTTAGAAAGGCAAATATTCTTTGTTGCACAGAAACATACAGTTATGGTACAACAACAACAAATGAACAGAAAGTAGAATAAGGCGGTATATCGCTTATAGCGGTTATATTCCAGATAACCTTTAAGTAGGAGAAAGAAACAGGTAAAGATTAGAATAATAGAAATAGAAAATATTTATTTGGAGTAAACAATCACTTATATTAAAACTAGCGTTTGCCCGCGGCTTCGCTCGCGCCCTTCACTTCCCTAAAATGGGGGGTTAGAAAGGGGCAAAAAGTACTACCTATGTTACTCTTCATCCCTTCAACTAACTCCACTTAAAAAATCACGTCAATTCATCGCTCCGTTTGAACACTTTGCAATGTAAAAAATCATGAGATGGCGCTAGTAAACGATATAACCACCCAAAGGGTAAACTTCCGTGTGGGATGCCAGTGTTATTAATAGGGGTAGTTTGTTTCAAATATTTCTCGCGTTTGAAATTTTAATGTTTATTAAAACGTAGGCCAAACTAAGGTTTAATAACAGTAAGTTTGTTCCGCGGTTCCGTTTGTTTTAGGTCGCTGCCTTTAAGGGATGATGGCCGGCACTAAATTGAGGATTAGTGGTTACAATCAACTGGTGTTTGTAAAGGTATCTACAAATTTAATAAACGTGCAAATGTCTTTTGTCTGGTAGAAATCGCATTAAGCTTTAAGGCCGTTAAAATTGTATATTGAATTCCTGTAATATATTATACTTTTGAAGTTGTGAATTTTTAAGGCACAATAAAGTATATGTATCTATGGCCTAGACATTGTGTACAATGTCAGATTATACAAGTTGCCGGTAACAATAGGTACGAGTATATAGCGGTTGGGCCTCATTTAACCAGACGTTCTTATATTTCAGCCGTCTCCTTCAGTATTTGCTTTGTGATTTGGCCCTGAAGCAATTTTAAAAGGCCGAATGGGGCCCACATCTAAAAGTCAAACAGGGGCTTTAACTCCGTGGCTTGAGGCCTATTTCCAGTGAGGCCTTAATACACTTAACCAAATAGCACTATAAGCTGGAATAAACAGGCAGTTATACTAACTGCCTTACACTTTGAGCCATGAAAATGTAACCTGAAAATGGTATTAATTCGTAGTTATAAAAAGCAAATATTTATATTTTTGTAATATCATTTGTATTTTAACCTTCATCTATTGATATGCCTTACAGGGCGCTATATTGCATACTCTTTAAGACCTATGTAGATAAGTAGTGTAATATTTTTTAAGAATCTTAACTCCCAATGTAGCATGCAATAAATGATTATGATTACGTATCATTATTATTATTTGTAAAGCAACAGTAAGTACTTGTCGTAGAAAATTAGTAACATAGTAGTCAATTCAGCAATAGTCAATAGTCAGGAGTGTGACTGCTGTGTACACGAAACTTCGGAGTGTATCATCCACAGACGATATTTTTTTGCTATTTGAGCTGCACACTGACAAAGTGAATGCTAAAACGACACGGATTCTTGAATCAAAAAGGGAACATAATATCTGGCCTAAAAATTGAGGCTAATCCGTTTTGGTCCTATAAGCTTTCAGCTCTAAACGAAAAATGTAAATAAGTACCTACCTCTGTTTTTTAAGGAAGACCAATGGCAGCTAAATGAATTTATAGCTCTTCCCCTGAAGGCAGAGTTAATAATCACTTCAAACATTCATAATAGATAATTTTAATATTGTAGATATTTGTTGCAATTCATTTTGGTAAATTACCAGCATTTCACTTTCATCAGATGATATTCGTAAATAAATTCCCCTTACCAGTTTCGTTGAAAACGAATAGCCAGGCTTCACTTCGTTTTGGCACTTAACTAGACTAGCTAGCACCAATAGATGACGCTGGATGCCGATACATCGCGCAAGTGTCTCACCTTTTTGGTTTAGCCTATGAACCGTGAATTGACTATAATAATAATAAATTCACACAGACATCTCTATATTGACCTGACTTCGTATTGAGAAGCAATTTAATAAAGAAAGAAATTTAAGCACTTGTATTACAGAAAACAGAGGAAACACACCCATGCATATTATACTACGCGATTATTATCTTTATAAATAGTATTTCTATACTATTCATATTATTATGAATTTCTACGATATTGTCCGGTAATGTATCACATTTCACTGCAAGCCAGTGTATCCCGCAACAGCCATTCGACCAGGCTACATAAAACTCTATCGCCCCCTCTACGATATTGTCTCTACAGTCGGTCATATTGTCTCGACATGGTAGAGTCCGTTCGTTCTATGATATGGGAGAGCTGTAGGGCACTGTAGAGCTGACGCATTTGCGTAAATATCGGGAAAGTGCCTTTACGGTAAGAAGTAGAGACTTGTATTGTTGTTTGTAGAAACCGCGGCTTTTAAGGTGAATGTGTTGTTATGATGAATAAGGTATTATTATGTTTGCAGGAAAATTTCAAATGGTAATAGAGTAAAACCTCGTGTGCGCAAAGTTTAAAATTTATTTGTTTGTAACTGTTGCCCTGAACTTCGTCTGTGTGGAATAGTTACCTACTTTAGGCGACAACCTTTTTCAACCGTAACTACGAGGACTACCGTACCTTCCATCCCCCATTTCACCACCAAATAGGTCGGTATGTATAAAAACAGTAGAAAAAATGTCAAGTCAGGTAAGATCTTGGTTTTCATTGTCAACATCAATCATCCATCACATAGACCAAATTCGTCTAAGGCGTAATAAAATATCTCTTCTAGAAGACCGGGCAGATGTTAACAGCAAGTGGTTGTTGCACTTTTGGTTAGGTGCCATTATGTTATATTGCCCAACATAACTACAATTTTGTAAGTAGATATCTAATTTCTTCGTAATGCCTTCGTCTAATGATAGGTACAGTCAGCCACACATCAGGTTACCACAACCTGTCAAACTTCCTCAATTGATATTCAACCTTATGTGTTTGACAGTAAGATGAGAGTCGATAGAATAAAGTTGACAGTTTTGTATACTTGAGTGGTTGTACGCAGGTACATTAAAAAAAAATAGGAATATGTACAGAATCAGAACAGATAAAACCATCATGGTGAGTGGTGGCACTGATATTTTGTTAATGACGTTTGTCAGTTGTCAGGTTGGATAATATAAACCTGAGATACAAACATATTGTAGCCTACAATATGTTTGTATCTAAGGTTTATACCTACAATTTGTAGGTATAAGTCAAAGTGACAAGTAATATCTCAAAGCGGTTGTCATTTGCAGTGGTTTTTGCAATTTAATACTCGTATATGGTACCTAATTATTTTTTTTTAGCTCTGACTGTTTGCATTATCAAATTAATTTATTTCATCTTATCTTATCTCATGACATAACTTGAATAAAGATTTTTCAATTATTGTTTCTCGTTTAAATCCAATTACTCGATACTAATATGCATGCACAGACCAAAATGTCAACCTGTATAAATGGGCCGTGCAATCTCTATCTCTATACGTGTTCTAATTGACGACTATGATTGGCAGGAGAGCTTTGTATACAGAATAATGTATCGGCGGCGAGCGGCTTTGTTGCGCTCGAATACACTGGGGGACATGGAAATAGGTCACTGTTTAATATTCATAACTGATAATATTGGTTTGTATCTTTTACGATGAAATATTGATGGCAGAGGTGTGTAAAAGCAAAAGTGCCACTGTTCAAAAAATAAAACGGAAACATAGGCCTCTGCATCCTGTTTTAGGCATTAATTACCAATTAATTTAGGTATCGGAGCTCTTCTCAGCACAAATTTGACTTAGTCTACTAACTGCCGCACTCAGACGCGTCATTTAACCTTAATGCTCATTATCTTAATATGGACAGTCTTTATGTCTATAAAAATAAGGATCAAGATTTTTACTTAAGTGTCAATTAAGGTTTAATTATGCGTCCGTCCGTCCGCCCGTTGTCACTGCCACATGGGCTCTCTCTTGCTTATCATCAGGCTGAGGTGAACCCATATAAAAACAAATAAAAAATTAACGACTTTGACGACGGCAGTTAGTAGGTATGGAATCAGGTCTATGTATGAGATGCTGAATAAATTAATAGAACGTAGGCATTGTCCGCCAGTGTATGACGGGCAGTAAATTAGTGATAATTAGCGGCAATTGACCGTCAATACAGACTGAGAGCGATGCCTCGTGCGTAGGTACAGTCAGCGAACGTAGCGGTGTTCCAGTTAGCTGGGAAAATCGCTTGCACTACGCTATGCGGCGGGACCGCAAGGATAAGCTTCGCCCACCCACGCCCACGCTGCCTGTGTAAGAGATTTTCATCTAGCGCTGGTACACCGGAAAATTCGTCGACTGTACATTGTAGACAAATAAATGATGTCCTTTTTTATGTGATAGGTATCAGACGAGTAGACGGATCCCCTAACGGTAAGCGATTTCCGCCGCCTATAGACATCTGCAACACCAGTAGTCACAAGTGCGCTGGCAACCTTGGACCCCCTTTCCCCCAATTGGGCCTCCGGTACCCACACTCACTACCGGCACCGTCTTTTGTGGTATTACTCCGGTGGAGCCGGCCGACTCGTTCATGCCAAGGCGTGGCTCTCCCACGGTTAAATCTTCCCAACCGATATGTCAGCTATGATGGCATACCTACACAATAGTGTGTATTTGAAATCCTCAAATGGATATAAATTGGACATACATAGTTATGCAACAGAGCCAACCCACAAAAAGACTTTTGAGATAAGAAACCGTAACGCCATATTATACACTGACGTGGAGTTATGCCAATAACACAATAATGTACTTGATTTCTCAAGGACGATGAGAGGGTGCCCAGGGGTTTTAGTTGGTAAGCCCCCGCCCCCCCTCGGGGGGAGTCCGACTTTATACATTTCCCCTGGGACATCGAAAATAAAAGAGTTAATGTATAAAAACTACTTAATTCGAATAGCATTGGGATTCAAAACTTACTTAGTAGCAGTCTGCACGTCCAAACAATTCTATGTTCACAGAAATGTTAAAAATTAATTAATTAAACGAAACGAGCCTGCTAAAAACGTAAAAGTTTGCGATGTTTCTTCTTCGTTATTTTTTCTGATGTTGAAGTTTATAGGAAAATTTTTGCGCAATTTACAGACGACCTTTGCAGGGACGGATTAGGTCGTGATTTTTTTCATAAGCCATAAACCTAATGATATTCAGAATGGTTTGTAGAAGACGTGTTTAAAGGGATGTAAATGTTTACAGATACAGCCTGTATGATAATAACACGTAAAACAATATAAATAGGTATAGGTATTGTTATTTGTAAACTTGGATTATTATTCAAATGCTAGCATTAACCCTGTGCGTTTTTTCGACAGACGAGCAGACGGAACACCTGATGGTATGCAATTTGCGCCACCTATAGACATAGCAACACCAGTGGAGCCATAAGTGCGCCCCTCCGATTGGGCCTCCAGTACAGGCGCTGCTTCGCACTGGTCTTCTGTGAGGTTTTGTATCCTGTAGCTTATTTTAAGCAGACTCTCGCGTTTTAAAGTCTGTTCACGTCGACGAGACATTGTCTATAAAACTTTGACGTGCAAAGAAATTTCTTGTATTGAGATGCAAAATTTTCACTCGAATTTCTTTTATAGCTGCATCTCATCTGTCTAGCTTCAATTCTTGTAAAACAAAACGTTAGCGATCAGCCAGCGTGCTAGCTAAAGAATACTTTGCACAAGGCCGGGAATATTTTTGAGCGATGATAGCTTAGTTGTTGATAACGCGTCTTATATGTGGAAGGTCAAGGTCCAAATTCAAGCATACACATCCAGAATTTATACCTAATCTATGTGCGTATATCTATCATCAGTGTCGACTGAAAACATTTTGAGGAAAGCTGCACCTTTCAGAGTTTCCAAAACGTGTGAAAATAACTCAGTTCGATTTCCCTAAAGGGTTATGAAGATCAGACGGCAGTCGCTTCATTTGAACCAGACTCCCCAATTTCTGCTAAAGGTCTGAGTGTACCCTGGGGTCCGAAGTGATAGCTTTGGATTCAACATGGAATGATGTACAACGTCGAGATGATGAATTGATGATGCAGGCCGAGAATATTGTGTTGGAACTAGGTATCGGACATCAGAATGTTCAGTATTTACAATTATTTAAAGTATTAACTATTTGAATTTGATTATAATATTTAACTAGCTTTTACCCTCGGCTTCCCTAAATAGAAGGGTTAGAAAGGGGCAAATAGTAGCCTATGTTACTCAACTCCCCTTCAACTATCTCCACTTAAAAAATCTCGTCAACTAAGTAGTCGCTCCGTTTTGCCGTGAAAGAAAGACAAACAGACAGACACACCTTCCCATTTATAATATTAAGTAGTATGGATTTGATCATATTTAATTTAAGAGGACGTCGTCTGCACTCTATCGACGCCAATAAGTTAGGTATTTAAACAATAAAAATGCGGCGCTTAGTGAAACTTAGTCTTAATATTGTAAAACTACTATAAAGAATTTAACTTAGTGAGAGACGCTAAAATAATTGTGATAACCTTCGACACCTCAAATTAATTACCTTGATTACAGCCCTGTGTCTCAATATCGTCCAGCCGGGTCGCCACAAGGTTTATTTGTGTGGATTCCTCGAGCTCATATAAATGCCGAACATACTTCTGTTATGAGCGAAATTTTTCCAAACTTTCCAAGAGAAACATTATAAGTGACCGGTTTTGGCCGGGAAATCAATACTCTTATTAAACTGTAAGCGAACCGCGAAGGTTTAGGGAAATCTTTGAGAAAACTTTTAACATCGACTCGCTAACTTGGCAACGAGAATGTTGTTGACTTCCAAAAGTCAAAACAAATAAACGAACCCTTACAGGATCTTTCGTGTTTTTATGTGATAAATAAATTCAAACAACATCTCATACACTGACCTGATTCTGTACTAAGTAGCTCAAGCATTTGTCTTACGGATATTAGACAGGAACTACAAAAAGGTATAATACTATGGTACGTACAGCCACACATCAAAGTAGGTATACAAACTGTCATGTTTCTACAATCGACTATCAACTTACTGTCATACATTGGTTGAATATCAATTAAGGAAATTTGGCAGAACCGTATGTGTTGCTGAATGCACTAAACAAACCCAAGTGTCTATGGTACGAATGTTTGTAATCACTTAACGTGCTTTCGTGACTTCGGGCTGACACTGAGAATTTTTGAACACGATAACTCAGGTACAAATTTTTGGCCCGACCTGGGGTTCGAACCCCAAACGCAGCCGTCTTTAAGTGCTACCCACTACACACTGCGCCACCGAGACCGTCGTGTTTCCTGTAACATACTAATTATTATCACCTAATTAATTCTCTCGTGTTTAAATACGAACCATGGCCAGTAATTAGCTGGAAGACGGCATCTCTGAGTTATAGTCCCCGCGTGGGCATATATGTCTAGACTGCATTAGGACCAGACCAGGTCGTGTTCTCACTACACAAGTTAGTTTAATTTCACTTTATATAACGTTGTTACGAGCTCTTTGTTACCATTAGTTATGATAGAAACGTTCGTTTAATTTTCGTTTTATCCGTACACAAAAGGTACTCGTTAAAACGTAATTCTATTACTAAGATTTCGCTATTGTCCGTCCTCTACATGATAACAGGATGCATTTAAGAACCGAGATAGTTAGTGTTGAAATTTTCACATATTATGTACGAGTATCTGTGTTACTGCTATAATAAAATATACTAAAAATAAAATAGATACAAATTAAGGGGGTTCCCATACTCCTTGGCTTATTTTAACTGAATAAACAATTTGTATTATATTTACTATATAAATAATTAATTAATTAGTTAGAGCCACGCTTCGACATGAATGGGCCAGCTCTACCGGATACCACGCTGTGTTTCGCACAGTAAGTGAGGGCCCAATTGGGGGAAAGGGGGTTAAAGGTTGGCAGCTGTGACTCTACTAGTGTTGCAGATGTCATTATCCGTTACATTATTTTTTTATGTGATAAGTGGAAAACGAGCAGACGGATCACCTGATGGGAAGCGATGGCCGCCGCCCATAGACACCAGCAACACCAGTAGAGTTGAAAGGGCGGTGCCAACCTTTAACCCTCTTTCCCTCCAATTGGGCCACTCACTCACTCGACGAAACACAGCGCAGGCGCTGCTTCACGCCGGTCTTCCGTGAGGCCGTGGTATCACTCCGGTTGAGCCGGCCCATTAATGCCGAAGCGTGGCTCTCCCACGGTAAGTGGTAGATCCGTTTCGGGATGGTTTGGTTGTAGACCCCCAGATTAGACCTTTCGCTCTCGAAAGTAGTACCATGGGAAAGTGATAGTCGACTGTAAGAGATTTTCTTTTCGGTAAAACTTAGTTTGTATCGCATCATTAGAGTAGTCTCGACTTTACAGAACCCGAAGGCACTTTAGTTCACCTGTGCGACTAATTAAACGTACTCGCAATTGTGCAATAATAACCTTTGTTAATGAATTATAGCTCTCTCCCCGTTGGCAATAAACTTTAATTTTGAACAACACGGTTTGTTAGTTGGAATTGGAAGTTACGCGATTTTGGGTGAACTTCCTCGTACAAGCATTGTTGCTGTGGTGTATTGGCAAACAGTTATTTTATCCATTTAACTCTCTCTCTCTCTCCCTCTTTTTTACTACTTACCGGGTTTTGCTATGATTTTCTTCATTAGTGATATTATTATTATTAGTGTTTTTGACAGTCAGGCTTGTCATTTTATATTATGTAAACTTAGTTTAGATTGTCCCAAATTTTCGGTACCTTTCTATGTTCTCGGAATAAAGAGTCTTGACACAGTGGCAGACGGACCACAAAGTGATCTTATAAGAACCAGGTATTTCCTTTTGAGTTACAGAACCCTAAAAAGAAGTGCAAATCAATATTAATTAGTGATCCAAGTCTATTTACCAGATGTATCATTCGAGCGACGAAATATAACAGTTTCACAAAGTGCAAATAATGTAGGTTTACGAGATGTTTTCGTTTCAATTTGAATATCGAAATCTTGGGTAAAGATTGTAAACAAATCTGTGTATTGCTCCCAATTTGTCCAAACGAAAACCTTAAATCGTATCTCCTTTTCTGAAATGTTAATTCAACACCCAACAGGATCCCGGATATCTTTGAAGTCGGTGCCGACTAATAATACCAATAAAGATTAGCCATCGCCGAAACATCTGAAAGTAGACCCGATGCTGAAAGTAGAGGGACCAAGAGATGAGGGGAGATTTTGACATTTGAGTTTTTATTTCAAATAAAAACCCGCTAAGTGCGAGTAGTGCATTCGCTCATGAAGGGTTCTGTACCATGTTTTTTTTATGAATTAGGTTTGGGTCAAATGAAATGTTTTTTTTTATATTTGAGTTCATTGAAAGAAAAGTAAATTGCGGTTTATTATACCGAATAAAAAAGAAACTAGTAGGTAACTAAAATTGGTTTGAAGGAGAACTCGTTCAAACCAATTTTCGTTGGAAGGTTTTATGATAAAAACGTACATCATAAACATTTTTAAAATTTATCATTTAATTATTTTAGAAGTTCGAGACGGACACACATTTTGCTACTTTGGGAGTGTTTTGGGACAAACTTTTCAGGCTTTTAGAAAAAAAATGGATATTAGAAAACTCAATTGAAGACCTATCCATAAAAACCTACACGTATGGGTTTGAAATAAAGTATGGGGGACCCCTAAGATTAATCGTTTTTTTTTCTATTTTTTTAGAATATCTCTATGCAATTTACATACTTAGCAAGTTTCAACTGTCCTTATAGTTTCGGTAAAAGTGGCTGAGGCATACTTGTGTGTGAGATGGATGGATGACATTGTCAGAGTCTCAGACTGCCTCCAATCAGTCAGATTGGAAGTCTATGGGGGAAGACTAGTTCAGCAGCGGACGTCTGAGATAATGATGATGATTTGTGGAAAGTTCTAATATCCAAATCGTGATATTTCGGGATGTTTTAAAAATATCTGAGTATCTATTTAAGTCCTTTAGTAAGGATTTCATGATTAAAACGATGTCATATCTAAAAACCAAGTCATCATTACTATTGTCCAATTATCCCAACGGCTGGGCACCCCATCTCGCGACCCCATTAACTCAGCCAGATTTGAATGGGGACAAATTTGAAATTTAAATGGGACGGTTAGATAAATTGATGGGAAAAGCTAGGGTACGGAAATAGATACGCATATCACTGCAGTGGCTTCTTATACTAATCGGTGCGATTTATTGAATAATAGAAGTTTATGTGACTATGAAGGTTATTAAAACACGGAGCGAGATTTAAAAAACGAGCCTCGGTGAGTATTTTAATAGCATTCGAGTGTTTTAATACCGTAAAACACTCGAATACTCGTTGAACAAATGTTGTTCATAATGGTTAGTAGAACACGTAGTTAAAAGTATGTAAATGTTTACAGATACACCCTGTTTAATAATAAATCTATCACCTCGTAGGGCCCAGCTAGTATTCTTATAAGCATGTTTCTTAAGACTTCTTTTTATCCAACGGATTGAACCGCCCACCGCAACTTAACCCTCACTTTTGCTTAATCTTCGAGGTTCAAGTAAATTAATCCAGAAATTCCGATACCGGCTTGCTAGGGCTTCGGCTACGTGCCTAAGGTCTCATTTTAGGGTTAAACTTGCTTAATGTAGTTGGTCTCTTATACCTCACTGACTTTCTACCACATGGGGTACGTCAGTTTTGTGAAACGTTTGCGACTTAGGCGGGTAGCACACTGCCAGAGTCGAGGCGGAGTCAAGGCACAGTCGAGGCGGAGTCAAGGCACAGTCGAGGCAGTGGTGTGATATAAGAGTCGAGGAGGAGGTGCAGAGCATCGTTTACACCCATTCAATATGTCGTCGTCAGAAGACGATGACAAAATGGCGGTGGGGTCGGGCGGCAGCGTGCCGTGCGCCGCGCCGCGTCGCCGACTCGACCCTGCACCTCCGCCGCTCGACTGCGCCGCGACTCTGGTCAGTATGCGTTGACATATTTGATTGTATAGAAAAGTCAGAGGCGGTGCGCCTCTTGAACGCTTTCCGCCTCGACTCTTGAGTGTGTGTGCGACACGCCTTAGAGTGACCTCACACTAGCGCCTTTAGAGCGTTGTTCTCTTGCCAGCGACCTCCATACACTAGCGTTTTCAGGCGCCGAGCGTCGACGCAACGCCCGAAAACGCTAGCGTGGTGAGGTCGAGAAGGCAAGACACCAATGCTAAAAGAAGATAGTGTTGGATCACTTTTAGGAACCTTCAAGAAAAGACGTACCTACTCATTTCTAAAAGGCCGGGGACGCATAAGCGATCCCTCTGATTCCGCAAATGTTCATGGGCGGCGGCGATTACTTACCATAGGGGACCTGTTTACCCAGTTGTTGCCTATCTAGCGTTAAAAAAATATCACTGGTGTGTTAAATCGACACCACCAAAATGTTCAAATTCTGCATTGAATATCTGTGTCTTTAGTTCTTATTATTTGTTGTGTCTTCTATAAGTATACATATTTGATTATCTATTTATCACATACGAGCAAGTTAAATTGACAAAAAATATCACGTGATTTAAATGCACATTCCCAAAGTATTTTCTATGCGTGGCGTATAAGCTTTGTAGGTATGATTGCTTATATTGCTATACAAAATATTACGTTTACGAACCTACTTTATATCAAAAAGTAATACTTAAAAGATGGACGTAGGTGTACTGTTTTGTTATTTAAAAATTGGTCAACTAGTTATTTTTCATTCGAACTCACGATTGACGTGAGACAGGGTCACTATGTATCATGTATGTACATATATATTAGTATGCTAGTAAAATCTATTTAAGACCAGCAATGATGTGTCATTTTTATGTGATAGGTGGTAGACGAGCAGACGGATCACCTGATGGTAAGCGATTGCCACCGCCCATTGACGCCTACAACAGTCTCATCATCAGTATGATAAAATTATGTTTGCATTAAAAATAACTTCTCAATCTTCTCCTTTAAAATTCAGCATTTGCTCGAAAAAATAGGTTGTAAAATTCATACTGCAAATCAGCAACTTGTAAAAGCAAAATTTAAGCGTGAAATATTATATTTTCACCTGTGAGGTAAGAAACCTGTCGCCGAGCCAGACGTATTGGGCAGACTACGGCGCTAATGGCCCGGGGAAACTCCGGGGGAGTCGCGGAAAAATCCAGAAAACTGGAAGAAATTGTTAGTTGGTAGTGGTGGCTGAAGTTCGTTTGTCGAGCAATGGGTTGTGGCAAAGCCCCTTCGTGGTTTCAAAACTCCATAGTTTTGTTAATGACCTGTCGTCTGCGGTATTTCCGGCCCGATACGATCTGCTCGTGTTAGCTTAATTTAGACTTTTTTTTTGCAAATCAACTGCAACTTACAGTTAACATAATATTCGTGTTTTTGTAATGTTGCTATAAATTTCAAAACATTTGTTTGTTTGTTAACAGAAAAAACTTTAACGGTAAAACAAAAAAAATCAAAGGATGAAGGCTAATAAAACTATTTACATGATGATAGCAGCGTTGCATTTTTGAATGGCCAACCCTAAGAATTAGGTCGAAGGAAGTACTTAGTACGTAGTAGTTATAAAGTAAATAGTTGGGCAGACAAATCTCAAAATAAAAATAACGATATTACCCATCGATATTTACTACCCACTTCACTAAAGCTTCTTACACAGAGTTGAGTGTAAATAAATCTTTAAAATTTAGAGCTGTGAAGTTTGTGAAATTATGATTATGAATGGGATAGTTGGAACTGTAATATGAACTTGAGGAATGCAGTTCCGTTAGTGTATGAAACTGAACAAAATTTATACATAATATGATTTACTCCTCGAATCAAATTAATAATTATTTATTCAGTTTAAGACTGTTTAAGTCCATACAGAACGTTTATGAATGTTAAATATGTAATCTACCGCTGATTCGGAAAGTCAATTTCTACCAAGAAGAAACTCAGTAGTTACTCTTTTCAAATTTGTAGACTTATTAGCATATAGGTACATATTTCCTTAAAAATGTAATGATATAATCATTACATTTTTTAAGGAAATAATATGTACCTACAAAATTCATAATTATATTTTATAATGTCAAAATATGTTGTAAACATGGAAAAACTTGTGTCTGTTCGAGTGGAGGCCGCGTACAAGAAGTGGCAAGCCCACAAGGTGGACCGATGATCTAGTGAAGTTTGTGGGTTGGATGCTAGCGGAACAGGATCGATCGATAGGATGATGATGATGACCTCATGCTAGTGTATAATAATGAGTACCAGGTGTATCTGTGAAAATTAACATCCCTTTAACCACGTCTTCTGTCTACCAATTGTAGACAACATTTGTTCTACGACTGTATTATTGTTCTCGTACAATGCTATATATACGTATAACAAGTACGTATAGTTTCTGTCTATTATCTTATTTCCATTTCTCCACACAAAGCGTCTTACTATCTATTGTAAAGTTTCCAAATTTCTATGAAACTATAAGACTTTTGAAAAGCCCACAGTAAGTTGGGAGTTAACAGTAAGGTGGTGTAATGTGGATAACTTAACGGTGTGTGAAGTATTGACAATTTTATTATGGATGACCATTATATTTATCGTCATTATAAACGGTTCTCTGGTTTTTAGAATCTATGTGTGTTTTAACTATTAATTAGCTTAATGGTGAGCAAAACCTGCTCGTTTCATATAGTTTCTGAACCAAAATTATGTTGGCTGGTTCCCCTGTCAAAAGGTTTGCGAAGGTTGGACGGTCACTACAGTCGCTTCATTGTAATTACCAGATCTCCTAAATTTAAATTATGGTTTCAGCGTATCTCGTGGTCCAAAAAAGCTTTGGACGCAACCAGGAATTACACGCTAAAATGACAGAGATTAGAAGTAAACAGATTATAAATAAATAATAAATTGAGACAACATCACATACATTGTCCTGGCCCCAAACTAAGGTTTTCCCTTGTGCTATGGAAACCAGAAACAACGAAAGTACTACAAACACCCAGACCCAACACAAATATCTGTTTCATCAACAAACATTTGTGTTGGTGCGGGAATTGAACCCGCGACCCTTACGTCTCAACCGGCGCTCAAACCATTGCGCTAAACGGGTCGTCAATTATCTAATATAATTTTGCAAATATATTTTGTAAGGCTACAAAATTAAAAACATTCAAGGACTAGCTTTTAAGATCACGACAAGTACCAATCGATCTCATTTTGTCATAAGCGACGTAGGCGGCAAAGTACTTTAAGTAGAGCCAGCAAAAAAGTCGTAAAAAGATAATAAAAATACTTTTACGTCCGTACCTATTCCCTTGAAAGTCGCATCCACTAGATACGATTATTACAACCTAACCTTTCAGTTCCCAAGACATTTCTAAAAGTTATCTTTGGGTAAGTGCTTAAACTCTTTCGGCGATAGTAATATTACAAAAATAATAGTAATAAAAATAATATTTTTTTCAGATAACTTTAACAACTTTACGTATCCAATATCTACCAAAGAAATCTTAGATCTAGTATGTAGATATTCAAATTCAAGTAATTATCTGAAATACCTACATACTTATCAAATTATTGCTGATATAAAAAGTCCAAACATCAATAAAATTCTGATGACTATAACATGCAATATGACTACTCTTCCATACAACATTTAACCCCCGTTCACTCCTTTAGGGGTTGATCCTCAAATCCTGAATCATGGTCTAAGCGTACCCTAGGCGTCAAAGCGACTGCTTTGGACGCAACCGGAAATTGGAAATACACGTTAAGATAAGACAGAGTAACCCGTACAGATAATGCTGTATGTCTGCTGATTTTCCATACTAATAAATAAGAAATAATGTATAATCAAGTACTACTTTTTATGTGACATGTTATAAAGTGTTCATAATGTGAAGTGAATAAAAAATATGGTCTGCGTTAGAAGGAGGGTTCTTTTGCTTTTTTGGAAGAAATGTTTTTTAAAATTGCTGAACTTGGAACCATTGTATCGAGGTAAATTTTTGCAGGTGAGAGTTTTTCTGTAGATTTCACTGAAGAACGTTTGACGTTAGAACCATCTTACAAAGTTTTGATGCATGACAATATTTTTTTTGCCGGCCATACACAGGCGCCACGAGTCGTTTTAATATGCTAATGGTACAAAATAAATTCGGCATAGGTATTTCATAGGAGAATGAAGTACAAATTCGATTCTATACGCGGAGGGTCGCTGGAGGGCGCCACCTTTAGAGATGTGACACCGTGAGTACAGATCGCCACGGTTTTAGTTAGGACAACCTGTATTTTTTCGGTTACCATTATTATTAACGCCTAGCAGTGGTCCGTGATTTCGGGGTCCTGGTTAGGATTCCTTTCCCGGGTCGAGCAAAAAGTATGTTTTAAATTTTTCAAACAATGCAACGACAATGTTTGTCCGTATTAACCTATTATAGTAGCAATGCCTTGATTTCTATGATGGAGGCCTTTGCTCTACAGTGGGACAGTATATAGGCTGATACCTTCATGATTAATTAATGGTGTACGACGTCTTTTAAAATGAAAAGAAGTATCCTTTTGTGTAAATCTTAGCTTAGTCCTGGGATGGACGTAGACGGACATAGACGGAGCTTAGACATAGACTAGAATAGACTAGACTTTCTAGGAGCGGGGGGGGGGGACTCTTTAGGTTTATGAAGTTACTTCTGATTAGAAACTTGTTACGTTGGGACTGTGGAAGAGCCACGCTTCGGCCTAAATTGGCCGGCTCGACCGGAGTGAACAGAAAAACGGCGTGAAGTAACGTCTAGACTATATTTCACCGAGTACCTATGTGAGAAAGGGGAAAGTTGGCAGCGCATTTGTGACTACGTGTTGATAGTGGCGGGTGTCCATAAATGGTGGATAAGATTGGAATAACTCGAAACAAATTGATGTTTTCACTTCCCTAGCACGCACTGGCTCTACATAAAATTACATTACATTGGTTACACCTGTGAGTGCGTTATATTATTGTCATACATTTTTGTTCATGTCGCGTATGGGAAGCGTAATGTTGAAATGGTTGCATGAAAAAACAAATGGGTGAATGTTACAGCGTTGACACGAAAAAGTGGGGTGACGTGAGTTCGTGTATGAGTGTCATAATTTATGCCAAAAATTATGAATTAAATATTCCATTATAATGAGAATAGAATAACTGGTCGCATTGACTACAATACGGTAAGGTAATTATTATCATAACTAAAGTATCTTTCTACTTTAAAAGTGCTCTATTAATGGGGCAAAGATACCCATTTCTAGTCATGGCAAGAATTCAATTTCACCCAGCAAACAAAAAAATGGCACAGTTTCTTCAAGTTCTAAGCAGTGTTCCAAAACCAGATTTTTGCATCCCCAGATCTTGAGTCTGTGTGCATAAGTAAAACCGGGGCAGAGGTAGTATTTTATGCTAATAAAACGCCCCTATATATTATGCAGCGATTCAACGTACGATCACCTTTAAAACCCAATCCGGGCAGCAATTTAGCGAATCGGAGTCGCTGCTTTTTCGAATAAGGCTGGTCGCACTTTAGATGATTGTATTAAAACCCGACTGCCATAAAAAACCAAATTCAGTAAAAATCCTACAATGCGTTGAAAAAATAACTGAAAAACTAAAAATATATAAACAGAGTAACTTCATAACATATCATTCAACATATCCACATAACTATATAGCCTAAGTAGGCCTAGGTCTTAACCCTAGGGCAGCAGATTGTAGAAGGTGTCATATTTAGGACCATATTAGGCGCTTACATTCATGCATCAGCATTATAATTACTTACCTCATATAGCTTTCCTAAACACTCAAAATGTGGATATTTGATACTTCCTTACTCATCTTAGTGGAAAGTAAAAAAAATATATTGTGAACTAAGTACTTGTAGGGTACATAAAGTATTTGGGGCTAAGACTTCTTACTACGTGTAAGACACAATTCCGTCGATGTGTGAGCAGCCTACAGTCGTTTTTAAATTCAAATCGGATTATACGATATCTAGCTGTTAGAGTTTATGAGAGGCATAGGCGCTCGCACAGAATCGGCTCCACTGGAATTTTATATCCCGTAGGAAATTAAATGGAAAATGTTGGGGATCCCTGATAAGGTGAAGACAGGAATTTAAAATTAACTTAGAGTATGATTTGATGAATGGCGTCTACTGAAGGGTAGGTTACAAAAATAAATAAATTCACACAACACAATGTTGACCTGGCTCCGTACTAAGTAGCTTTAGCACTTATGTTACAGATATCCAGACCACAGAAGAAACATAAATAGAATACTTGAATACATAATATTATGTAACACCCAAACATTGAACAAACACAAGTGTTCATCACACGCTTATAGATTCAAATACGAACTCAGCTTTGCATTTTTTTATTTGATAGGATAGCAGAACGATCAGTCAGATCTCCTGATAGTGAGCGATTGTCCGCCGCCCATCACCTGCAACACCAGTAGATTCACAAATGCGCTGCCATCCTTTAATCCCCTTTCCCCTCAATTGGGCCTCCGTGCCCTCAGTCACTCGACGACCTCTGTGAGGCCGTGATATCACTCCGGTCAAGTCGGCCTATTCATGCCGAAGTGTGAATCTCCCACGGTTAAATGTTGCATGTTGCAGATGTTTGCGCTCAATATAAGTTTGTTGAGTCCGTTTCTATACGAGCCACGATTAGATCATGATCCATTGGCAGATCTAGTAATTACCAGACTACTGCAAACCAAGTGTCATATTTTACACGTTCAGAATCATTTTGCCAACATTGAAGGTATTCACAATTTGATTTGGAACAATATCCGAAACGTGCTGGTTTCCGCACGATATTTATCTTCTTCGATTTGATAGTGGTAGGACGAAATCATCATCACATCAGCCCACATCCAACCACACCTACTTCCTACGGTCACCTGTCAGCCTCATCCATTGTTTCCCCATTACCATTACAATATAGGAGGTATAAGGTCGAACGGAGAAAAAAGAGAAGTGCTGATATGTCTTAGTTAATGTGCTCTATTATAAAGTTTGCTTCACTTGGTGTGTTCTTTCTTAATAGTTGTATTAGTTTAGTAAATCGCCACCGTAGTGATATTCTAAAAGAATCCAAACTACCTACACCATTTACCATATGAAGTGAAGGCATAATAGGTACTTGAATATTTACTTACCTAGCGGTAGGTATACGAGTATAGCAAGTGAAGACATTGTTACCGGTTGTAGGCATGTCGGGTACTATCAAACGCATCGCTGCACTGCGTCACGCAGAGCGCCTAATTCGACTGTTGCTTGCGTGATGTACTATCACGCAGATTGCCGCTGTTGTGACCATCAATCCCCATTTGCATGGGATCGATCCATTGTGCGGACAAAGGAAATCCTAGAACAGACATCGCGAACCTTTAGTCACGTTTTAGAGCTGGTTCAGGGCTTAGGGTTGGTTGGTGATGATAATGCGGACGTAAAGTTAGTATGAAAGTATATGTAAGTATAAAACTGAAACTTAAAATTGTCTGTGTTGTGGATCGACAGGTGGATCATCCTTTTATATGGTTTATGTTTTATAATGTTTTTACTTAAAATCCTCAACACTGGTTTTGATAGATTATTGTTAGTCATTGGCCTTACAGTTCTAGAATTTAATTTGGTTTGAACGTGTCCTGAATTATATGTACCTAATATTGTGTTTGTGCTGATATCAGCAATTTTTTTAGCATCATCGTCCAATAGTCTAAAACAAGAACATCTAATTGTTATTAGGTACTCTTAAGAAATATTTTAGCAGTCTTGACCACAATTTTTTCGGGATTCATTCGGGATTCACAGCACGTAGGTACCCAAGTAATTAGCCTGATCTACTAACTAGACGGCTCATTTTCTACAATGGGTCCCGACTGCGATTTTCAGGGTTCCGTAGCCAAATTACTAAAAACGGAACCCTTATAGATTCGTTATGTCAGTCTAAGAGACAGTCTGTACTTTTGAAATATATTGTTAAAACATGGTACGTATGTCGATGTATTTTGTAAACCGCATTAAGATATAGAAATAGAAAAAAATGGTAAAGTTTTTGGGGCTCTCCGTACGTATGGGGTATCAATAGATAGGTCTAGGATAATGAAGTTTCTAACAATAATTTCTTTTTTGAACTGTATAGTTTGCCTGAGAGACACTTCCGAGTGAGTGAGTTGAGTGAAAATGTCCCCCCCTCCCCTCTCAACTCTAAAAAAATATATGATGCACCATAGCAAAAAATGCCAACGGAAATTGGTTTAAACTGGTAGGTACATAGATAGATATTCTTTATTGCACAAAAATAGAATCCATGGTTGATCATAGATAAGAATTTACCTAAAATCAACTCAAATATGAAAATGAATGTTATTTACCAGACTAACCAAATCCTGACCATGGTTCAAGTGTTCCCCGAGGTCCACAGCGACGATTGAAACGCAACCAGGAATGACATGCTGAGACGATGACGAGTGAATTAGATACTGATCATTCTTTCTTTCTTATTTAAAAGTGTCGCTTTTGTCGGTATTGACTCATCTCCCAATTTTGATATCTTCAGTTCCTTGCACGACATGACATTAACGTGCTCTGAATATTGTGTCACATGCCATCGTTTTGCCATCTCTGGCCTAGAACTATACAGGCGGGGCTGTATGGGTTCGACTTTAATAACATAACGTAATGTCAATTAGTTGAATGTTGATTGATAGTTTCAACTTTGTGTTTTGTAGGTAGTGTAAGCAACATTTCAAAAATACTTATACCACATCTAATTTCATTAATAAGCGCTTGATAAAGGCTAAAGAATTTGAGATGTCCCATTCTCCAATCAAAAATATTAGTTCCATTTTTTTTGTGACAAACGATTAAAAGATGGTGTGTTTCGGTGCGTGAGCCTTATTCGTACCAAACTCGATTGGTTTTACAACAAATAAGAAAACTATTTCATATTCCATTATGCAAGGTAGTAATTATTTGAATTAGGTACGCTATTAATTACTATAGCGTCGGTGTCAAGTTCGAATGTACCTACTGCAATTATGCGTAATTATTGTGATATGAGACTTTATAATGATTGTTAATTTGGATCGGATGGAAACAGTTCGCTTGATAGGAAAATGATCCATACTGTAACCAAATCATGTACTAAGGTAATTTTTTACGTAATAGGTGCTAAACGAGCGGACGGATCACCTGATGGTAAGCTATTGCCGCAACCCATGGACACTCGTAAGCTCGTGTTACTAGTGGAATGTCAAGTCTGTTTTTTTATGTGATAGGTGACAGACGAGCAGACGGATCACCTGACCGTAAACTCCTCTTCCAATCTGGAGAAGATTGGAGGATTGGTTTTCCCTCTGAACAAATATTATTTTCGTTCAATTATAGATACTTATTTATCAGTTTTCTGTAGCTAGCTTGCTATTGAGGCTAGTTTATTTAGTCACCTCATAAACTATCGGGTGTCCCCACAGTTGTTGTTTTAGGGACATTCCCGGGTCCCCGCCATCCATTAAAACGATTAAAGCTTGGTCGCCGTGTGCATTAGCGGCGGCTTTCGCGGCGAGTGGTTGGATTTGAGTCGCTAGTGATGTGCCGATTACTTTGAATAATCGATTGGTATCGACACTTTATATTATTACGATTTATAGTTAATAATAATATCTCTTACATGTAAAAAAATCACTGAGCGAGATACAAATCCATAGAATGCTTGAAATCTCCGCTCCCGTTTTTCTATTGGTAGATGTATATCACTTAGGTACTTAAGTCGCGTCATGTGACAAGCAAGCTCGATATAACTTAGGTACCATATCATCACATTGCACACGAACCTTTATGTGATAGGTGGCAAACGAGCAGACGGATTACCAGGTGGTAAGCGATTGCCGCCATCCGTAAACACCCGCAACACCAGTGGAGTCACAAGCGCGCTCCCAAACTTTAACCCCCTAACCTCATTTGGGCCTTCCGGTACCCCCACTCATTCGACGAAATACAGCGCAGGCGCTGCTTCACGCCGATCTTCTGTGAGGCCGTGATATCACTCTGGTCTAGCCTGGCCCATTCATTCCGAAGCGCGCAATCTCCCACGGTATGAATGGGCCGCCTTGACTGAATTGATACCATGGTTTCACAAAAAACCAGATGCGTTGTGTTCCGGAGGCCTAATCCGGGCAATTAATGGTGGATAGCACGCATAACTCCATTGCTGTTACGTCATGACATCAACAACTATCCGCTTGTGTGTATCAGATACTCGTAAAAATACATCGATAGACATTTTATCGACAAACGTCGCACCCCTACCCAACTAAAGATTTACTAGGGGTGTTCCTACTCGGTCGTTCCAACCTTTACTAGCATTAACTAGATATCGATCTAAGCCCTATTTCTGTCTAATTAATACAGCTCCTGTTTTGTTCGGCTTTGATAAATTGCGTTTAATAAGGGCTTCTCGCTTTGTTGATCGTTTGGATGCGATCTGAATGAAGATGAGCAAATTAATTAAGCAAAATGGATCTCTTTTGTGTGTAATGTATGTATCGTCATTATTCATCATCCTCGTCGTGTAAGATATGTTTCGTAACTATTGTTTGCGATGGTTTACGCTTTAATATTGCGATGAATTTACTGCCGCACTCAGAGACGTTATTTAATCTTAATGCTCATTATCTTAATTATGGATAGTCTTTATGTTCTATAAAATAATGGTATTTTTTTTTACTTAAGTGACAATTAAGGTTTAATTAACGTCTCTTGAGTGCGCCTGTAGACATTTATGGTAAAATGTAATTTGTATTCTTTAAAATACAAATTACATTTTACCATAAATGTCTACTAAATCAAATATCTGTCTTTATACTGGAAAAGTAACTTTTTACCCCCCTTTCAACCCCTTACAATCCCCTTTTCACAATAAAAAGTAGCCTATGACCTTTCTCAGGGTCTAGATTATCTGTATACCAAATTTCATTTAAATCCGTTGAGTAGTTTTGGCGTGAAAGAGTAGCAGACAGACAGACAGACAGAGTTACTTTCGCATTTATAATATTAGTACGGATGTAATTTGTATTCTTTAACTTTTGATAGTTACGTACTTTGCAAAAGCACAGTTGTCATTTGCTACTCGTACAGAGAGAGCTATCATTCATCAATCACAAGATATACCTACTTTATTTATATAAAAAAACAATCAAATATCTGCCTTTATACTGTTTCACTGCACGGCAAAGACCTCTATCATAGACTGATGTCTATGATGGAGTGATAACTTGATAAGTATTTTCTCTACTATGATGAGATTAGGCTAAATCTTTACCTCTATTTTATAAGATATAAAAAAAAGGTTAAATATATTACAGTTTGTCGTAGCGAGAGCCCACGCTTGAATGAATGTGCTTGCTCGACTTGAGTGATACCTCGGCCTAATAAACCGGCAAAGCAGCGCTGCTGTGTTTTGTCTACTATGTAAGAGTACCGGTGGGGTTGGAATGTTGAAAAGGTTGGCAGCACGCTTGTGACTCCACAAGTGTTGCAGATACAGGTGACAGTAACCGCTTACTATCAGGTCTCCTCTCTGCCTCCCCCATTTTCATACTGCATTATACCCCCTATCTATATTACCCCCTTAAAGGGTGAGTTTCGAAAAATGTTCCATTGGTTTACTTTTTATTTTGAGTTAGTTTAAATACAAATTTTCATATGCCTGACATCAAAGATTACGGAGTGTCATACAAACCTAAACCCCCTTTTTACCCCCTTAAAGGTTGAATTTAGTAACACGAAATAGGAGGGCGATATGTAACCCTTTACTTAAATATTAGGCTAGTACACACATACTCGACATTTTTTTTTGATGACCCAGGAGAAATGCGTTACGCATACCCGTCCACGGAGAGGCAGGAGACGCACATATTAGTGTCGTCTCCTCCCCCTCCTCCCCCTCCTTGCCCTGCGGATCGCGGGGCGAGAGGATCGGCCTCTCACTCGCACTCCGCCACCTCCTTCGCTGCCATCACGTGCTCGCAGAAAGCAGCGAAGGCCTTCCAGGCCTCTTCACTCGCTATACACGCCAGTGAGAGGTCCTGGTCGACCCTCGCCACCAACGCATAGCGCTGCGGAGCCCACGACGCACACACCGCTAGGGTGTGTTGCGCCGTGTCCTCCACAGCGCCGCACGCGTGGCAGGAAGAGGTCTCCTCCCGGCGGATCTTGTGCAGGTAATACAGAAGCATCAGTGCCCAGTCATTACCTGCGCTAATCCGGAAGGATCACTATTCATCCCTAAATTATTGTGACAAACATAAAATAAACCCCAAATATAAGGTAAGACAGATTTTATTGTCACAACTGTTGTTATTTACCGTAACCAGTATTTATTTCTGTGCAATAAAGAATATGATGGCCCGTTGGTCTAGTGGCTTAGTGGCCGTGATCTCAGGGTCTCGGGTTCAATTCCCGGTCGTGCAAAAGTATGTTTCGAATTTTTCGAACATAGCTCGAGTTTGTGATCACCAATCCGCATTAGGCAAGCGTGATTGATTAAGCCTAATCCCATCATAGTAGTGATAACTTGAGTTCTACAATTTGCCCTGCAGTGGGACAGTAACTATATAGGCTGATGCTTTACTTTCTATTTACTTTTAATAAATAATATCAATCTATTTATCATATTTTACAGTTCCTCGTCATTTTGGTCTGTTGGTTGTGGGTTTGGTGCAATCATAACATAAAACGGGCCAGCTAATTTGCTAAAAAAGTGTTCATTTGTTACCTTGTATATTGAAACAAGAGCGTAGGTAAATAAAGCCTTATGACACTGCACACAATTTTGTAAATTAAGCTCGTGAATGCTATAAAAAACTTGCCATGGCTCGTGTTTCAAAATCTTCCTCGAGTTTTAATTACATGACAATCACATAAAGTATGTACCTACTATTATTTTTTTAATATGTGCCTGTCATCCTGTTTGTAAATATGTGTCGTGTGTACTAAACAAATACTTAAATGTCATATCTTTATCTTTATTTTATCTTCGTCCGTACTTTCTAGCACCCAGCCTTAATTCGGGACTTAGAAACTGCGTGACATGGAAGTGATTAAGAAAATTACTTTTTCCGCTTATTCCCAACTTGAAACATTATTTTAATATATTTCTACTCACAGAAAAACCAACCATATTACTAAGTAAGTAAACAACATTTTCAAAAATTCTAAAGTTGTGTATAAAAAAAATGTCGTGTGCTTTCCAAGATGGACATTGAACTGGTTAAGTATTTTTTATTTGTTTTAGAACTTATTATGGAACGAAAGCTCTATTCTAATTAGGAATATGACAAATGGATTGAAACTTAGTAAGATTATCAAACTAAGTAAGTACCGTAACGATGATAAATGGAGTAAAAATGTGTAAATGTTTTTCAAGGAGACCGTATAATCTGGCGAAATATTATTATTACACGAATCAATAAAATGTGAAAAAACTGTTAATCTATGGTATAAAACTGTCATACCATACGAATCGGAGATCGGAGTACGTTATACCATAGATTTATCCTCGGATTAAGATTGGTAAAATTTCTTAGATCAATAACCATCACTGTTTGTTGGATGAAAATGGAACTTAAAATACTAAAATGTATTAAGAAAATCGCGGATGGGTGGCTCTGAAACGCCTAACTACTTATCTTTATTTCTGCATGCTGATCCTTTGAGATATATTAAACTAAAAGAAAAAAAAAACAAAATTGTTAACGGAAACTGATATCTTCGTTATTTTTTGTCAGACTGACCGAGTTGTAGTCTCTATCGGACGCTAAGATCACAAAATCATTTTAGACCTTCTGTCTGGGTCTAGAATCATATCGAATTATAACATCGCTAGCTAAAGAGACTAGGTACACATACATGCGAGCCTCTGTCACTTACTCCGAAACACGCAGAGTAAGAAAACGGAGACATACTCGTAGTACAAAAAAAATATGTAGGAGGACCTTGTCACAATACGACATGTATAAGGAACGACTTCTACTTTCCTATACATTATGCATTGTGACAAGGTCCTAAAGTGTATACATATTTTTGGAGTTGACTGTACCTACGGGAACGATAATACTTTAATTATATCGAACTCTTATGTTTCAATATCAGCTAGATCCGTCTTTCTGCGACTACAGATTTTGTGTCTGTTCTACTGGGTTGATCTTTTAGGAAATTCTCAGTGTTAGCTCGAAGTCTGAAACTTGGCAGCATCGTATCTCGTGTTTCGGAAAAGACCTTAAACCAATGACCCTGAGCCGAACCCCTCTTTGATCGTGTCACTCTGATGTCCGCACTTGTGTTTGTGCACTATAACACTAGTCAGTGTTAGCATAGTTAATATTGGTCGCCATAGTCAAAATAATAGGTACACGTTATACTATTAGTTGCTGCGCCAACTTTTTAAACTAACAGTTATTACAATTAGATCCACGGCCTCAAATCAAGGCCATCACTGGATCTTGACTAAGCAAAGCATATTTTAGTTTATGTTAACGGTGGGTTCTATAAACAACACTGTATTCTGCGCAAACAATGAACGATACCATGTATTGAGTGTACCATGCTTACGATATAAGGCTCAGTTTAGACTGTGATTGTGAGTATTAACTCAACGAACGAACGAAGCGGACAACGTGTCTCAGTAAACGTAATTTTCTTTATGTAATAGTGGTAAACAAGCAGATCACCTGATGGTAAGCGATGTTCCTCGCCAAACAGACACACGCTCCTGTGGAGTCACAAGTTCGCTGCCTTTCGTGATACCTATCGTACCATAGCACACACTCAGTTAACCTAATCTAATATTGTTGAAGAGGTATAGGACCTATTCAACAGGGTGTTGTATCCGAAATATCGTCGAATCTCATCTTATCTGTGTTGTGTCCGGTTACATTTAAAGATGTCACTTTAGAGCCCGGAGTACGTAGTTGGGATGTGGTGGTAGGCTTGGATGGTAAAGTATCAGCCTATATACTGTTCCACTGCAGGGCAAAGGCCTCCATCATAGAAATCAAGTTATCGCTTCTATAATGGGATTAGGCTTAATCACCACGCTGGCTTGGATAGTGTTCATGATCAATCTCAATCCTCATCCTCAACCATGGATGTACTGTTGTATCCTAAATATCAGCTAGATAAAGAGTATTTATGTAGTACTTGAACCGCGATGTTGTGTAGACGCGGCCCTGCTTTGCGTGGGAAGCGCCGCGTGCCAGTGAGGCAGTGTAATTACTGCCACGGATTCTTTACTTGTGAGCACCCGCTGTATATACCACAGCCTTGATGTACCCAGTATTAGCTAGAGCACCTGAGTTTGAAGAACTTGATGCTAAACGTCTGTCCTGGATGAAACTGATGTTTGAGGGCCTAGAAAAGCATGATGAAGCCTGGCTTAACCAACTTGCGGCCAAACGCGCTAAGCGCCGCGCCCACAACCCCAACCGCAGCGGGGCGCTCAATTCACCTGCTGCAAATGTGGACGAAAGGTTCATTCCCGTATAGGACTTTACAGCCACGAGCGCAGCTTTAATGTCACACCGCCTGATGCTACTTCAAACATTTGCCACACACGTACCTATGATGATGATAATGACCTGAGTTTTTCTGTTAACAAATTCCCAGTGTCGGCCCAGAAGTCTGAAAAAGCCGTTCATGTACCCCCGTACCTATGAATGAGCATTCAGTCGCTGGACCTGCGCCTGATCCCTCTTCAGCCCTGAAGAGTTACACTGAAGTCTTCTAGAAATATGAGGGTAAGGGAACAGGTAAAATTTACCAAGCTACTGGCAATATTAAATAAATAAATCAACACAATCTCTTACACATTGACCTGACTCTGTATAAGTAGCTTAAGCACTTGTGTTACAGATATCAGACAACAGAGAAAACAATACAATATGATACTTACATACAATTACACCCAGACACTTGACAAACACAAGTATTCATCACACGGATATTTGTCCAGGGTGGGGATCGAATTCACGACCTTTGGCGTATAAGGCAGGCCTACCAAATATGCCGTCCGGCCGTCCGTGATTTATGCTACGAATTTACGCGCTGAGACGAGATGAGCTGTTAGGTACGTTTAAATTAGTTGGTAATGGAAATCATACACAATCCTATCCATTAGCATACAGGGTGACTACTTTACTCACTCTGTATACCTATACTTGCTCATACATTAACTTGGTAATCAAGAAAATATATTCCATCGAAAGTAATTTATCATCGTTAGGTCTGACTGCAGGCACTATTTATATCAATAACTTAAAGATATTGCTCCTGTAGGTACATATTTATACCAAAGACAAAGACTGAAAATTATCTAAATTCTTCATACCTGGTGACCAACAGACGGACAACGAAGTCTCAGTAATAGAGTAAATTTTGTAGAACGAAACCCTAAAAATATGGGGTGATACGAATAATTTTCACTATATCTGCCATAAAAGTAACATCCAATATTTTTATGAACAAGGATCATGTGAAAAATATCATACAAAATTACGAAGTGAATTTAACCCGCCGTATTTTTAAACACTTTTTAAAATAGATTTTATCTAGTGGTGATAGAGGCCAGATTGTTGAGTCATGTTTGCAAACACGAAATTGAGTTGTGGTGTTTTAAATTTAAATACTTAAGCGATATAGGGTTTACACTTATCAAAGCAAAATGTACGGAAATCTTGTTTTTTTTTATGTGATAGGTAACCGACGAGCAGGCGGATCACCTGATGGTAAGCAATTGCCGCCGCTCATGGACAGTTGCAACACCAGTGGAGTTAAAAGTGCGCTGCCAACCTTTTATCCCTTCCCCCTCCCGGGTGGGCCTCCGGTACCCTCACTCACTTGGCGAAACACACCAGAGGGGCTGCTTCACGTCGGTTTTCTGTGAGGCAGTACAAACCTGTGTGGGTTGATAAAACCATTTTGTGGAATACTTAGTTACTTAATACTGAGATTGCTTTCATCATTCTAAATCGAAAAAGCATTAAACGAATTGCGAGACCTGACGAGACCCAAAACAAATATCTGTTTCATCAACAAACCCAATTAAGTTTTGGTGCGGGAATCGAGCTCGCGACACTTACATCTCAAACGGGGCTCAAACCACTGCGTGAAACGGGTTGTGCGTCTGGTCGGGTAACTTATGAATGTCAACCATTACATTGGTTTGGATTGTAGTATAAGAACGTAATATTTTTTTAAAGGTTTGAAAATTTGTCGTTGGATATAAACTAGGAAAAAAAAATGAAAATTGAAAAAAATCCTAGCTGTTTTTCTGATTCAAAGTATTGAAAGTTCAAATGGATTAATTGTTCATAATTGGTAGTTGTCTAATAGCAACAAGAAGACATAATGTCTTCTAACAAACCGTGACATGTAAAGTCCACACTAGCTGACATTTCATACAGCGTTTCGCATCGTGGATGCAGTCTTTGTTATGAGTTCGCATCTCATGCTTTTGTTTCTATGCACATGTAAACAATAGAAAATATTATCCAGTATTTACGCTACACTCTGTACTCGTTGTTCAGTTGACTTTGATTTAGAATTGTAAGTATTTTGAAGGTGGACGAGACTCGAGAATTTGACGGGAATTTTTAGATTTTCAGATTAGGTCTAATTAGGTACCTACGAAGAACACACAAATTTGTCTAACTTTAAAGTCACTACGCACGCATGATAGGCAGTAAAAGTCTCTCTCAAAGTTCTTAGTAGGAAGTGTGTATAATGTGTCATGGTGACTTCAATTTCATAAACTATGACAATAACCGGCCCCGCGGTCGAGGGGGGAGGAGCCCGAAACTTCGCTGTAAATATAGTTAAGCTTGGAACGCAAGGGCTTAACTAAAATTACTGCCGGATTCGAGGCACACCGGGATCGTTGACTAGTTTTTGCAAAGAGTATTTTCGTCTGAGAGTCCTAATATATTGTTAAGGTGAGGAACTATCGAAATGCCGCGGAGCGCTGCCGTAGTGTAAAAAGTACTTTTTAAATGTCACATTTTCCCTACATTCAAAATAGTTAAGTAAATCATTGACGGCTCTCGTTTTGAAGATTCCTCAACTTAACTATGTACCTACGCGGCGTACTAACGATGAACTTTAAATCCTTCAAAATATTAGGACACCTAGTAGCCCATCCTCACTTTGTTTCGGAACGCGCCGAACGCGGTCCCTATCTTTATTAGTTCCAAAATATAACATTAGATGGCGCAGGATGTCGATTACCTCGCGCAAGTGTTTCGTGCTTAAGTTTTACTTACTCGTATAAGCCTCGTCGTTGTCTCTTGAAGGTACCTTTTTATAAATAGTAAGAGAAGAAGATAAAGATTTTCGGACGAGCGTTTATGGAGGCAGCTTTTCGTAAGTACAGCCACACAATGTTATTTAACGTCCTATGGCCCAACCAGCAGACACAATTGAAAATCAATTATTGTTTTTGGCTTTAAAAAGGCTTTTGGTTCTGGAACTATGCGCTAGGCAGACATCGTAACTCTTCTATACACATTCCGTAAAGTCTGTCTGCAGCCGCGGTGTAGGTATGCTCACATATCTATGTGTGTAGCCTGTTTAGCATCAGCATGTTATGTACAGATGTTCTACGTGTCTCTATTTTGTGAGTAGTCTTTTATTGAGGCGCCCAGTGCACCCCAAACCCTAACAGGCACTATTGAGCGGCTTACGGCACCAAGCGCGGGCCGAGTCCGCTAACAAATGTATGGAAATTACCCGCGACCCACTGCATCCATGCGGATTATGGGATCGACGTAAGTTGAGATCTTCTGCGTGCCGGCCCATTCGCAAATAATTAAGACAGTGTGGCTGACAAGTGGTAAGAGTTGGTAGCTTTAGCTCATTTATAGGGTGGTTGACGCCTTCGAACTGGATTTTAAGTGCACAGGGTGTATCTGTGAACATTTATATCTCTTTGACTACCTACCTACATCTTTTATCCACCATTCTAGAGTAAACCATTCTACTAAGTCCTTTAGATTTTTTTTTCGATTTTTTGTAGTTTATTTATAATTGAAGCGGTCTAATGATGGACTTATAGACCTACTCCTTCAACTTAAACGGCATTTAAATGTCTCAAATGACGTCTGTTAACATTTATTTTAATTTACTCAATATTTCATGCTTTGATCAGACTCCATACTAAGTAGCACTTATGTTACAATTACCAGACAACGGATGTACCTATTACAAGTATTATGCTAATTCCTACATTATATTACACCCAGATACTGAAAAAACACAAGAAGGTAGGTATTCATCACACGAATGCTTGTCCAAGGTGGGGATCCAACTCACAACCTGTGACGTAAGAGGCAGGGTCACCACCAAATGCGCTATCAGGCCAGTCATTATTCCCCATTAGATTCCCCATACCAAATGATCAAGTCATGTGGCTGACTTTGTATGAAAAGTTGTCATTTATTATGCGAATTTCCAAAAGTCAATTATCAGCAGTAGACATGGCTGGGATGTGAATGTTCCCAGATACACCCTGTATGTGCGTGCGTACCTTTAGTTTGCCGGTAAGGGAAATGGTCGTGAGGTAAGTAACCTGGGGTGCAATTCTCGAGCACTCGACATAGAAGTCTCATTGAAAGATACATTACATTCTTCCACACAAGACTTTAATTCGACTTCAATGTCGAGTGCATGAGAATTGGTCCCCTGCACTCTTCGGACAGATTCTAGATAATGATTCTGAACCTGTAACCATGATCATGGTAATAATTTATCTTTTCCAAATTGTTATTGACTCATACGAAAAAAAACCTTAATATGAGATCATTCCCAATTTTAGTTTAGTTGTTAGTTTTTCGAATAAATCTTTCCCAAACTCTTACGTCTGGAAGAGACCGCCCAAAGCATTAAGACCGCTTTATTTGTACATTATTTTTAGTGATCTGTAATTCTTAGTTCTGTGCGTTATTTAAGTTGTGTGCAATAAAAGTTTGTTGATTAATTAATTAAAGGCACGTTGGACATCACTTGAAAGCAATGGTAACTCAGTGGATATATTAATGCATTTTAATAAGCGGGGGTCGTGGTTCGAATCCGAGCGTGTAAGAATGATTTTTTTGAATAAGCTAGGTACTCTTATGTGCTTATTTTTACCATTAGCTCGACAGTAAGGGGAAAATATCATTAGGAAATCGGCATTTTTCGGATAATTTTTGAAACGCGCTGTAACCACGATTAAGGCCCCGTTATAGGGTTGCGAAAATCTCAGCGTACACCGGACTCCAAAGACACAGTTTTGGACGCAACTGGGAATTACACGCTATGACGTGAGTTGGTAATTTAAAAATAGTATGTCCGTTCTAACTTAAGAATCGAAATTGTCAGAATTTAATAATTCAACATGTATCTATTCTGATGTAATAATGACTATGGACAGGTTGTTGTTATATATAAAAAAAAAAACTTATAACATAATAAATTCCAAGTCATTCCCTTACATTGTAATGATTCAAATGATCACCGGCAGTCCCAAACCATAACAAAATATGCCTCATCATCATCCAGCAATAGTCCAATAAGTAACCCCGATAGCTTCACCTTCGGAAGCCATACTCCTCACTTATTATAACTGGATTATTAAATAAAACAAGCAACACTGGATTACCGAACCCACCAATACAACCCTCCCTCTCACACGCCACGCGCCGCCCACCCATCCTTATCTAACTCACCTTTTTCTGTATGCTTTTCTTGGTCTCCCGGCACGCTTATCTTGCCGTCCCGCTCTCTCTGGGTTAATGTTCGATACATCCGCCGCGACCTGTTTCAGAGAATGACAGGTGCAAAAACAAGACTTGCCGAGAACATTCCTTGACCAGTCTTGTAAGACGTAAATATTCTCAGATGGCCAGATGCTGGGCAGTGCTTTCTAAAAAGATAAATTTTACTTTTAGCTTTAATTCGGTTTGCAATTGCAAGAAACTGTAGCGATAGTAGCTCAGTGGGATAAGAACGTTAGCCTTCTGAGTGGGAGGTCGTGGATTTGAATCCGAGCTGTGTACTTACATTGCAGTTCCCGCAGGCCATCTTGCGTAAATAACCGCTCCACCTGGCCTGAGCCACTGCGTTTGCTGAGACACGATTATTTTTAGGCCATATTAGACATTTGACGGAAAGGTAGTTAGTACCTATGTGAGTCAGGAAAGGTAACACTGTGCAATAGAAAATAGCATGTTAATATTTTTTTTTAATCTATGCGCCCGGTCTAATCCCATCATAGTAGCGATAACTTGACTTCCATGACGGAGGCCTTTGCCCTGCAGTGGGACAGTATAGTATAGGCTGATACTTTACTTTTATGCGCCCGGTGGTGCAAAACTTGGAAATTTGCACGTTTAGGATTTATTTTCAACTACTCCGGTCCTGGGCTGTCCAGTCCAGTGTTTTTGAAAAGCGTCGAGCCCATCACGTCATTTATTTTCACATAGCAGGCTCTCAATAATAATAATTTATTTTGGAGTATTTTAAGGTTGGCGGCGCACTTTTGGCTCCTTCTGTCTGTTGCAAATTTGTGGGCGCTTACCATTCAGGAGATCATTCAGCTGGTCCTGTCAAAATTGTTATAGAATTTGCTAACGATTTGTTTAGTCAATTTAATATTTTAAACTAACTTCGAAGGGTCATGACAAAAAAGTTAACTAAATGCACAAATCTACATCTTCTTTACCTTCAATTTATCTCATTATTCAATTAATATTTTAAACTAACTTCGAAGGGTCATAAAATATTGGGTGAGAAGACAGGGTGGGTACCGGAGGTGAACGCCGACTTCGAAAGACCGATATAATTAGCCAGTAACAATTAACCTGCAAAACTGCAGTTGCACCGTGACTATAGCGCTTGCAGTTATAGTGCATGGTAGCAATCCCGATATCCCGCAAAGCAGCGACTGCGCTGTGTTTCGTAGAGTGAGTGAGGCTACCGAAAGCCCAATTGGTGGGACAGGGGGTTAAAGGTTGGCAGCGTGAGGCTCTACTGTTGTTGCAAGTGCCTATGAGCGGCGGCTATCTCTTACCGTCAGGTGATCTGCTTGTCTCCCACCTATCACCTAAAAAAAAAATATAAACTCCCCAAACCAGGTGAAGTGATGATCTGCGCAAGATAGCTGGAAAGAGCTGGATGCGAGTAGCGAAAAATCGATCGGAGTAACGAATATTAGGCGAGACCTATTTCGAACAGAGGACTGCAACAGGCTGATTGATGATGATGATGAAAAAACTTGCCGTCATAGGCTCTTCCACAATAAGCTTTACCTAGACTATGAAAACAATCTCAAACACATAAGACGACCTTGCTACAAGGCTAATCCGGACAAAAACATTGTTCCCACAGTTCATGGTTAAGTCGGAGGCACAAAAGACCCGCTATGGCTCGCCGTGGGTTCGGCTACTCTATTCCGGCGAACAATAGGGTTGCTAGTGTTGCTACGGAAATACCTACATCATACGTACATTGTTATTCGTAGTAGTTATTTCTAACTATATCTAGCATAGTGTATGGTTATTTATTTTATTTTCTTTATTGAGGAAACAAATACGTTATATAAAAAATACAACTTACTCTATAGCCTAATTAGTTTCCACTACTAGCTTAAACATTAATTTTGTTGAATAACTCCTTTTTGAAATAAAACAAAAAACTACTATTATTTCATTTGTGTGAAAAGTCCGAATAGATTTTTTATGAATATCTTTAAAGTGAGATACCTTAAATACAATATTTTAAACCCGATTTAACCCCTTTAGGGTTTGAATTATAAAAAAATCTCAGTGTCACACGAAGTCTGGCAGTTGGGGGTCTTTTTTTACCCCCGTGCCTACGGAAACCACGTTAAGGCTTGGTCCTATGCCTGATCCCACTTCGGTTGTGCCATACTTGTGTTGTGTCCCATTAAAATATAAGGTTAATAGTATGAGTGCATGGTAGAGAGTGCACCTTTGTCTGTGCACAATAGTACGATTTGCATAGATGACGAACTAAATCAATTTATGCGGCATCCCTAACACGGCGTCCTTTTTTACTCGCTCTATCTCTTTCATATCAAATGCAACACATTATAGACTCCGAACACCTGTTCTTACAAACTGAACCAATTCCAATTCTACATCTTTGACTTTACAGTTGAAAGTATACTAGCAAATTCCCGGCCTCATCAAGTCGTAAAGACTTGATTCTTGATCTCAAAAAGTGGGTCTTATTTCGTTTTTTTGTCACTATGTTTATCTTAGTGGCCAGTGTGGCTTAGAGTTAAAGTACATCTGGCGTTGAATCGACCACCGTTAAAGCAGAATAACTACTCGTTTATATATATATGGCTAAAGTATCAAGTAATTATAGTTGATAAACCTTTAAAACATAGGTATTTTAACAGCATAAATGGACATAGGTACATACGTACCTTCGTTAATTTTGACATAATAATTATGAGCGCTTATTACTTTGGAGTCAGGTAGTCTTGTTTAGATTGGGTTCGGCAGGAACCGAAGCTGCGAAGGTAGATAGATCGGCGTTTTTTTTTAAATAAGAAAGAGAACACAGCGCCAAACACTCCTTGTCACACTGCAAAAATATCCTTACTAATCCTTACTTTTATTAAATATAGGTATTTTAATCCTAACTAATATTCTAAATGCTAATATAGCTCTGTCTGTCTGTTACTCTTTCACGCTAAAACTTTACAATTTGGTATACAGATGGTCTAGACCCTAAGAAAGAACATAAGTAGGCTACTTTTTATTGCGAAAAGGGGGTTGTAAGGGGTTAAAAAGGATGGAAGGGTAAAAGTTACTATTCCACGCGGACGAAGTAGAGGTAACAGTTAGTAATTATGCCTATAAGATTTCGCAGAACTAATAATGGATACTACGAATATTATGAAGGGTCGGTCGAACCTGAGTAAATAGGGGTTCGCGGACGCATCAAGTATTGCGAGTGCAGCGCCATCCCCCAAACCATGGCCCATCAGCTCGTTTGCCCGGACAGCTGCGCATGCGGCGAACTCCTGCAGCCTACCGTTAGCACACTCAACTTGGCGGAGTATTGGGCTGGCAAAATTTAATAACGTAGTGCCATCGACACGAGAAGAAGAAGATAAAAAAGAATACAAAATACTTATTTTTCGTTCGTCGTTTCTATTCTGAGAAAAGATAGCTAGCAACAAATAATAATCGAATGCCGGCGCTTAGTAGACAGAATAACCCCACATAAGATGAATAGTCAAAATCGGCAGTAATAAGAGCTCTCAAAAATCAAAATGCGTGTGACCAGATATTAATCATAGTTTTTACTGCTCTTAACTATCGTGATACATTTTTAATGATCCTACTGGAATGTATGAGATTCATAATAATTAAGGCTTTGCACACAAAAGATGTGCTTACATTCTTAAAACCAATAGACCTTAAACTGTATCGCATAAAGTTCAAAATTTAATATCTCAAGTTTAATTGTTGATGTCCGAAGAAAGTTGTACCATCAGGTGGAAACAAAAGAAATCTCGTATATTTGTAGGTTAAACCGTTTTATCTGTGGTTTTAATGGATGATCACATTTTAAAGTGGTTAGTCATTTTTTAACACTCACAAGCATTGTAATTCTAATGTAATGTACTAGTATGTGAACTTTTACTTCTATATAAACTGGGAGATAGCGCAACGGAATTTTGAACGGTTATAGCTAAGTGGATCTGACTGAGTACACAAACTTCATTTTAAAAATCTATGTGCGTATTTGCACCACTACTTTCTTCTAAATAAATATCCAAAACATCCCGTTCTGGATATTTCCTTCGAGCTATTATAATAGTTTAAAAAAAAATTACACACATTTTTTTGTAGAGGTTATTATTCATATCCGAACGTGTAACTATCCTCCATATCATTGACTAGCCCTATGGCGCATTTGGTCGCGCGCGGGTTCGATCTAATCTGGACAAATATTCGTGTGATAAATTACGTGTGTTTGTTCATTGTCTGAGTGTAATATAAAATGTATTTAAGTATAAAATAATTATATATTTGTAAATACACTTGCACTTGTACTACAGATATCAGACAACTCTGATGTCTTACAAAGTGATTTAACTAAGTATCTATAGATCGTAGTCAGGTCAGTTGTATGAGATGTTGTGTGTATTTATTTAATTATTTATAAATGGTATAATTTTTTTATGTATAGGTACAGTATGTATGTGTGTTAACAATGCGGAAAAAAATGTGGTAAAAAAGTAAAAAAAACGCCGGACGCCCCGTCGGTCTAGTGGTTTAAGTACCAGGCCCAGACCTTGGGGTCCCGGGTTCGATTCCCGGGTCGAGCCAAAGTGTGTTTCGATATTCTCGAATATAGCTCGGGTTTGTGATCACCAATCCGCATTAGGCAAGCGTGGTGATTACGCCTAATCCCATCATAGTAGCAATGACTTGATTTCTATGAAGGAGGCCTTTGCCCTGCAGTGGGACAGTATATAGCTGATACTTTACTTTACTTTACATGTTACCATTTTCTCCGCCCAAGCCCAACTGCATCAACTGAATGCGTACAAGTAGCTTATCAAAACGCAGTGTGCAGCCTCAACGGACCAGCCAGTATCGAGTTTTACGTCGCCGCGGCCGCCCGTCGGCCATGTTAGACGTTTGACATTTTCGCGCCATTCCCGCGATCTGTTTTTGAAATTGTGACGTTTAAATTTTTCCTTTTTTCCAGCGGGATTTTGTGCAAAACTTTATGGACAGTGTCAAAGGATTTCGTTATTAACGTGTGTGGATTTTAAGTTGTGCGTTTTGTTTTTATTTTATTTATAAAGTGAGATATTTGTGGCCGGTGTTTTTAAACTTAGCAATTCTTTTTTTTGGATTTGTGCTGGATGGTGAGAAAGGTAAGACTATAATTAAAGACAATTTGCTAGTTTTAGTACATACATCTGCAATAAAAATTATCCTTTCATCTGTGTTGGTAGTCTAGTACGTGCTGTGTTTTTAGAAAAAATAATAATAGGTCCTCAATTATTTTCCAATTACCTACCTTATAACTTTTAACCAGTCTAATGATTTTATTTAATGTTTTAATATACACTTACCTAGGTAGGGTCAATTGTAATTCATCAATTAATTACCTAGATAAAATAAATAATTAATAACGGGTTCGAAACACATACACAACCAAATTAACTCGAAAATAAAAATTGTACTTTTATTAGTTTTAAAGTATTTACCTAAAACAAAACACGATGATGTTGCGCGTCGATGCATTTCAGCAATAGGGTTCGTGAAAATCTCAAAAGATGGCGTAACGATGCAGTAAAAAACGTTAGCATTCTGCAATATGCAATTTGTTTTTAAATCTATTTGATATTTCAATCAAGCCTAACTTATTACTGATTAGTATGTTACGTCGGCTCTAAAAAACTGGAACTTTTATTACCTCGTTATTTGACTATTCTTTCTTATGCGGATTATAGTAAGTATTGTGACAACAAGGCACTAAAGTCCAGTATTTTCTTTCAACTGACTGTAGTATATACTTTTACGCATTTATAGTAAACTAAATTTTGCCCGAGGCTTCGCTCACACCCCCCACTTCCCTACAATGGGGGGTTAGAAAGGGGCAAAAAGTAGCCTATGTTACTCTCCATCCTTTCAACTATCTCCACTTAAAAAATCACGTCAATTCGTCGCTCCGTTTTGCCTTGAAAGAAAGACAAACATACATACAGACAGACAGACAGACAGACTCACTTTCCCATTTATAAAATTAGTATGGACTAGCGTTTTGGCTTGCGGTGTTCCTCTAGCTAGACTAAATAATGTTTTCTCGCATGAGATATTTTGTCGCAATAACATGAAGTTAACCTGTGTTATTCGGGGATAATGTTCTTCTTTATCACTTATTTATTTAAGTCCTTTGATTTTTTTATTCTAATATTTTACAAGCACCGATTGTTACAATAATTGTTATTGTTAAAAAGGTACTATTCTAGTCATTACCATTAAAACATATTAGGTAGCTCATCTTGGAGTCGTCCCCTCCAACCCTGGAAGACCATTAGACAGTGGTCCAAGATATGATAAATCTGACGATTGCAATGTAGCTACTGTCTGACCTTCGGACCCTCAATACTGTAAAGCTGGTTTGCTATAAGTAGTTCTTCTTTCATTCTTCTTTGCCTCTTCTAACGGCAGGTGGGATCGGATCCCTTTGTTCTGCGTTAGGACTATCAGTCCTGGATTGTCGGGTCTGGCACTTGGGATCTTCCTAACAAGGTTGGCTACACTAGTCTACCAGGTAATGGGCGGCCATCTTCTTCCTTTCTGGCCTTCTGGACCACATACTTGCTTTTTCTGTGCATGACATTAAGTAGGTACATTGATTTATAAAAACACTAACTGCTCACTCAACCGCCAAAGATGTTATTCGCAAATTCAATAAAAACTCACTTTACGCTACTATCCTAAAAATAGTAAGAGTCTCTCAAAATAAACTAAAACAAACTTTGAAATAAAAAAGACATTATAAAGTAGTCAATCCTAAAAAAATGATACTGCGAGGTTTGAGATGAGTATATAAAACAAACTTTTAATACCATTCCATACTAAAACCATAAGCGGATTTCAACCTTATTTCTTTGGACATAAAATCGAAAGTGGTTGTTAGAGAACTGCTACGATAATGTTGTACACTTTTTATACTTCGGACAACAGGTTTTGATACGTTAGGGCTTCTAATTAGGGCAGGTGTTCAATGGATCGGTTTTTTTAATACTTTTTGGTATAAGGCTTTTTATTTTATACGCCGAATCTTTGAGATGTTTGAAGTAAGCTTGTTTTTATTTTGAGCTCAGGTTGAAATAGCGGTGTCTTTGTTGAAAAGTAAAACATTGAATAGTAGCCTTTGTAAATGGTTGTTTCTTATCATAATGATATCATTACAGGCATATAGCCTATGCCTTATAGGCATATGCCTTAACACAACTCTCGTGTTTTTGTATAAAGCCTCATTTTTACGAGTAAGTTATTTAATAAATAGAACAGAAAACGACAACTCATAAAATGAAAATGTTATTTAATACTTTTAAATTGTAAGGTTTTTTCGTAAATCTTTTTTAGTTCGTTATTTTGTTTAAATATTTAATTTAAGTTTATTTGTTACTTGCTATTATTTTTTGTTAAATTTAAAGCAATTTTTAGTTTATTTTAACTTTTATTAGAACCTTGTCAGGGTACCGGAGGCCCAATCCAAGGGCATGAATGTTCAAAGATCGTGTAGTATCTCCGTGATCAGTCCTCTAGTGTTGCGTTTTGGGTGTCTAAAGGCAGCGGATCTATCTGCTCGCCAGCTCCTAGATCACGGATAGTTTATTAACTTGTACATACAGCCACACAATGAGCCAAACGCCTTTGAAATTAAGGTAAGAATTGATTGAAGAAATGTGACAGATTTGTATAGATACCTTTGATGTAAGTGGCTGTCCGTACATACTGCCCAATAACTATTTATTATTCCTTAATACATTTTGCCGTCGGTATTTCTACCAAACAGAAAAAAATCTCAAACAATCCAATTTCAAAGAATAACGAAGCTAACAAACTATTTCACTGCTGATAATGAAAATGTTCAAATATTTTAGTATATTCCCCGCTACATTAACACTGGCTAAAAGTTCGCAGAAACTAATTAAGTATCAAACTAAAAGCTTTTGCTTTATGGACTTAATCAAATTGGTGCAAAGTGCTCGTCGAGCTCTGTTATACATATCAATTTAGTTTAGCAAAACATAAACGTGGGCGTTCCATGCTTCGTTATGGGGCCGGTCCAGCCGAAGTGATACCACGGTCTCAAAGAAAACTGGGCGTGAATCAGTGCCTGCGATGTGTTTTGCTGAATATACAAGCCCAAAGGGAATGCGTTGATAACCCTGAGTTTAAAGGTTGGCAGCGCATTTGACTCCATTGTCGTTGCGAGCGAGTGTACATGTACCATCATTGATCCGTCGATTTTACTGTCACCTATTTCAGTTGCAAATCATAGACTTAAGTCTCATATCAGCGTGCTATTCCCGGTTACGTCCAAAACTACGCTTGAATTTTGATCCTGTATTTGAGGAGTCTGTTAATTACAATGTCTGACCCTAAACAAGTGCCAGTTTAAGAAGACTGGCAATATTTCACATTAATATGGATGTCTACTATTAAATTGTCTGATGGTTGTCTGGCATATATCCGCCGAAATCGTACATTACATTTCTGTAAAGGCATTAGTGCTTAAATTGTGTATTTCGTGCAATAATTTATCAATCCACAGTGTGAGAAAGTATTCTATTATAATCCCCCTCACTTAGCTAATGGAGAAAATACGGAAATGAATTTGAAAAATACAGACGCTTTCAGCTGGATCACATGTTCGTTGTCTCTATGCATTACATTAAGATTACTATTAAGTAGTAGGCTGATTTATAAAAACACTAACTGCTTACTGAAGTAGTAAACTGTCAATTCAATAAAAACTCACTTTACGCTACTATCAAGAGTCTCTCAAAATAAACTCAGAAAAAACAGATGTCCGTGGGCGGATTCGACTTAGGACTTGTAGTTCAAAAGGCTCTCACGTTCTTGTTTAGATTAACCTTTTGTTAATGCTTTTACATAATATTATAGATGTACCACTGATGTGCAAACAAAGCATTCATCTGAGAAAGCTACTAAGCCCCAATGAAACTAGGAATCTCCCAAACAAGTAATTCATTTTCTTAAAAGTGTAGGGTTTGGGACTGAGTTGAAGCATAGCGGCGATCACAATAGATCAAACTGGTCGCAGTGATACTGGTCTGAAAAGGATCTACATAGCCACCTATTTAAAATAATAAAAAAAATATAATATTAATATAAATATTATTATACAGCTTGAACTAATACCGATTTTTCAAAATTAAAGCATCCCCCATTTGCATCCCTCATAGCATTTCGCGTTCCATAGCGCATTGACAGTTACTCTAGTTGTTTTCCACAGTTTCATTAAGCCGAATGGAAAAACAAAAGGGTGTTTTAAATGTTTTGTTTTTTGAAGCCGCTGCGCTTGGCGATTCGATTTGCAATTTTTCGACCGACATGTGCAGTATTTATTTAATTTAATAGTGAATCAACTTTTTTAGTGCTGTTGCTTTGGCGTGTTTTTTATTTTCCATTTCATAGTAGGTGTAAAAAATATTTTTTCTGTTTTGCATTGGGTTTTTTTTGCATAGATATTTATGCAAAATTTATGATTTTCATCCATAATTCTATGGATTATTGAATTTCTATCTGTCACTTTCCTACTTTTATTATTAAGACAAACAAAAACTTGTCTATTTTCAGTGTGTACTCGAATTGTTAGATGTTTTTTTTTGTCACGCTTCTTTGCTTTATTTGAAGAAGTTGACCCAAAAACCAAATAGGTGTTTTTGTCGAGTTTTTACTTACTTCAAAAATGGACGAAGTTCTTATAAATTTTTAGAGCTACATAGGTAAGTATAAGTACTGCAATAAGGTGGAGGTGATATGGTTTTACAATATCCTTTATTGCTTTTCTGAAAATAATCGGTTAGTTTACACTGCAGCTAACACAAGCTAGGAGGACACTTCCTCCCAAGGCCTAAAATTCAAAATTCTACAAGACACTTCTTATTACTCTCAGAAATAAAATTAAAATGATTTGTAACGATACAAAAACTGACACCTAATATTCAGGATACATAAAAACGCTACTATCTATCCTAGGCAATAACTTATAGAATAAACCATAAACATTCATAGATAATAGTCATATGGACAGAAAGTGATCGTTAGTATTCATATATCTATAATTGATTGTTTTCTAACATAACGTAAAAGTATAATACCCTCGTTTCTAATGTTTAAGATTGATTGGAAGATTTGGAAGCAAATATTGCTTATTTCTATAAAATAAGATCCAAATTTGAGCAGTAAAATAAATGTGCTACCTACGCAAAAATTGTTGCCATACAAGATTCCATGTAGTCAACATCTGCTTATGACCATTGTAACTTAGTACATACAACCCTGATTTTGTCATCTAAAAGTATAAAACAGAGAGGTCTTTTTAAACTGGTCAGGTCAAGTATTGTTGGAAGGATTGGTAGTTTGGAAATACCTTATTTATTTGGAAAATACTATTAGTAACGTAGGATAGACAGGTCAAGTAGTGTGACCGAAATTAGTTTTTCGGATACTTGAGCTGCTTTAATAATATGATACGCTGAGTAATTTATTGGTTAACTATATAGAATTATTAAATACTTATAATTGAAACCAAATTATGACAACTGAGTTGATCCTAAAGTATGCCCTGGACAATATGCCGTTTGAATTATCTTAAAACCGGCAAATGTTATAATATTTTTAACTAAACATTTTTGATATTTGTACTTATTTACCTAGCTACAGTCCTACATAGTCATACTAATTCTGATATAACTAAAGGAAATACTCGAAATGGTTGACTCAGCGAGTAAGTAGGTACACTGGTACACACTTAATGATGTTTTAACCAGGCAAATTGTGATCACAATAAATTATTCGCACGTCCGCTCATCAGCCGAATGCTGAGCGGAAAGTCTGACTCAGGCACATCGCTAATTGATACGCGTTTTAATTAAGGATGACAACAATTAAATGTCTTTTTAACATTCATATGGTAGTAAAAAAGAGTTTTTTGCTTCTTACATATTTTTGCATTTGGTACAGACAGACCCGTCCAGTTACTGCTTATTTCCGCAAATAATATTGAAGTTCAGAAGAATTAGTAAATAACACTGAATAAAAAAATCGAATAATTTGTGTTACTTGTCTTATTATATTGTAAATATTAAAACTCTTTAAACAATTTGCAGGAATCATAGTGTCGTTAAAGGCGTGAACATAATGTACACAAAAAAAAAAGAAAATTGATCCGAGTAATATTGAACCAAATATCTTTGTCATTAAGGTGAGGAGAGATGATTTGAGTCCCATTTTATCCCAAGCTCAGCGAATTCTTTATCCATATCTGCGATTCCTATTTTGGAGCAAATTGTATTAATCCTGGCATCACTTGAGATTGCCATCGTGCTCTTCGCTAACACATTTATTTTTCCCATTATCTACTCTTTTGCACTTAGAATTGATAGCTGACAAATCAAAAGTCCGAGCTCAAGATCTGCCAAAGAAAGAGCTATATCGAGAGGAGTCCAGTAGGTGTCTAAAAGAAGAAAATCAACCTTTATCTTTTTTTTGGTGAACAAATGGGAAATGCCGCTGGCCCGAAGTGCCCCCATAAAATGTGGGGGTGCCCGCCGTTGCCCAGGGACACCAGGACCCCTCTGGTAGCAGCTCTAAACAGAGCAAAAATACTACACAATATGTGGGAGGCCACACGAGGAGGTCGCTGCATCGTTGTCCCCAATATAAAAGTTACCTGTCAGCCACAAGGCTAGTCAATTTTTATAAAAGAGCATTAAAAACAAAAAGACCAGGGGTTGACAACCCTCGTGACAATTGTATGACTGGAATTTCTCGTATTATGATCGGGACAATTGAGTGGGTCCACGGTTCCAGGAACGTCTGGGTTTTGTTTGTGCGCGTTTGGGCATATCAGGTGCCTATGTCAAAGCCAATATCAGTTTCGATTTGAGTATGAGTGGGTTAATCTAAAAGAGTTCACTTCGATAATCTGTAAAAAATAAAAAATAATGCTCTCTAAATTCACGTATAGGTTAACGTTTGTTTTTAAATTTTGTATTTTTTTATAACATAAGATTTGTCTACATATGTAGGTAATAGGTCTGTGGCTTTGATTGATATTTTTTTTTCTGTTATATTATAATTAATTTCTAAATTGTTATGCATTAAAGGCAAAGGTTTTCTCATACAAAACTTAATCTTACTAAAGTTATAAAAGCAAAAATTTGTGACAATGTACTAGCTGTAGTATGTTTGTTGCTCTCTCACGCAAAAACTACTAAATAGTGTTAATGAAACTTCCAAATAATATAGCTTACCTACCTGTCAGAATAGCATAGCGCATAGGTACAAGTTATAAAATTAGTAAAGGTTTTGTATGTATTTATAATGATTATTGTGTTCTACGTGTAGGTAAAGCAAAGTGCAGTTAACTAGTGTAATTTTATTTTAGCCTCCTGCTGATGCAGATTCATGTTGCTTTCGGAATTTGACCTAAATATATTTTACCGAAAAATACCTACTACAAGTCGCGACAGAACGTACAACCCATTTACCATAATATGAAAATCAAGTAATATCTCCCAACATTCATATCCCGTCACTCACACCATAATAACAGGAGAGGAAAAAAACATAATATTATCACCGTCAAATTAAACCCACAGAAGGAGATATTATATATACATGTTGCAGATGTATTGTAGAAACAGTATTTTTTTGAAAAAGCTTTTTTTTGTGATAGGTGGCAGACGAGTAGACGGATCACCTTGTGGTAAGCGATTGCCGCTGTCCATAGACAAAGACAACACCATTGCTTGCTTGGTTTTATGACTATTACACTGACCCTGTCCTTTTGGTTGTCTGGAGGAAATTTGGTACTAGCCATAAGACCGCTTTAACATTAATTTTATCTTAATTTCTATTCTTTATGAAAAATGGCAATAAAAAGAAAGCAAACGATGCTTTTTTGGCCTCTTAGTATGCATGATTAATATCTTTAGATTGTGAAACATGCCCTTAATAAAGTGTCCAAGTATATTTTCTATTCGTGTTTTTCTAAGACCCTTATCATTGGCAAGGTCTCTTGATAAAAGTTATATTGTTTCACAAAAAACATCCTCACAAAAGTTAGAGGCTACGTAAAACGAAGGGTTTTACAATACTCCTGCAACAGCCACGTACGAAATACGAATATCCTGAATTTCGCGTTATTATATCAAAGTTAAAACGCCACGTTTCGCAATATTTTAATAAACCTTAATTGAGGACTGACGTACATGACAGCCCTGTATAACCGGTCCACAAAGATATACAGGGTGAGTTTTTACGCAAGTATCGTTATTGTGAGGAATAAATTGTTCTTTACTACTTACAACATGTCTTTGTAGGATAAATGGTGTCAGATAAATTCAATGTAAGATGGGACCACTACATATTATCATACTTTGGACACTCGCAATAAATTGTATGAAAAAAATGTTTTCAAATCACACCGTTATCGTCGTAAGACCCAAAAGCCTTTTAAAAGGCAAGAAAATAATGATTTTCTATCATGTCTGTTGTCTAGGCTGAACGATGTTAAAGCTCGTGCAGATGAATGTGTTTGTGTGAGTGATAAAAGATATTGTTACCTCCTGGTTACCAACCTCGGGTTAGGGGCAACAAGGCGGGTGGCAGGGAGTGACCATACTGTTCCAAATACACATTATTATACTATGACAGTGAAAGACTATCTAAATAAGGAGTAGGAGTTTTCAAAAAGCCATTCCGGGAGTATTGTAAACATCATCATCATCAGCCTGTTGAAGTCCACTGCTGGACGTAAGCCTCTCCAAATGCTCGCCACTTTGATCGATCTTCGGCTACTCGCATCCAGTTCCCTCTCTCGCAGATCGTCACTCCATCTGGCCTGAGGTCGTCCTACACTACGTTTACTAAGACGCGGTCTCCACTCCAGAACTCGTTTACCCCAACGGTATTGTAAACAGTAACTTAAAATTGCCAAAACTGTGCAAAAAAGGTCGTGAGTTGGTATTTGTGCTCATAACACGAACAAACACATGTTTGTTCAGTGTCTGGGTGTTCTTTCGCTACATGATTTGGAGTCAGGTAGATTATTTATTTGTACATAGCCCTTGTTCGTATAGCGTGTTTCCGTTCTTTCTTGACAACTACTCAAGGGTTAGCTGAACTTTTTAAAGCTTAAGAAGGATTGCATGTCTCAAACTCGAATCACCCCTTTCGCAAAGAGCGGGGGTATAAAGGCACAAAGTGAGTTCAATAAAGTCGATTGGAGTCTGGCGCATAACCCCGTCCCTTTATAAGTGTACCTACATGTAATGTACAATGTACGTACATGTGTGTTTCAACCGGTCCACCGACAAGTATTGGTCATTTTAGGGTTCTGTAAAATTGTGTGTGTACCTTACAGGGCAATTTTGAAAGCCTATGCAAAATCAAAAAGTCGTTTTGGAGCTCAGAGTAAGCATAGATCATGATCCAGGATTGGTAAATCTAGTAATTTTAATGAAATTACTACCGTCCGACGTTTGCAAATCTTAAAGGGATGAACAAACCAACTGGATCAGAATTGTATCTTAACAGTTTTGTGGACAAGTGGATTCACAAGATCTCACGATGTTTAACCTATTATTAAATGCTCATAAATCTAGGGAATGCTTTCTTTCATTATGTGATTGATAGATATGAAGGTAGGTAAGTGTTTACTGCCGCGCCGCCCATACACGCCATTGGAGTCACAAGTGTGCTGATTTGCCCCTTCCCTCCGAATTCAAACCTTTTTTGTAGCACACTTATCCGCTGAACCTTCACCGCTTTTTCAAAGATCTCTAATAATGGTTTTAAGTAAATACTTACACTTTTCATTAGTTGATGTCAAGATGACTTTTTGACCCAAATAACCTACAGAACCACATTTTAACTGTGTGAACGCACATGGCCGCCTTTTTCATAATTGGTCTGTATTGTTCTATTTTTTGCCCATTCGTTTATTGATTGCAGTATAAAGATGTGGATAACCGTTAAAAGAGTTGGTTTTGAATAACGTTCTGGCTTTTTCCGCGAATTTTACGAATTTGCTGATTTTCGTTTGTGGTTTATCTCCGTTCGGTAAATAAAATTTGGAACTATTTATGACTGTTTCAGAGTATGTTCAATCAATTCAAATCAAAATATTCATTAATTGCATATGTTTTAAAGTAAATGATGCAATTAAACAATCTTTGATACGATTTCAGTTAGGATCCGGATTCACGACCTTCCAATAATCGAGAAACTGCTCTCTCGACTGATCCACCGAAGGTGGTAGATATTTTGTATGAGTTTTAATAAATAGCTTTCCTTATGCCATATTATACCTACTATAAATATAACAACCACATACTTACTCTGATGGCTCAGCGACCTAAAGTGTGTTTTAGCCTCTGATACAACTCTGCCACTGGTCCGGTCATTCGCGGTTACACGCCATTCGCCAACCAACAACCCGTTAAGATCCAAAAATTAATAATTTTCAAAGAAGATAGCTTTTTTTTACACACTTGACATTGAAGTCAAATTTAATTATTTTTAGATTTTGTCCATTATAAATCTCAATTCGACTTAATGTCGAGTGCGTGAGAATAGGCACCCAGGGTCACAAAAGCAATGTGCGTCAGAAAATTGTACCTTTATGGCACAAGCGTACCCTGGAATCGGATGATGATTGCTCACATTAAGTCAACGTATATTAACACTGCGTTACTACGCAAACAAGTTTATAAATCAATAACATCTCTTCTAAAACTGTAGGTAGTTCGACAGTCTATATTAGTAGCACACGCATTTATCTCAAACGAATATGGTTGGGAATTGCGTGGCTACATATTTTTGACCAGCTTCTAGAAACTTGTGTATAGTTGGGAAGTACAAGTAGCATTGTGTCGAGTAATTAATCTGAAGACTTCAGTAGCACCTAGCAGTGGTTTTGATACATCCACTCTCATTAATCAGAATCTACTACCACTAGTACTTTGAGTTGGGGTTTGATTTCACTCAGAGCCTTTGAGTGGGGTCGCAGACTGCCCAGTAGCCATGTCAATACATTTTTATTGATTGCGGTGAATGTTACATTAAACAATAAAATATGTGCCGTGTACTTGAGCATACGATATTTATACATTTTGTAAAGGTAATCCGAGTGTAGATGCATAAGAGATAATAACAATTTCGAGAAATAAAGTAGATTGCAATTTTGGTCTAGGAAGGTACTAAACTCTCAAAAGTGACAAGTATCTTAATTCAAATGCACTATAGTAGGTTTCATTGTTTATATAGTAACAAATTTATCACAATTAATAAAAAATATGTTGGCATGGCGTCGCCAATTTAAATTCTTTGACCATTCGTTCATAGGCGATAGCACACGAAATTCCTTAGTCTCTGACAACTCTTAAGCAGTGTGAATGGTATAGTGCTTAGTTTATTTTTCAATATCAATATCACTTCAAAAAGAGCGATGCAACCTGCAAACCTTCAAAAAAACGAGCGCATTCCTTTTTAAAAGGTCGGCAGCGCACTTGTGACTCTTCTGGTGTTGCGGGTGTCTTGAGAAAGAGTCAAATATGCAGAAATGCTTCATAAAAAGGTTCCATACATAACTCATTCATGCAATCTTTGACAATTAAGCCGTTCTTCTACCAAAGATGCAAATATCAATCAATTGTTTGACCCAGCGTCAGTGTCTCAATGTGAAAGTACCCTTAATCAGACTGCTGACAGTATCAATATTTTATCAAACCGGTATGGCGATCGAACTCAATCAATTAGATCAAACCCTATTCCCAAGGAATAAAGTCTACATTTTATTATGCTCTCAAACAGGTTTGCTGATCCCGTTCCAGCTTATTACAAGCCATTGGTTTAATAAGGCTTATTAAGCAACTAAGTCATTTTAAGGGTTGAGTTCGTTTACACCTTTAAGTTATTCATGTAGCTTGTTTGCTCATTTAACACGGTTAAGGAATAAAGAGTCAAAAAAAGATAGGGAAAAAACGTAAGATATCTACTTTAGATTTTCTTTGAAAAGTGAGATTGCATGCTTTATAATACCTACTGACTTCAAAAAATAAGTTCTCTGTTTGACAAGCTTTATTTTTACTGGTATTTTACCGAACTCTAGTCTCGCTCGACCAAGATTATTGATTGAAATGTACTCTTATGACAAGAAAGTAAAAAATTCAAAATGATCAACTTATCATTCGAAAATTTTAAATTTTTTACAAAAAATAAAACCGCCTTCAAAAAACCATAATCGGCACCAAAATCACAAACCCAATCAAAAAATAAGCAGAAAATTGGTAATCTCATCTCACACTAAAAAGTTAAAAATAAGTTTTGTGACTCAAAAGTAAAAATCTCGTAAGTACGAGTAGGTACTAGTATTTTATTTTGTTTTTTAATTATTTGAATATTTACTATAATCAGTTTCGTTTGGAGTCGGTGCTAGACTAATAAATAAATAAATTGAGACAACATCACATACATTGTCCTGGCCCGAAACTAAGGTTTTCCCTTGCGCTATGGAAACCAAAAACAACGAAGGGACTACAAACACCCAGACCCAACACAAATATCTGTTTCATTAACAAACATTTGTGTTGATGCGGGAATCGAACCCGCGACCCTTACGTCTCAACCGGCGCTCAAAAAATTGCGCTAAAACGGGTGCGTGACATTTATTTATTTTTGGGTGGATATTGGGCGAAGTCGATTCGGGGTGGGCGGGGCCACCGGATCGTGATTTTTTCAGTGTGTTCGCGCTATTATTTAATGATGTTGTTTGACATATTAGAGCTAGCTGTACTGAATGCATTCCGGCCGTTTATTTATTATTCAGCCGTTTTCAATCCGGCTTATCGTGGAACCTTTGCTATTCAAAACGGCTATGCTTTTGATGACAGCCAACCGTAATGTAATACGGCGGATTATACAATCCGCCTGTGGCAGATATATTATAAATGAAGGGTGATGCTGATTCTCTTAGACTGCCAATCCTCCAAGCAAGTAAATACTGACTCTTACCTTGCTCTATTAAGTATTTAACTTGTACACTTGCCGTGTAACCGTACGTGCAACAGTAAGTGAAATGCATAAAAACCTTACAAGGCGAGTGTTACCATTCCCACAGCTGAGGTGACAGACATTCCTTACACGGCAGCCGGCGTCATTAAAATAATTATTGGGAGCGCATTGAGATATTAGTCGGTAATTTTGTAGGCGTACGCCGAGGTGCATTTTAAATGGTATTAAGTGTACAAGCCATTTTAAATAAGTCGTGTACACCAGCAATAGCTCCTTTTGCTATGTGATAGGTGGCAGACGAGCAGACGGATCACATGATGGTTAGCGATTGCCGCCGCCCATAGACACCGGCAACACCAATAGAGTTACAAGTGCAGTGCCCAACTTTTATCACCTTTCCCCCCAATGACCTCAATTACCCACGGAACACAGCGCAGGTGCTGTTTCATTCATGCCGAAGCGTGGCTCTCCCACGGTACCTTATGTGGTGATGTTTGGATTTTTCAAATTTAGCGAACCTTTACTGCTACTATAAATATCCTGGTTGTAGTAAAGAGTAGTGGCCGCCAGACGCTCAGTAGATAAAAACGTGCGCCTTCTGAATGGAAGGTTATAGGTTCGCATCTTACCCTTCGCTCGGCGGTGAGGAACACCTTGTGAGGTACCCCGGCCGTTTTTACCCATACGTTGAGGTTATGATTCTGAATGCGTACCCGTGATGAAATATTCGTCTGGTCCCTTATTTTAAGGCAGTCGTTACCAGGCCCAGAAGATTCTGAATCATGGTCATGTCTATGAGCGGCGGTAATCTCTCAATTTGATAACTTAAAAAAAGCGTACCCCAGGCTTCAAAGAGACAACTTTCAGAACTATACCTAATACTAATCACTACTTTGTTTCTATCAACCTGCTTGCAAATGAGCATTTACTGCATGAGCTACGCTAGGGATGTGTCTACTGGGATAATCATTAATATGACTTGAGTAGAAATCAACAAACTCTATGGTGTTCCAAATATTTAAAAAAATATTGAAAAAAGTCCCATATTTTTTTCAAGTGTCATCATAGTCTTCGATTCGATTTGACAGGTTCAATTCCTGGGTCGAACAAAGGTATTTATGCCTGGCAAGAGTGGTAGAGTAACTACCTATGTCTTCTAATCGTAGTAGCGATGACTTTATTTTTATGAAAGACTGCCTTGCAGTGTGGAAATAAATAGGCTGATACTTTTAAGCCCCCTTGCATTATGGCTTTTCCAACAAAGGTACCTCACCTTCTTTTATCAAATTAAAAAATGTAAAAACTACTCGTTACCTGTAACTATGTATAGTCGGCCTCTGGTTGTTTGGCTTCCGGCAGAAGTAGGAACTGATTCTGTTTCCCTTAGAAGTGTTCGTGATTTTGACATGTTCCTATAGAATATCCAGGGGAAGGGGGGTTAAAAGGTAAGCAGTGCACTTGTGTCACCACTGTTGTTGCAGATGTCCATGAGCGGCGGTAATCGCTTACCATCAGGTGATCCGTCGGCTCATCTGCCTCCTATATCATAAATAGAAGACGTAAATGCTGAGCAACGTCAATGTAAAATGTGAAAAATAATAAATGGAGCAATAGCTTACCATCAAGTGATACATCTGCCACCTACCTCATAAAAAATGTGAAGCCCGACACAATGTAACTTGAGTTAGTAACTCTAATCTACATTTACAACACTAAGGTACAAGTTGCACATAATAAGCAGTGCTTATCTTAAGCAATGTGGCCACTTATCGCTCACCTGTTATTGAAGAAATCGAGATAACTAGCGATTAATATCGAATTAGAATCGAGTTGCGAGAGACTGGTGTTTAAAGGTCGTAGAAATAATTAGTCGTGGACTAGGTTTTATTGGGTAATATACTGATGGTAGAGTATAGAAATAGTAAGAGTACAGTACGTAGTAGGCAGAAGCAAGCTAATTATTATGAGACTTTTCGAGGAATGTCGCTCACTAAGTAGTCTTATAAACGACATAATATTATATAAATAATTGAATTCAGATCTGACTTCGTATTAAATAGCTTAAGCACTTGTGTAACAGATATCAAACAAGAGAGGAAAATCAAATATCTATACATATAATAAAAATGTAAAAAAGCTGTGTCTGTACATTGAAGATATTTATCTCAAAATAACTTAGGATGACTAAAAAACAGTAACAGAACATGAATCAATGATTTTTAAAATTTTTGTCTGTCTGTTTGTCTGTTTGTCTGTTTGTCTGTTTATCTGTTTGTCTGTTTGTCTGTTTGTTCGCGCTAATCTCGGAAACTACTGAACCAATTCGAATGAAACTTTTTTTATTGTATAGCTGTAATATCAGGGCAACTTATAGGGTATATTATATTTTGAAGACCAGGCTCCTTGATGTAGAACCACAACAGCCCAGCTAAACTATAATAGGTAGGTCAATGGCACCTTAACAAAAGTTGTTCAGATTGATGAGCATTTTATAATGCTATGAAAAAAAATCAAAGATCATGGAACATCTGGTGAGGACCTCTAAGAGCCCAGCTACACTATAACAATTATGAAATGAAATGGAATAGAAAATTGTCAAATGTGATGAGCATCTTTGAATGAGATCCTATAAGGAAGGATATTCCGAACTTAAACCCCTAATAGAGCGAAAAGGGGGATTAAAGTTTGTTCATGGGACTACGTGATTTCTTTCAACGTTTAATAGAATACTTACATCCCCTAATGGAATAAAAAATAATTTGGGGGTTACTTTCATTAGATATTTATATTTTAAATATCAAATGGGTTTGCACTTGACCTCATCTCACCTGATGGAGAGTGACAATGAGGTCTAAGATGAAGCGTGCTTTCCCAGAAGAAGCCTATTCACTCTCGACTTAAAGATACTCAAATTGTAGCTCTCTGGAAATACAGAGGCCGGCAAGTTGTTCCATTCCTTAGCAGTTCGTATAAAATATCAATGAGCCGCCTCAAAAATCTATTAACCTATAAACGAACATTTATAATAAGTAATATTTTTGTTAAATTCTATTTAAATAATCATCTTTAAGTCAAGAGTCATAAAGTTCACGCAAACGAAGTTGCGGGCGGCCACTAGTACCTAATACTTAAATACATATCACACCCAGACACTGAATCAACAAGAGTAGGCAACGCACTTGTGACTTCTGGTGTTTCAGTGTTCGAGTCAGTGATCCGTCTGCTCGTCTCCCACCTATCACATACAAAATGTATTTTTGAAACCAATATGCAACTTTGTGTTCATAAGGGAACATCGCGTTCCGAATAGTTTTTCAAAACTATTTTTTAATTAAGGTTGCGAGCGTCATTCGGTAATTTACCAGACTTACAAAATCCATCCAATCCGGGCTCCAGAGCGGCTATGGGTGCAACCGGGAATGTTACGCTACGTAAGATAAGGCAAGGTAGTGGTTTCGTCCTACAGCCCACGACGCCTCTCCATTTAAGGGCGATGAGGGAAAACCGCTGGGGTTTAGTCGGTATGCCTCAGAGGAGAGCCCGACATAACCCGCCTGCTCCCCAGTAGGAGGGTATGTAAAAGGCGCCGCCATTAGGCGGCGACGTCGGCCCACTGCACTCCGGGTCGGCGGCATTCCCCAGCGAAATCAAAAAAAAAAAAAGGCAAGGTAGTGGTGGTAAGTAGTGGTTGCGGTTACCACTTGATGACAGTTTTAGGTACCTACTCTACGTACTGCAAAATGAAACTGAAATAAGAACTCTATCTACCCAGATTTTTATACTTCTCAAATAATAATAATAAATACCAGCTTCTGTTGTACACCGTACTCAACTGCAAGTACTTTACTTATTGTTCTTTTTTATCGGTTTAGTGTTTACAAACTAAAAAATCCAAGACACATTCGCTATTTATTTACCAAGACCGTTGCAGAACACAGAACTTTTTGTTATAAACTGATTCAACAAGCCAAAGTAGGTAGTAAGAATAAAACAAAACTACTTTCGCTCAACTTCACATTGCTTTCATGTTTCAATTCACACAAAAAATTACATCTTTCTTTACAAATGTAATGATAACGTTATAAACTCGCTCCTTATAATTAAACCTTTGTTCAGAAGTAGAAACATTGATTTCCGAAGACAAGAAAGTGCTGTTATTACTTACAGAAAAGCTATAATTAGAAATGCTTGTACAATCGTATGCAAAAAGAAGTAAACACTTTAGTAACAGGTCAAAATAACTAGCTATCTGACTTATAGTTAAATGTAACATTTATCTTGAAAGGTGGTAAGTACGTAGATTATTTTCTAATCATTTGTCACTTTATTACAAAACGCGATCTAAAGATATTACTGTAATATTAAAAGAGACTGGCGCGAGTTTGGTTTCAGAACTATATTTAGATCGCTTCTTATAGTAAGGAAATAGGATTCTAGATAAGCTAGATATACTTGCAGGTTGGTAACGCATTTGCGACTTCACTAGTGTTACGGGTTTCTATAAGCAGCGGCAATCGCTTACGATGGTAAGCGAGTATAGATATCTGACAACAGAAGAAAAACAAATATAATACTTAAATTCATATTACATCCAGACACTGAACAAACACAAGTGTTCATCACACGACTATTTGTTTTGGATGGGAAATCCACGACTTTTGGCGTATGAGGCAGGGTCACCATACCAAATGCGCCATCCGGCCAGTCCAGTCCATGGTTCTTGAAACGATGAAAGATGGTAACATTGGTACCTCAGTGAATAAGAACATGCGCTAAATAGAAGGTATGGTCGCTTTCGATGTTAACTCCATCTCACCAGAGAGGTGAATAACTTATACCATCAGGCTAACTCCTTACCATCAAAAAAGAGAAAATTGTAGTTGTTGAACGACCACCCAAGGTATTTTATAAGTATTTAGTGGCACGTGATGCAAAGTATGAATAGTATCTTTTCACTTATACTCTAAGAATGACTTTTTGCTCATCGTTACGAATTCGTTTCACAAAATTAAGTCTTTTTTGTTGTACAGACCATTGATTAGTATACGCGGAGGTACGTGGTAGAGTAATGGCCATTATTAGACACTCGTCGAACTAGATTTAATGTAGGAATGAACTAGTTTTCAAGGCGTTAACCTCGGTATGTACCATCATCCACACTGCCCACTGTTGATACTTACTTCATATACGGTAAGTAGTTAGCTTATTGTGAAAAGGCTTGGGGATCATATTTTAAAGCGACTGGTAGCGTTTGGGGTTTCAGTTTCGATTTTAGCGGATTGGGCTAGTAATTATACCTGAGATTTTTTGTTTAAAATGCTTAGTAAATATTATTCCGTTATACCTCTTGGTTTTATGGGTAGGGGGGTGGTGGATTGAACGCCATAACAACGGTAGTTTAGCCTATATTTAAATTAGTTTTTTTTTTTATAATAGGCTGACTAGAGGAGGGCTACAACAATACAAAATTCACGACCGGTTTTTGTTCTTTTCACACGCGTTGTGCATTTCCTCTGTGCAGATGCGATAAATATACTTTCTTTTGTTACGGGACGATTTTGTTAGGCCTACTGGGTTCTAAAAAAAACGTCACGTTGCGCAAAACGTAAAGTAAGAAAAGTTACTGTCACGTAAACGTAAAAACCCCTACTAGTGAAATGTATATGTATGGGTAAATGCATGATAAAACGGTTTGTCTGTACGCATACGGTGCTTTGCACGTCGTGTGAGAATAGAAACAGCAAATAACGTGTCGTGTTTGTATTGGAAACATACGGCTTCTAACTGTGTCAAGCGATTAATTACATTATAAGTAGGTATTGTTTTTTTCGCGATGGCTGTTGAGTGGATAAACGAGCGTCTTCTTAACAGGAGATACTTTGTTTGAATGGGCATATTTCTATGCTATGACGAAAAATGAATGGCAGCCAAGATTGGGACGACGTCCTGTGGGTAGCCCACTTCCCCGTTGGTCCGACAATTTTGTATTGGTAGCGAGGGACCGTAGGGAGTGGCGTGATAGAGAAGAGGCTTATACTCAGCAGAAAAATGTAAATAAAAAATAACTATTTATAATGTTTCGTACGGAACGCACACACAATTTTCTAGGTATAAATTAAAGTATTTTATAATTTAATGATGTAGATAAATCTTACTCCGCAAATAGATTAACCATGTTACAGTCATGTACCTAGTGGTGTCAATAATACGCTAAAGTAATTAACGCCCAGGAGGGTAGTTACGGCCTTATGAGTAAATTTTATCAAAAATTTGGTCTAGGCTAAATATTTAAGCCGGGAATTTATTTCAATGCACCTAACATGCCAAGGCGTAAATTCGTCAACATTAAGACATTTAAAATGCTAAGCCAATTTAAAGCTATGTTTTTAAAGTTAAAGTTAACAAATATCTAGTCCCAAGTGTCGAGCAAGCTCGGCCCTCCCGGTCCCCCTACGTCGTAACCACCATGTTTTTCTTGAAGCCGGGCGGGACCGCGTATCTATGCAAATTGCATTACACTGTCCGCCATTTTGTTTTTACGCCGATATAAAATAACTTTGCTAACAAGCAGCGAAATAAGCTGTAGGTAAGCTTGGAGTACGAAAGTGGGGAAAAATAAAATATTAAGAAAAAAGAGTCACCTAATAAATGTGTTTCATGAAAAAGCTAATTGACAGTGATAAAAGTGTATAATTTTTATATTATTATCATCCGTACTATTTTTTTTACCAAAATCCGTCTCCGAAAATGAGTGTTTTTTGCACGGCCGTGATATAGTCTATTTTTTATAATGTCGAAGATTCCGCGCAAACAATTTTTGAAACAAATACCTACTTGATGTATACGGGAGTGAACGCGAGGATATTAAAATATATGTCCATTATAGTACCTACTTAGGTTGCTTGACGTTTCGACAGTGCAGGGTTACGGCCGTGGTCACAAGCGGACTGGAATCACACGGCGCATTTTCCATAGCACAAGGGAAAACTTTAGTTTGGAATCAAAACAATGTATGTGATGTTGTTTTCTCAATTAAAATTAATGAACTTTAACTGCAGTTTATTATTTTCAGAACGTTTTTCAACTTCCTAGGAAATTTAAAAAACTTAAGATTCGGATTATTTAACGGTGACACATAAAGCAAATTATCATAATATTATGCGATTTGAGGATACCAGAATGAACTTTACGACATTAACTTAAGTCCTTAATTCAAACAATGGTGCTGATATCATTTCCATGTTGGTACAATAATGAACAAATACAATACAAATACAAATCATTTATTGCACTCATGTTGTAGGATAATCAACTTTAATCCATTGCATTATGGACTTAATTGAAAATTGACTATTACAAGGCCAATTTTGCCAATTAGCCAAACTTGTTTAACATTACGTTCTAGCATAGAGATGTAAAAAAAACATCGATTCATTGAATTTAACACGTTTGAAAATCAATATTGTACTTAGTACATACAAATTTATCATACTTTAAATCACAGCTACAAATAATGCTTCGTGAAAACAACCTCTAAAATTCCTCGGTACATCTATTTTTATAATAGGTAGACTTAACTATTTTGCTGCCTAACGTACTTTAACTTTTGTCAAATAAATTCAAGCAATCGCAATGAAACGAAATCGGGATCCTCCACCACAGGGGCAAAACCCACGGACACGCCACAGGACAAAACAATCATCAAATGTAAGTATATGGTAGGATTGATCAGTATAAATCACCATTACCTATCATCTACCTGCCCTTTTCCCAGGTTAACTGTTGGTCAAAGTAAAATATCGACATAGATTTTATAGCTGTGCAAAAATAAATTTAAAATTAATCGATCAAGCCACATCTCTAAACCAATCTCTCCAATTTTGCTATCGTGCGCTTAAAAGTATCGATTATTTGGTTATACACGGTTTACGTTCCCACATCGCAAAAAAGTTGCATCTATGCTTTCCTATTAATAATAACTCATCCGATTACAATAACTTGTTCTGAAATGATGACATAGGTTTTTGCTCAAGTGCATAAGGTCCCTAGGTTCTCATTTTTCTAAATTATCCAGTTTCTGGGTGTCTAGGAGACAGCCCCTAGCTATCGTCAGCTAGTAAGTACTTACTCATATTAGTGCATGCTTTTGTTTAAAAGGGGCTACAATGACGAAACTAGCGCCGTGAAGTAGCGCCTACTTACTACCTAGTTATGTTTCGCTGATTAAGTGAGGGGGAAGTGGAAAAGATTGGACGCATTTGTGTCCCCACTGGTGATACCGTGTATGGGAAAAGGCAATTGCTTACCATCAGGTGAACGGTCTGCTCGTCCTGCTGTATATTAAAAAAAAAACAAATTTCCTAATTATCAAATGGATCAATAATATGTTGATTTTTTTGGTAATGTGCATAATTATAAAGACCACTGTACCATACATGAGAATGCAATAAAAATAACTCTTAACTTAGTCACTATTACGAGTATTATTGAGCAAAGTAGAGTAATGAAAACCTACAAAGACACAAAAATCTTGTGAGAAATCAGCAATGCTTATGATAAGCATGAATGATTAAACATTATAATGTAGGTACAATACCAATTCCCACCTAATTAATATACCATTAAGACGGCGGTTTAACACCTGTCTATCCGTATTATTATTAGACAGTAATACCTACGTACTTACATTAGCATCGGATTGATCTAAGCTTTACGACAATGTGCGGCAATGGAGATTTACATCTTAATGTACTCCAACCGATTCGGCTACGACGGCTGATATGCCACGTACTAAAGATATATTAAGTATAGTGGTCAAGTGTGTGCGCAAACACATGTATACTAGTATGTGCTTCATAATTCGATGGGATATCAGTGTGACATCACTGAGGTTCGCTTGGATCATGATCCAAGGAAGTCAGGTTATTACAATGCAGCGACTGCCGTCTGCGTCTCAGTCATTACAGTCATTAGACAAGGGAAGTAGATCAGCTGAACCTAAGTCAAACGTTCAGATTTTTTTTGACAGGTTTTATGTCTCACGATGTATATTTGAAAAGTTCTGATAAACATGCTTGAATTCGAACCTTCGACCTCCCCTATGGAAGACATACGTTGTTCTTATCCATTGAGCTACCATCGCTTCCTTTTTTTCAACTTTTGTATGTTCATAAAATCATCTTACCAAGTTTCAACAGAATGTTCACGGACGTTAATAGCTTTGACAAGGGGGGTGTCCCACATTTTATAATGCGGCCCTCCTGAAGTACAATTCAAGGACCGGCTGGACCCAGCGTTATTACATGTACGCATTCTTGAAGAACGTGAGGTTGATTTGTTGATTTGCCGTTACAGGGTTATCTACAATTTTTTCAACCTAGCCGACCCCTTAATTAAGTCGCCCTTGGCTATAGCCGATTCAACCTTATGTCAAAACAGGCCTCAATGGGGGGGTCCGGATCCCCCCCCCCCCCCCTATACGTCCATGAGAATGTTTCTTAGTCTCGGAAAAAAGTGTCTTGGATAGACCAATAGACAGACACGACGAATCTATAAGGATTCCATATTTTGCCTTTTGGCTCCTTTAAGACCCGGCATCGCAAGTGTAATAATGATTGATGAACGCGCATTCACACTCACGCACACACAAACACACCCGCACACGCACACGCACACACACACACACACACACACACACACACACACACACACACACACACAGGAAATCGTATCACCAGCGTCCACTGGACAGGCTTTGCCTAGTGTGTATTCATGTATCCTGTGTAAATGTTATTTCTGGTAATAAATGGCAATCACACAATGTATCTCACAAGCAATGCATTGAATTGATGTTTAATGTGATTGCTAAGCCAATAAATGAATAACCGACTTGAAAATATGGATCTCACCACTTTTTACGGTAGTTGCGATACTTGGTTTATTTGACAAGTTTTGTTTTTGATGGGATATCATTCCTTTGTGTGGAAAATTCTTAAAATCTATTGAACTGCAAATATAACGTGGTAATCCTATATATCGGTATGGTATTTGTATAGGATTACAAAGTTATTTTGAAGTTGATTTATCTAGAAAACCGGATGAAATTTAAAAATATTTGAGTTTTTCCTTGATTTATACCCCAAACACTACTTATGGTGTTAATTTGAAGGTTCTAGGTCTGCTAGAAGTGCTTATTGAACTGCAAATATAACGTGGTAATCCTATATATCGGTATGGTATTTGGATAGGATGACAAAGTTATTTTGAAGTTAATGTATCTAGAAAACCGGATCAAAATTTAAAAATATTTGAGTTTTTCTTTGATTCATACCCCAAACACTACTTATAGTGTTAATTAGAAGGTTCTAGGTCTGCTAGAAGTGCCTTAGAAAAATTAATAGCTAGTGAGCTGCAAATATAACGTGGTAATCCTATATATCGGTATGGTATTTGTATAGGATTACAAAGTTATTTTGAAGTTAATGTATCTACAAAACTGGATCAAAATTCAAAAATATTTGAGTTTTTTCTTAATACATACCCCAAACACTACTTATAGTGTTAATTTGAAGGTTCTAGGTCTGCTAGAAGTGTCTTAGAATTTTGGTGATCGGTGAGTCAGTGAGTGACAAAATTAAGAAACCTTGACCCGTTATAATTTTTTAACTACCGGTTCAAATTGAATGAAATTTTATAAATATCGTGTCTTTACAAGCAGAAGCAGCCCCTGTGCTGTGTTTCGCCGAGTGAGTGAGGTTCCGGAGGCCCACTCGGGGGGGAAAGGGATAAAAGTTTGGCAGCGTGCTTGTAACTATCTGAAGTCACCGACTATATCAATAATGTGTAGGCAGAGGCAAACCTCAGCTACCTCAGCAGACAGCGAACAAAAGGGCGAGCATACAATGCCCTGCATTCGCCCGCTCCTCGTTGTGTTAAAAGCATTTGCCTAATTGCAGAGATTTGTTCCCGTACACACTTCACATATTACACTTGACCAGGTGTTCTCAAACTTTTTGCTTGCAGAGCAACTAACATAATAATAATATGCTTGCACGTTAGACGATCGAAATGCGTACGAGTAGGTACTACAGATAAAGAGATGGTACCTACTTACTTATACGAGTACAAGCATTACTAAAAAACGAACCTCCAAATATGATGTCATTCCCCTTTCACGCTTGAAGTTGGCACAAATGATTATAATCTTAACGTGCTAGATACCCCGGTTTCGCCTAAAGCAGTCGCTTTGGAGCTTGATAGATGAGTTTGGTAAAATTGCCGTCTAAACTCCCCAACCCAGGAAACGGACTAACAGTTAGTCTAGTCATAGCTTTAGAATCATTTTATTATAAAACTAGTGGCCCGCCCTCGCTTCGATTCGGTATTTTTATTTTTTGAACGAAGTAGAATTCACAACAATTAAAGTAATTAGCAAAAATAAATTTTACTGATACTTATAGGATTGATAATTTTGGTGATCGTAAACCTTAATGAAGGAATCTCAAAAAGATTTGATTTCAAAAATGCTGGAAACTATAACTTTACTTTGTCAAATTTAATCAGTTCCCCCGTTCACCCCTATAGGGGGGGACTTTTATAAAATTTCTATGCAAAGCCTAAATACCAATTTTCAAGATTCTAGCTTCAAAAAATTACAATACTTCGTTTCAACCCCCTTTTCCCCCTTTTTACCAAGTTTAAATACTTACCAAGTTTCAAGAATCTAGCTTTAAAATTGACAATACGGCGTTTTATCCCCTTTTCTCCCCTTTTTAGGTTGAAGAAAAAAATGCCGAATTCAATTTCTTTACATTTGCATGCAAAGCCCAAATACCAATTTTCAAAGCTCTAGCTTTAAAAATGACAATTTTCCATACGACGTTTTAACCCCCTTTCACCCCTTTGTAAGCTGAAGAAAAAAAATGCTGAAATTGCTTTCATTTAATTTGTATGGAAAACCCAAATACCAATTTTCAAGACTCTAGCTTTAAAAATAATAAATCTCCCATACATTGTTTTAACCCCCATTTCACCCCTTTATGGCTTGAATTTAAAAAAATACTAAAACAGGTCAATTTTTATTTTTGATAAACAACCATTATGGTTGGCCAAATTTTCAAATCTCTAACATCAAAATTGAAAGACTTTCATACTAACGTAAGCCCCCCCTTTCACCCCTTTAGGGGGTGAATTTCGCAAAACCCCTTCTTAGTGCGCGCCTACATAGTAAGAATTACCTATGTTTCAAATTTCATGATTTTAGGTCCAGTAGTTTTGGCTGTGCGTTGATAGATCAGTCAGTCAGTCAGTCACAGGCCGAGGCGTTACCTCTTTATTAATAGTATAGAAGAAGATATGGATATATTAGCTATATTAATATCATTACGAATATTTCCTTCACCGCCGAGCTAATTAGTAATAATAGTAAATCCCATCAAAAAAAATACTTATAAAAAAACATGTTTCGCCACTACGGTTTTTTTGACAAGTATTGTTTTTGATGGACCTCATTCCTTGTTGTAGAAAATTCTTAACATCTATTGAACTGCAAATATAACATGGTAATCCTATATATCGGTATGATATTTATATAGGATTACAAAGTTATTTTGAAGTTCATATATCTAGCAAACTGGATCAAAATTTAAAAATATTTTAGTTTTTCCTTAATCCGTACACCAAACACTACTTATATTCCAAATTTGAAGGTTCTAGGTCTGCTAAAAGTGCCTTAGAATTTTGATGATCGGTGAGTCAGTCAGTGAGTGACAAAATTAAGAAACTTTAGCCCGTTATAATTCTTAAAGTACTGGTTCAAATTGATTGAAATTTAAAATATACCGTGTCTTTATAATGCCTGCATGGCTACTGAAAATTCAGTCTTGTATGGCCGTGCCGCTTTTTTGCTCGACTTGGTGGGGGCACTATCGTGCCCCTAGATACTCCCATTATAACAAAAACATCCAAAGTTATGACGTAGGTACTTGAATACAAACTAAAGAACTCATGATAGGGAGACAACATTCTTAATGACTGTGCAATGTCTAATGTTTTCATTTCAGTTGTAAGTCAGAAGGCAAAGATTTGCATGTCAAACTTGAATCGTCAGGTTTCCCTCATTATTATCCACTACGCGCCGCGCGCCGTCGCTTTAGTGCGGCACTGTACACTGTTTGAGAACCGCAAGGACTAACTATGTACGAGTATATGCTGCGTTTGTGGACTCGCACTATTTCAAGTAGACTATGAGCAAGTTGTAAAGTTTATGGAGTTAGTGCTGGTGGAATGGAAACCTTATTTTTTTATCTCAATATACGGTACGCTTGGACTATGATCCACTGACAGTGGGAGAGCCAAGCTTCGGACTAACAGTTAGGCGTAGACTAAAGGCGTAGGCACACGTTACCTACCCACCGTAGCACTTGGACAACGTGTGACTGCGGATTTCCAAACATGAAAATTGTCTCTACATAGTGAATATTACATACTTCAGAAGGTAGCAAAGGTAAGGCCTTGGTTTGGGATGCGACCTGCGCGGACACATTGGCCCCTTCCCATGTCCACGCCACATCACGGAGCGCGGGTGCAGCAGCTGCTTCGGCAGAGTCCCGTAAACGGACTAAATACTCTGCCTTAGACAGCTGTTACCGCTTTGCTCCTTTTGGCGTGGAAACCTTGGGTCCGTGGGGTCCTGAGGCTCGCAAACTCTTCCGAGAGTTGTCTGCCCGGCTTCTCGAAATTACGGGTGACCTTAATGCTGGCAGCTACCTTGGCCAACGCATCGGTTTGGCCATTCAAAGGGGTAACGCCGCCAGCATTTTGGGCACGCTGAATTGCGGGGCAGACAACTCTCTGTAAATATCTCATCATTTTTTTTTTATATGTTCTGCTCTCTCTGTAAATATCTCATCATTTTTTTTTTTTATGTTCTTCAGAATAGTATTGTATGACATTATTGTAAATTGACAACCAAGGCTTGTTTTATACTTTTTCAGCGTCGTTTTTTGTCGTAGTTGGGTTTTAGTTTTTTTACTTTTTTTCTGCCCTTTGGATAGCTATCAAAATAATCACAGGTCGATTCTACCACCAGAATCGGAAAGTTAATTCCGACGAGAAGATCCGACAACAGCGATCAAAAAAAGTTTTTAGATCGCCAAAAAATTTTAGGCAGGTTGTGTAGGTTACACACCATACTCGTACTCTCCCGTGTTTGAATTTTGCAAGTAGGTACGTACAGCCACACATCAAAGTATACAAACCTGTCAAATTTCTTCAATCGACTCTCATCTTACCGTAGTACACATTAGGTTGAATATCAATTAAGGAAATTTGACAGGTTGTGGTAACCTGATGTGTAGTTGACTGTACCTAATAAGTCCTGTCCTGAAAGTCTATTTCATAGCCTTGAGCAACTGGACATGGCGTTCAAGCGCAGCACAGCCGACGACATCTGCACCTATTTTCCGATACATTACCGTAACCCGAGCTTACCGAGCTGTACGACGATACAATTAGTAATCAACTGTCTTAATACAATGGAGACGATAATTGCTTCTGTAGTGTATTGACTAAGAGAGACCTCTAAAACATATTGATTTATAGATAAAGATAGTTATGTAAAGGACGATAAGTATATCCCATCAAAAACAATACTTGTCAAAAAAACCAAGTCTCGCAACTACCGTAAAAAGTGGTGAGATCCACGTTTTGCCAAGTCGGTTATTCATTTATTGACTTGGCAATCACCCAATATATATCACAAGTAATGCATTAAATTGATTCGGATGTGATTGCCAAGTCAATAAATGAATAACCGACTTGGCAAAACATGGATCTCACCACTTTTTACGGTAGTTGCGAGACTTGGTTTTTTGACAAGTATCCTTTTTGTAGAAAATTCTTAAAATTTATTGAACTGCAAATATAACGTGGTAATCCTATATATCGGTATGATATTTATATAGGATTACAAAGTTATTTTGAAGTTCATATATCTAGCAAACTGGATCAAAATTTAAAAATATTTTAGTTTTTCCTTGAGTATGTTGCAAAAAGATACATCAGTGTAGAATTCAACATCTCATACGTTAAACTGATTTCGTACTAAGTAGCTTAGCACCTTGTGTTACAGATCCTAGATACCAGAGGAAACACAAATATAATATTTATATAAATATAACACCCAGACACTGAACAAACACAAGTGTTCATCACATGGAATTTTTGTCCCAACCCACAACCTTTGGCGTATGAGGCACGGTCAATACCAAAATATGCGCCATCCGGGCAGTTAATGTAAGTACCCACCATAGGATCTATCCAAATTTAAGGGTTCTAGGGGGCTTTTATTTTTTATTACCTATATCCATATTTGTTCGATTCAATTCTCAGAAGCAGACAAAAAAAGCAAAATGGTGCATCATTGCTGTGTATGTGTGTGTCAAAGCATCCATCGATACTTCGTTCGACAACCGATCAATATCAGGATTTATGGTTCCATCGCACACGGTTCTCAGATTACCAGATTGGTTTAGATAACAATTTCTTAATGTTCTCTTAAGTTGAATTTGTGAGGTATCTTTTTCACACTATCTGTGGAACTGATAAAAAATATTAACGTGTTAAATGGGTACAAGCTCGTGGGTCGAAAGATGAAAAATATAGTTAACAGTTTTTGGATTTGATTATTTTTTATAAGATAAGTGGCAGACGAGTAGTAGGATCACCTGATGGTAAGCGATTACCGCAGACAATGGTCACCTGTAACACCAGAGGAGTCGCAAGTTCGCCGCAGGCCTTTTAAGAAGTATTAAGCTCTTTTCTTGAAGGTTGCACAGATCCGGAAAAATACCACAATCTTTCTCAATTTGTCGTACAAGGCAAAAATCATAAGTCAGTGGGAAACCTTGGTTACTTAGTTATAATTCTTAGAATATTGTTTCATAGTGAATGACAATAGACTACCCAAAGGTTGTCTGGAAGAGATCGCTATCAGCGATGAGGCCGCCGATATTGTATTTGTAAATAACTATTAGCCTTAAGTTCTGTAATGTGTTGTGCAATAATGAGTATCTATCTATCTAATACAGACATACCATGTTCAAAAGCAATAACTTATTTAACATTATACTAATTTTAAAAACATGCTTTTTAACAAACTTGGAATTACCAAGTGCATTAAAAACTTGGTAATTCTATATAAATATATAAGATTACCATGTTATATTTGCTGTTCTTTCGGCCGCCACTTTGCCTCCAAGATGAGCCAGTCAGAGCGGTGGTAACTCAGTGAGGTCAGCAAATCCTAAATCATGGTTTAAGCGTACCTTGGGCTCTATCCTACTACTATTATAAAGGCGAAAGTTTGTAAGTATGGATGTATGTATGTTTGTTGCTCTTTCACGTAAAAACTACTGAATGGATTTGAATGAAACTTTACCACAATATAGCTTATACATCAGAATAACACATAGGTTACAATTTTTCAGGTTTCTTCGAACCTGAAGTCCACGCGAACGAAGTCGCGGGCAAAAGCTTAAATTATCTGCATAAATAGCATGGTAATTCTATGTAAATACATGAGATTACTATGTTATATTTGCTGTTCTTTTCACCACCACTTTTCCTTTTAATTTAGTTTGCGGAACATTTTTTTTCCATCCCAGACTAATGTGTTAATTACTTACGGTAGATTATGGTTATCGCACCTTACCTACCGACAAAAATACTCCCACTGTTGTAGAATAATGTACGATGATTGAAGAATGGCGTTGGGTTAATATATGCAAAGTAAAAACAAAAAACAATTGCGCAATGCAGTCGACATCTAGCGCCATCTATTGGTATTCTGTTTTCTCTTACATATTGCAACGCTGAGTTGAGAAGCCAAAAAAATACCAGTCTGCATTTCTCAACACCGTTTCACCTCTCTTTCCTTTTAACAACGTTATTTCTTAAACCCCGATATCGCGATAAGGCGAAACCTTAGCCGACTGTAAATCTTATTAGCTGGAGAAATACGAGGAAACCTCAAGACTGAAATGCCGCTATTACCTGAGCCCGCTAAGTGAGAGAAAATTTTCAATCTATATTCAATAGAATTGTTAGAGGGGGGTCACACTTTTACGCGTAAGAGAAATGATGTAACTGAGAGATATAAGAAGCAGTGACTTCTAAATTAGAGATCATTTTCTAATCTAAGTACGTGAGTAGGTATTGTTACAGTGGTTACAATACCTACTAGGTACTTAGATTAAACTCGCTGAGCTAGTGAGTTCAGCGATGATAGTTTTCCACCATCATAGCGAAGGAACCTGCTTCTTTAAGATAGCTTTCAAGCTTTGAATACTTAAAACTATTATTATCTTATTATGACAGACGAGCAGACGGACCACCTGAAGGTAAGTGATTGCCGCCGCCCATAGCCGGGTGTCTATCTATGGCAGTAAAGTCACAATTGCGCTGTCAATCTTTTCCTTACTTGGTACCCTTACTTACTCGGTGATACACAATGCAGCTGTTGCTGCACGCCAGTATTCTCCAAGGCTATATTATTACTCCGGTCGAACTGGCCCTTTCATGCCAAAGCCTGGCTCTGCCTTGGTTAGTTATTGAAATTATAATTCTGAATGTGTAACCAGACCAACTAGAGAAGGTCATACGGTCGTGTCATGGTACTTATGTAATTACTAGACTTTCCTGGCTCAAGCTGACCTTGATACCGAAGAATTCGTAAAAGTTATTGCTATAATAACTTCTATATAAGATATACCTTTTGCTGAAGGTATATCTTATATAGAAGGTCCCTCTCGCACGCCATTCTCTGTCATTCATGCCGAAATACGCCGAGATCACTGTACCTACGCCAAACGAATAATAGTGCACGTATCACAATCACTGTATCATACGTATTTAAGCAAATAAATGATTGTTTGTTTGGTTTTTTTTCTCGCAATGTAGGAAGCAGGCGACTATACCGCAGTTTTTGTGTTATACCGTAGGCAAACGTTACGACAAAGTTAAAAACCATGAGGACGCAATCATTTGCTATATAGGAGTGTAAATGCCAGACTTTGCCAAAGTGAATGGGGTATCAACAGATTACCGGGCCGAGCGAGAAAGTGCAATCACCCCCTTAACTCCCGTCAAAGGCAACGTCGAATAAGTCATATGGTAAGTAAATCAACGGAACAAGACAACAGTACGGGCAAATCGATTGTTTATCGATTAATTAAATAATGTTATCTGAAAAGAGCATTATTGCCGACCGATTAATGTTATCCATGCATCAGCCAAAATCATATGTTACAGAAGTCACCCAACAAGAAATGCCTTAAAACCCAAAATATAGTTGGCACACCATTTGAATCTTAGTCCCACTTATCTTATAAAATCTGTGACATAGAATCTGTCGTGATTTAGTGTAGGGTTTGACGTACTATCGCCACTTCTTAGGGCGAGAGATTTATCGCAACTCAGCCACGAATTATGTGGCGCCCGCTAGTGAGAAAATGTAGCTGCCGTGAAAAAAGGATCAAATCTGATTAAATTTCTTTCCTCTCATGTTTTTGATGAAGTGGGCTCCCTTTCATAAGTTTTGAGATTAGTCGATGTCATAGATTTTCAAAGTGTTTTCGAGTGAGTAAGGATAAGTACGGACAGCCGGGTCCGGTTGAGTTTTTATTTGATGTCACAAAAAACATGCATTTGATTGTCGCGCCTGATGAGAAATCACATTATGGAAATGACTATAAGGTTTAGGCCTCTATAACACTTTAGGGTCTTGCAAGGTTGGCAATGCACTTGTGACTCCACTGCTATTACGGGTGTCTATAGGCGACGACAATCGCTTACCTAAAACAGTACAGAAAAAGAGTAGAGATTTCCTGTTTTCCGACCTGAAGTGGGTTTGCGTTAAAACTAACGCTCATATTCCTGCGGGAAGCCACTGCTCCACAATGACAACGAAACTTCTTCATTATCATCACCGATCATTCGTGGTTCTACGCCAGCCACTGATTCGCAGCTTGCAAAGATTCAGCCTGCACGACATCACACCTTTCTCGTCGACCATGCGGTCATCCGGCCCAAATAAGCATTCTTTGTTTACGATCCTCTCCTATCTTTTCCACACGGTCAAGCCATCGGATTCGGTGTGTAAGGAATGAAACTGATCTGAATAAGAAGTATCTACTTACGTTTACTAAAAGACCCTACCGGGAATAGATCCCTTGTTCTTTTGGATATGAGCCAATGAGGTCGCTAATAGCCACTTAGCATGATAGGTCGAAAAGTAGTTTATATTTTTAAAAAGCTACTAGTATTCGTTTTCGTGCCAATTGTGTTATGGTTATTTTTTAAATTAACATAGTATACTTATGTACCTACGAGTATAACACCTTCATTATAAACTGTAACCTATATCACAATCATCACCAGCCCTGAACTAGGTGCAGTCAACAGCAAAAGTAGATGATCAAAATCAAAAACTCTATAACTTTGAGCGGAGTTCGCGTCTGAAATACTCCGCTCAATAGTAAGATTAGAGTTTTTGATTTTGATCATCTATTTTTTCTGTTGACTGTACTTAACTACTCATTGCTGAGTATAGGCCCATACTCAGCAATTGAATGAGTCCTTTCCTTTACTTCAAAGTACCGGGTCCTGATACATTTTCCATTTTGGAATCTTTATGTAAGTAAATACGATAAGTATCAGCTTATACAATACAAGTACTGTCACACTGCAAGGCAAAGACCACCATCAAAGAAATCAAGTGATTGCTACTATAATGACTGGATAAGGCTTAAGCGCCACGATTGCCAAATGCAAAAATTCGAAACAGACTTTCTGCTCGACCCGGGAATCGAACCCAGGACCAGAGATCACGGCCCAGACTTAACCACTATACCGATATGACGTATCTGTACGTATATATCATAATGTACATGGCTAATAAGACTCGAGGTCAGATATTCTATTTGCTTTAAGTTAAACATTATAGTTTAACTTGCTAAAATTTATTATACGAAAGTAAAAGGTCAAGCTTATTTCTCTACATCACTATCGCTACTTAATCTTTATTCGGAAACATCTGGAATTCCTATCTGTTAATTAACAATTTTAAATATTTTTATCACAAGATAATCAGCATAAACTATTGTGATCGATGTCCCAAAACCGACGCATCGCTAGTGATGCGGATTTATCGAAATATTGCTATCGAGGATCAACAGATCTCATCTTTTGCTATCAGGCGATGAATATCCTACAGACGCAAACATAAACATGGGAGAGCAACGCTTAGATATGAATGGGCCCGCTAGACTAGACTAATACTACGGCCTCACAGAAAACCGGCGTGAATCAGCATGTTTAAATACCTACTGTGTTTCGCCGAGTGAGTGAGGGTACCGGAGGCAAAAAACCGGGAAAAGAGGGTTGAAAGGTTGGCAGCACATTTGTGACTACTGGGGTTGTGGGTGTACTACGGTGATCCGGCCGACGACTTTAGCATAAAATTATTGATGGTCCGTTGAATTGTTAATCAAAAATGTATGAACATTTATTCGCCACTTAGTAGTCTACAGTACATATTCCGTCAAATTGATCGCCCCGCGGTGATTTTATTTTATTTTATTAACACAGTATAACATAAGTTAGTGATTCAAGTGTCTTGGGTTCAATTCCCACTGACCAAGAATTAGTTTTCTTCAACATGTTTTATTCTGACAATATCGATACTATCACCCGGTATCATGGCCTTCTCAATGGCATCTGACATACATTTGCTATAATCAACGTTGATAGCTCAGAATTTCTATATGCAAATAAGTCTGTCGTGTGCTTACCACAGTGTTTTATTACAAAATGAAATCTAGTTATGAGTATGCATAATTGAAGGCATTAGAAAAATAGTAGGTTTTTTTTCTGATAGTTAACGTCGTAACGCCCAGACAGCTGACACAATGGAAAATCAATTGTTTTATGCCTTTTAAAAGGCTTATGGGCCTTACGACGTTAAGTTAAAAAATAAATGCAAATAAATATATTAAAAACTTAACCTCCCTCATAACAAATACTGTGTTTGTAATGTTATGTTATGTTTGTTACGGGTTGTGTTCTAAACTAAAAATAAACTCAATAAAACAAAGAGATACAATATTTCTTGGCTGCATGACATGGTATACAACTAAATACAAAACTTTTTACGTAAGATTTATTATACTTATAAACCACGAAGAATCGATGAAGATCGTGTTGAATAAAGCTCATAGGTATCTCCAATAGAATAGATTTATTATACTTCAAAACTATTTAGAACATTTTTTGTACGAATCTATTTTAAATCATAATTTATTTATAAACCTTCAAACTCAATATTTGTTTTTAAAACATTTTATTTTAAACTTAAACCTTACGCAAAAAACAGCTAACCAAGAAATCGTTGTTTCTTGTCAGCGAATTCGCGCCCCGCGGCTTTCCCCGCTGTTGTAAATTATAACTGGTCCTTGGCCAATTAGTTTTAATTACTTTTACGGCGTTATTCTGTTATCCACGAAATCTTTGTATCAAGTTTCTAGAGGTCATGGAAAAGTGAGATTTAAGAGTTACGACTACATACCCGTAGTCATACTATCAAGAGGAAAGGTTTTTTTTTGTTGGGTACATAATATGCAAATATGTAACGAGTAAACTCAAAACCCCATGAAATTTGTATCATATTCAGATCTTTTTATGTGATCTTTTTATGTTATCAGGTTGCTGCCGCAAATGTACACCCGCTACGTTGTTAACCCTAATTAATTAACAATTGCTATACTTTGATTACGAGTAAACATGTAATTTCTCCGGGAAACTATCAATTAATCCACGTAGAACCGTTTCGAGAGGTAATTCAATTTGCCAAAAATATATTTTCCCTTGGAAAAGTAAACGAAAATTCTACGGAAAATGTATTTTTGTACGAGTAAAGCCGCGAACAACCGCAAAGAGCTAGTCCTAAGCTAGTTAATATAATGATAAATCTTTGCGGTAACCTATTATCCTACCAGTACGGCACTTTTTGTTTCCTTATTTTATAATTTCTCAAATTCCGGATCATGGTCTGCCGGAACCCAGGCTTGAAAGAAACGGTTTTGAAGGAAGGTGAAAATGACAATATGCAATACGAAAATAATAGCGTAGCAAAAAAAGTCTCTTGGTGTTTATGCTCTTCAATATCGCGTCGCCTTGTGTAAATCCTCTTTTGGCTACCAGTTTTAAGACTTCAATACCAGTTTTCATCGATTTAACTGTTTAATATTTTGTCTCTGAATTGATAGAGAGCTATGCGACGATGTCTGAATCAATCAGCTTTTTTGTGTTTGAAATACTATATTATACTTGTGTTACATTTTCGGATTTTTGTTTTTGATTTTCTCTTAAATTTAAGTGTGTAAAAATAAGAAAAAAAAATATCAAAAAGAAAAGATTGCGACTACAAAAGGAACAAAAAGAACAGTTGTAAAAATAATATAGTGAGAACGAATGTTTTCAGGATTACAATAAAATGTTAGATATGGTAATTGGTAAATATGGGAATCTTGATAGTAATACGCAATTAGAATTGCAAAATCTAGAGCTGTGTGCTTAGACTCGAATATTTGACCTCCCATTTAGGAAGCACAAGTTCTTATCTACCATCTCTCTTTGCAATGACAGACATACATACCTACGAGTAGGTACTATGTGTAAATCAATAATGCACACAAATCCCGTTCAATCGAAATGACTAAGTATACGCATGTCTGGTTGCACAAATATTTATTCGGCCGTTGCCCTTTCAATATGTTTGACTGTCCAAGCTAAATATAAATCTGTATTAATAATTGAATACGAATTTATTAATGCCCAGGCTACCAACTGACCAATTTGCCGGACAAAAAGGAATGAAGGATGGACTGCACAGTGGGCTATAAACATTCGTTTATTGATATTTTAACGATTTATTAATTTATTCAATTTTCTTACGAGAAGTCACTTGATTATATGGAATTGAATCAATGAAATGGTATTTTATTTATGAAGGTTCACTATTATTTCTGATCTGTTCGAATAATAGAAGAGTTAATTATTAAAAGAAAAAAATACTTTTACCATCATAAGTCACAATCTATACTTAAAAGTTAAACACTTAGTAAATAAATGTCAAAGTATTTTAAAATTCGGAAACGGTTTAAGTGCACAGGTACTTGGGAAATTTGATGCAAATATTTTTTTTTTTTTTATAAAAATATTATGTCAAACTTAATAATAAAATTAAACAGGCACTTTATAAAACGTTTTTAATTTTGTCTGTCTATTTAATAGATTTGAGTTCATATTACTCGTGTAAAACTAATTTGGAATCTTTAACATGAATAATAATTTTTTTTGAATTGAAACATACTTTTATGTGTAGTTTGGACTATCTGGAACTATCTTTTCAATTTCGTTTTAAAGGCGATCAGCAATGCTATAAAAAAATAGTTTTAACTGAGTACAATTTTAATGTAAAACGACTATGTTTACTTTGTTATACCGACATTAATAAAGCATTTTTATGCAATCATTAACTAGGCAAGAAGATGTGCAAAAGGTATTATTTATGGGAGTAAAACAGAGGCTACAAACATGCCTATGCAGATTAATCTTACAGTAACAGAATTAAACGTTTAAGCCAAATTGCATAAAAACAGACAACTAAAAACATACCTTACAAATTCCAATCCTGAAATGCATTCACGACTCTATTTTTAAGGATGTAACATGCGAATTGCAACAGCAAAACTAGACAATATTGAATTTTCGAGCATATCACGTTAATTATAAGGAAACTTTTCGTTTATACTGCACAGTGGTGCGGCGTCGTAGTCGTAGCTGGATGGACAAAAAAGCAAAAAGTCTGTTGCACTGCGGACAAATTTAGCGAGAGACGGGGAAAAGGGGCAAAAAACACGGTCAGACGTTGGCACCCTTTTTCCAAGGTAAATTTTCCGGGAACATCACGAATTAAAGAACGCACGGCGTTTTTGAGGGAGGTTTTGTGAAATATACTCGACTTTGTAGGCACAAAGTTAGGTCTTTTTTCATGTCAGTGTTATCTAAATTCATAAAGCAATTTTATACATTTTTTAAGTACGTTTGCTGTCGCAACGTTACTAGTAGGTACGCTTATTTTTTATGATATTACAAAATGGACGCATGTTCCCGCTATTGTTTTTACTGAAAGCTAGTATCCTTTTTATAAAAACACGATATTTTTTTTTACACTTTAAAATAAGCAAGTGTAAAAAAAATGTGGCATGGAAAGGTATGTGCTTAATCAAGCTTTAGTTTTCAGTATATTTTTATAAAAAAGTGTTTTTTAATATTGCAATTGGCATAACATAATTAATTTACTATTGCATGCTGTTATTACCTACCTATAACTGTAAGAATAGTTAGCCTATTTATGTATAGATTTTAAATTGTATCTTACGTTGTTGATTCAATAAATAATGTAAATTTTTTCGTATGCTAAACTGGCGTTGTCAATAAAACAGCATTAGAAAATTATTAAATGAGACATTACTTTCGGGCTAATTATCTTTCGAGCAAATGTTGCTTAGGTCACAAAACATTACGCCATGTTAGGTTATGGATAGAAAATTTATGAGACAACTAGCGGCCGCCCGCGACTTCGTACGCGTGGAGTTAGTTATTGACACTTACCGTCATATTTTGGACAATCCACACAATATATTTTTATAAATTGTAGCCTATGTGTTATTCTGATGTATAAGCTATATTGTGGTAAAGTTTCATTCAAATCCATTCAGTAGTTTTTACGTGAAAGAGTAACAAACATCCATACATCCAAACAAACTTTCGCCTTTATAATAGTAGTAGGATAGAGAACCGATTGCCGCTACCTATAAACCACGCAATATTAACATAAGAGTCAAGTGCACTGCTAATATTTTCTTCTACCCTCGAGTTATTATGTATGAACATTCTTTCCTTGACACCGATTCTTTTTTGAGGTATCGCACACTTTTCGTATAGTTTATCTCAGTTTCATGCCGAACTAGGCCTATACATGCATGCACGTGTGCGTAGCCTGTTTAGCAAGTCGTTTGTAGGCAGCCGGCGTTCTGTCTCAGGTAGTAGACAGAGTCACGGCCCTAACCTGAGCGCCTTCAAAAAATAAATTGTTTTCAAGGTGCTATATTTACATGGAGTCATGGTTATAAAATTTAATGTGGCTAAATCTGAGATGCTTTCAAAATATTACATCAGTAATGTTATCCAGTATCACAATAAGACCCACTACTTTAGAATTCCCTGTGTCTCACAGAGCTAGTTTATTTCGTTAGAATATTTGAGATGTATTGGGGAGTCACAAAGCAAGTGTTGGACCCTCGCCCCTCCCCATTTCCCCGAATCAGAGACCCTCAACAGTCTCCGTTCAAACTTAGTCAGCTTATGTAGAACGTAACTTGTAATAATTTATAAAACCTAAATTAGGGTTGTAAATTCCCCATAGATGTGTTTCCTATTTTTATTTATGCAACTATTTCACTTTATGGGGAGAACACAAATACCTTTCTTAGTTCGTAAAGACTTTATAGTGTCTTGCACGAATACAAGGGTGATTTTGGATAACTTTATTTGTTATTTATAGAAGTCAGATCAAATATACGTGTAACAAATAAATTTCTTTATTAAACAATAGCATTTAAATACTTATAGAATAATAACTGAATGTTAGTTGCTACAGACTACACAATAACATAATGTATTGTCCCGACAGCCACAAATCATAGAGCCCGTCTTACACGAAAGAGGTGCACAGGACAGTATAGAAGGGATGGGAATATAGATTTGTTTTCAGATTAGGCAGCTGAAGAATAAAACCTTATATCTAAATATGTACAATGGGAAATTGCGCTATTTACTCGGAAAAAAATCAACAAATCCGTAAACTAACATGGTTTCACTAATATATTTCGCAAATGTTTCCAATTCTAATTACGATTGACATCAGTCGGGTCTATATTTAAAATGGACTAAATGCGAAGAGACGCGTGCGCTACAGACGATTTATGGGCGTGAGTGAGATAAATAGATGGCAGACGAGAGCGGCTGCGAATGTCTGTGCTTTTTTGCTTTCTGCTTAAAGGGGATGTTATTTTGAACGCGGCAAATATTTCTGGAAGGGGTTGAGTTTTGTTATTCGAGCTGTAAATTGTTTATGAGAAAGAGGATTTTAACGCATCTGTTAAAATATAGAACTCCGATAAAACATTTATATAGACGTAGGTAAATATCAGAAAGTAAATAATAAGCCCCAACCAATACCGGATACTTACCGGGTTAATATAAGGACCGGGTACTTTAGCGAAAAAGAAAGAAGGTCTATTATACGCAGCAGTGGGTTCTTCCGGACTTATGATAATGAGAATGAAATAATAAGCTAATTTACTTGTGAAAAATAAGATTAAAAAAAGGCTTAACATAAAGTTGTAAATTTTAATAATCTCTTTTCAAACTAATAATTTTTATTATGATTTATGAATCATCATCACAATTCTAAATTATAATGTCGACGACAGAACTTAAGCAAACTAAACCCCCTACTGAGAAAGACTAGTAAAAACTTAACAGCAAATAATTTACCACTGACAATTTTTTTCCTTCAACTTTGATAACCAGTTTTTGTTAACATTTTTTTGTCGCTTTTTTTTCTAAACCACTGTGCATATAACAAATTAAGGACCCAGTGTCATTCATTGCCTTGCAAACATCTGGATCCACTGTGCGTCATTTTTATGGTCAAAAGTGACAGGTAACAAACCAATATCCATTATCGGAGCTCTGAAAATGTTATGGCTTCGACCTGACTATTAATCTTGTGTGACGAATTTAGTTTTGACAGAGTAATGCTATTGGCATTTGGTATACTTAAGTGCTACTTAATATATTGGTAGAAAAGCTATTTGTTGTACCGACATAGTTTTCAGATAATTGTCGTTTATGGAGAATTTGATCCATACAAAATACGTACATGCAATATTCACATTTGTCAATGTAATAATTGTTAAGATATTATTTTTATCTGCTGTTTATTATTTTCCGTAAGTTGATTACTTCCTAATAATTCAATCCACTTACGATTCGGACTATTTAACGGTGACGTATCAAATCAAATCAAAATAATCTTGATTTGCATGTGCATATACATAGCATTTACAAATCGTCATTCATTAAGAAAAATAATATTATTATTATATCATGCGTGGGTAGCATTTTTAATCTATTTTCACCCCTGCTTTTAACCCCTTACAACCCCCTTTTCGCAATTAAAAGTAGCCTAGGGTCTAGCCATCTGTATACCAAATTTCATTCAAATCTGTTCAGTAGTTTTGACGTGAAAGAGTAACAGATAGACAGATAGATAGAGTTACTTTAATAATAATATTAGTTAGGATACAAATACACATATGATAATGGTTAAAACAAGCATACATATTTACCCGTCCCCTAACCCTAAATTTTAACAGATGAACTGTACCACATAAACCTCACCTCTTATTACCAAACGGTTTAAAATTAGTCTTGGTTTAAAACTGATGTAACATTTAACTTTAGTCTTTGTTCTGTAATAAGGGAGTATTTGTTTTAAGTAAGTATTTATTATTTATTTCAAGGGAACTTTTGAACGGCTACAATTATACCTTAATTAATCAAAACAAGGATATACGGACTACAACAGATTATACCTCTACATAAATAACGTGTACCTATACTCGTTCACAAATAATGCGGTATTATTGTAAATGCGAATTCAAGTATAGAACTTGACAGCATCTTTGCGAGAGCAAAATAATAGATATTGAGGTATGTTCTTATAATGTTTAATGACACTTAAAACTTATATTGAGGATGTGTTCATTAAATCATGTATATTGTAATTTGTACTCATTATAATACAACATAAATGATGTCATACACAACTTAAGATAACCACGACATGTGTTAGGAAAAGAAATGTTAACTTTAAACTAATAAGTACATTATCATGTAATTAGCTTTTTGTTCTATAAAAAGTATTTAAGCTCTCATGCTGTGAGAAACTGAATGCCCTTAATTACTATACGTCGATCTAGGCTGCTCTATTTAGGTATTACGAGCCCACTTACATTATGTATTATAGACGAGTGGTAGCTCATTGAAATTATGAGTGCCTAGTCAGTGGGCTTTATTTATAAACGGTATTTCTTAGGGTCGAATAAAATCAATGTGGGTATTAATCAGATTTTTTTTCAATTTCGTTCGTATCAAAAAGTATTCCTATATCATATGTGTATTGTATATATCTGTAGACAATGTCCAGTATTATCCAGTCGTTTTAGTCTACACCCTTATAATAGGTGTTGATTCAATGTTCCATAGACTGACACGTTAACTGATGTGTTATGGTACCATTCTATTATGTCTTTTTCTTCATTAACACTTCCTAAAACATCTTGATTCTTGACTCAATGATGTACAGGGAACGTTTATGAGCACATAAAAAAAAAACTCTCGTAAAGAAAAAAAGAACTCACTGGCAAAGCCGTATAAAGAAATTTGTGTTGTTTTTAAGGGTTTGTAGGGCGGACAAAAACCCGAAATTATACGGCCGCTTAAGAACAACTCCACTTCTGCGAAACGAAGCAAAAAGTGACACCTTTTTTTCCACACATTATTTCATTGAGACTTTTTAAACTATCCCAACATTTGCTCGGTCATGACTCATTGACACCATGAGAACTGACATAGCGACCACATGGAGTTTTTTCCAAGTTTCTTGAACCACACCGGATGCGACCACGTGTTAGTTCGAAGTTTCGAACCCTCAGTTTCTCATACATGGGGGCGTATAGTCTAAAAATATAGAGCAGAATTCTGTACTGAAAGCGTATTAGTCGCGTGTAGCGGGCAGCGTGGTTGCGTCGTGGCCGGGCGTTCGATCTGCCCAAAATGACCGAAGTTCAAGTGTTCAAATTTTGAATTCCAAATTTTGTTTGTGGATTTTTTGTGTTAAACATTTTTGTGGTAAGACCTACATTTTATTTTTAAATCGAAACTTTTTGTTTCGAATTTTGAAATACGTGTTCACTGTGCAAAAATGTATAGAAATGGGTCATATTATTAAATCAAGTCTATTATAAGACTTCAAAAACTGGAGGCGTACCTATTTCACCTAGGCAATTTGTTTTCTATAAGCAAATAAATTAAATGCTAACTGTTTTGAAACAGAATTGACTTTGTGAAATGTTTTGATTGGAAAACAGCTGTAGGCCTAGATTTTTCTACTAAGAATAGATTTAACAAAAATATTTTTCTGGGTAGGTTAGCGCTTACAATATTTTATGTAACATTTCGCGATGTGTAGTAATAAAACCTTGTATGATTCACGCCTTCTTGTTTCATCATCAATTTAACAACCAAAATTACAAGCATCTTACTTTTTTTAAATAATATCATCGCCAAACAAGAGGATACACAATTTTTTCATAATTATCTATCATTCAGACAATTTTTGTATTTGACTGCATAGGATTTTCAAAACGACATGAAAGCTGTAAGGAATTTTTAAATTGCTTAGTTATTATGATCACTACAATTAAGTAAAAAAACACAAGAAAAGAACCTAATCTTCAAAAATCTAGTCGCGTATTACAGTAAAACTACTTAGTCGTGATAGACCGAATCGTTGTCTGTAGTACCGGTGCAGCCAATTGTGCTGAATCTAGAAGAATATGGAGGAAGCGACAGACAAGGCGACACAGAGAGAGCGAAGAGCGCAAAATTATGCACCCAACCTATAATCAGTACTTAAAACGTAGTTCACTTTTCTGCAGACATCGTACATTTTCCCTTTTTCATCTTAGTCGGTACACTCTTACCAGAGGGGCCCTGGTAAACATTGTGGATCATGATCTTGTTGATCTGGAACCATCCGTCAGCAGGTTTCTAGGTACATTCGTAAATAGGCACTTAGTTGCGGCTTTAGTCTGATCTGTCCACCTTCTGACCTTGTGCTCTTAACTTTTTCCTGTGTGGTATTCTCTATAGAGTCATTACCACAACGACGTATCTGAAGATCAAAATGCGTGACTGCACTGAAGTTAAGAGGCCTTGTTTGATGTCTAGTTCTTTTATATGGAATCGTTTGTACAAAACACTGTTCACGATACTTCAAGCATCCGCATGCAGGAGCGTCGATTATCTTCTTTCGGTTTCACGAAGGGTCTTGTATGCATAGAAGAAAATAGGAATATTATCCAATGAGCTTGGTATTAAGTCTATTCTTCGCATTGTTTCTATTACCCCTAATCTTTTTCATGTTCGTAGCAGACCTAGTGATGGCCATGCATCGGTCGCCTACCCCTCGTTGGCAGGTTTCCCTAAGTAACGACAACCCTACTCTAATACTTGTAAAATTTGTTGGTCATCACTTCGGCCAAAGATATGACCGGTCCACCCCCACTTCAGAGGGCTGGTTTAATGTGCAGTGTAACCGTAGAAAGGCCAAGCTTTCGGCATGGACGGGCCGGCTTGACCAGAGTGTAACCTCAGCCACACAGAAAACCGGCATCAAGCTGCACCTTTGTTATGTTTCGAATGACTGGAGGCCTCATTTAGGGGAAAAGTTTGGCAGCGCATTTGTGACTCCCACTGGTATTTTGGGCGTCTATAAGTGAGCGGGTCACCTGATCGCTTATTCGATTACTTCCGATCCTCCCATTATCATGTTAAAAATAAACTAAAAAGTCAAAACAGAGAACAGATAATGATGATCGACTCAGAAAGAGCTTAGCGTTAAAACCATTTATCCTATAAAATGTATTTTGGTTTGCGGCTGTAAAATCGTGTGTCGACGTTTTTACGCTCTTCTCGACGTGCCGTTTTGTACAGACATTTCTACGTTGCTTAGTAAGTGTTTTAATATATAACATGTCTATGAATAGCATGTGATGTTGATATAGGGTCGTAAGGCCCATAAGCCTTTTCAAATCCAAAGACAATTGATTTTCTAGTCTACTGTCTCGGGCCTTAGGAGGATAGTCTTTAAGAAACGAGCTTATATCTTATTAAAAGCTCGTCTGCGATGTTAAATTAGATTTTCGATACGATATAATTAATCCAGTCAAAATTGATATTCCAGTTTGCATTAATTCCCAACAAGCCCGATTTTTGTGCAGGCCTTGAATACGTCATTAAAAATATTTCTGAAACAACGAGAGCTATCGAAAAATGGTTCAGACAAAGTTTGTAGATCGTAAAATTGTCTACAAAAAATATCTAAATAGTCTGCCACCTATCAAGGTGGCAGACTAGCAGACCAATCACCCGATCGTCGCATATCAACACCCACAACCTCAATGGAGTTACATACAAGAGTGTATATAATTTTTTTCCTTAGTAAAGATTTCATTCTTGAAATAAATTGGCCAAGTGAAACACAAAGACACAAAAAACAAATAGTCAAGTTCAACGAACGAATAAATATAGTTGGAATGGGAAACAAAAGTAAAACCACACCTGAGGAAACACCCCTGTGTCTATTGTAAGCTGTACTGTAAGTATTTATTGTTAAGGAAGTCACTATCGACGTGTGTATCGAATATCGTTATCGAATTACATAGCGTTATTTTTAGTAACTAACTAAAATACTCATAGGATAGTAAACACTCAAATATGGCATATAAGAGACAGTCTTGTTTTTAAGCTGGGCATGGATAACTGTTAGTGATTTATAACGATGAAGCTCAGTGGAAACGAACGTATGTTTTCTTAACGGGAGGTCATATTATGTTCTAATTATCTTTATATCTTGAAAACACAAATTAACCAGACTTTGCTTTATTCGGACTTAAAATAAATAGACACAGAAAATAGGCGCTAGCCGACATTTATACCGAAGAGTACGTTGAGCGGTAGGCAGTATATCGTATCTTGTCTCTCCAGCACGAGATACTAGCAAAGCCTGTTTAGCACGCGTTTTAGGCATCCAGAATTCTTAGTCTTAAATATAAGTTAGTAATTTTTTGCAAAGGTCTAAAATTTAGTTAAGGAAAGAAGGAAAACAAATTGATTGGCTGAACTGAATGTAGGTCCATGGCAGATTATTTGTTTAGCCATACCTTTTGTTTCACGCAGGAAACGGACCCACAAACAAACCCGTGTGTTTAGTAAACATTCGTATTGGGATAGAGAGAATTGAATTCGTGAATTGACGATACAGGGTTACTTTGTAAGGGTGTAACTAGTCCCATCGATCGATTGTCATTCGACGGAAGAATTGATAATTTGACGTGGATCAATAAACAGACACAGAGAGATCTAGCTGACAATCATATTAGTGTTTATAGACCTATGTGTTAGGTTAAGTGTAGTGTTGCTGAACTATCGATAGTTTCCGTACCAATTGTTAGCCTCAAAACTGTTTAGGATATTGCAAATCTTAATAATATTGATAGTGAAATACCACAATACTATGGATATACTTACGCTGATACTATCGACAATATCGGGCGTCAACGATCGATAGTATTGGCGTTATCGATAGTATTGCTAAAACTTTTCTATCGATAGTATAGCTACTATTTGACATTAGTGAAGAGCGAGAGAGACTAAAATATTGGCTATTTTGCTGCGACATAGACACATCTAGTGTAATCAAGGTGAAAATAGGTTAAAGAAATTATTTTGACAGATCGCATAACACGAATTAAGGCTGTCTGTAGTACAGACAGCCTTAAGTACACATTTTCAAAACCATATCCTGTCTGTAATAGTTCATACCTAATCTGGCTTTAAGATAAAGCGCGTCATTCCCAGGAACACATCCGTTCCCTGGAATGACTCATTCCATCTCTTTCCCGTCCATCCGTACTAACTTTAGCTACAAACATGTTTGAACTTGCCCCGAGTGCAAGCGAGGCATACGTGTAAAACCCGGATTCCGTATTCATAACGAAAACGATGGAAGTTGAAAGTTTGCACATTTTCGAGAGGGTTGAAAGAACGTATCTGCGTTCCAGTTTGTTCTTGTTCTTTGACTTCAATGAACACGCATCATTAATATTTATTACCAAGTTTAGAGGTTAACGCCCCGGTGGTTTAGTGGTTGAAGTACCGTTTTGTTATCTCGGGGAACTGGGTTTGAATCCCGGGTCAAGCAAAAAGCATGTTTAGAATTTTTTGGTCATAGCTCGGGTTTGTCACCAATCCGCATTAGGCAAGCGTGATGATTAAGCCTAATCGCATCATAGTAGTGATGACTTGATTTGTATGATGGATGAAAGTACTTTAAGAGGTTAGCGATATTGGAGATTTGCTTTGCAATTCCGTTGGGCAAAAACGTGCGTCTTCTTAACGGAAAGTCATAGGTTCGAATCCGGTCATGTACCTCTGGATTTTTCAAATCTATGTACAAATGCCTACCATTTAGTGGCTGTGAGGGAAAACGTCGTAAGGCAACTTAAATGTTTCGGATAGTTTATGAAACGTGTAACCACGATTCAGATGGTTTCATTGTTTAAGGTTACGAAGGTCAGACTGTAGTCGCTTCATTGTTTGAATCAAACCTTACAAATCCTGGATTATGATTCAAGCGTACCCCGGGGTTCAAAGCGATAGTTTTGGATTTGGATGCACCTGGGTATAGCAAGCCGAGATGGTAATGATATATGACCACGATATTGTACATTGTGCCAGGGTATGCATTGTTTCAGAATATAATAACTACATATTATTATTATTAAGTGCCCGTCGTGTCGCACTGCTGGGCAATAGCCTTCGTACCCTTTCTCCGTACATTTCATGTTTTTGGGCGACTTTGGGCCAGTTTGGGCTATAGGAGGTTAACCCATACCCATAGGAGAACAAAAATAACAAGCCGTGAGAAAGAAAAATAAAATATGTAACGTCAACCAGTGGTGGCCACTAATTACCTCTAAAATAAGTGCGCACAATTCTAAAAAAATACGTCTGTATAAAAATATTATTTTCCTACATGTGGCGTATGATGTAATGACATTGATTTAACGTTTCTGGAAGAGCTAAAATGTTAAATAATTATACCTAGTGAGTGCATAATTAAATAGGTGGTAGGTTTTTTGTTGCCTGAAACGATTGGATATTTTACTGTAGGCAACCAAACAAGGTTATTAAAAACAAAACGTTATATTTATAAAAACATTGGTAATAAGATTGAAAACATGCGTAAATACCGTAATATAAATGAACTTAATATAATAGTTCAGAATTAAAGCTGGCACTAAAGTCATTTGGAATCAGAGGATTTAAGTTCACGTTGATTTCATTTGAAGACTAAACTGATTGTTATTGTAGAGCGCAATGGAGTTTTTAATTTAAATTGCACGTCGACTTGATTTTCACTTCATTAAATTAACTGAGCTTTTTACGACCTCATTTCACTTTCTTAATTTTAGTTTTCATTTCTCATCAAATTTTGTTTTATTCTTTTTTAGTTTAACAACACGGTTCTCTGAAGATTAGGGAAACCATAGGTGGTTAAGTGGGTAGTTTTTTAGGAAGAGATACTATTTCACAAAATATCATTTTTATACAGCGATGGCGTAAGTTAGTGAATAAGAACGTCTGCCTAATTAACGGGACGTCGTAAGTCCAAATCAAAGCTTGCACTTCTGGATTTTTCAATTCTACGTTTCTATTATTAGGTGAGGGAAAACATCGCAAAAAAAAGCTATTTCAGCTAGTTTCTGATCATCAATGAGCAAAAAATCTGGATCCGATTTTAAAAGATCAAAGTAGAATAATTCTTAGTAGATTAGATATGCAATAGCCCGATAAATAATCCCATAGAGATACGGGATAAAGTACTAAAATGAAGACTGAATATAATTACAACCTTCAAGTTCATAGCTTTATTGAAAAAAAAAAGAAATATATTATTACTCGATATTTATTAATTTATCACTCCCAACTAGTATGCTTAATTTATTTCATCATAGTCTGTCATATCTAGTAATATCAAATTACTGACGCCACATGGCCGGACCATGTGTGGTAAACATACTGTTATTCGTACGTAGTAGATATTTTGTTCTAGGGTTCCGTAACCGAATAAATAAAAAATGTGTAACCTGTCTACCCAGATCCTATTGCAGGAACGTGTACAGGTATCCAACTGAATTTAATCGACTCACATTTCATTCTATCAATTTTGCATTTAAGCCATAGAAGGTCCGTGACTTACGAAATTAGCAACTGACACATTTACCGCTTATTGGCTTAGAACACTATGTGCGAAGATGCTCTTGTTTTTAAGAGATTGGCGGTACTTAAATATGCGGCTAATTGCTGTTTTATTGATATACCGCTATTATCCTTAGACATTTTCGGGTGAAATTGAGATAGGGAAAACTTTCTTAACGTTTTTAATACCTTTTTAGTAACTTACTATAAGGCTCAATCAATGCGTATTTTTCTAAGCTATCCGATGGCATAAAAATCGAATTTTCGGAAAATTTTGAGATACTGCTTTTGCACTTAGTAGGGCAGTATAATCTAGTTACGAAAATATTATTAGCGTTTTTACAAGCTTTCCTGGTGTGAGAAGGCCTATTTATTATTGTTATAGTAAAGTACAGGACTTTCTTCTGGTTTTCATTCCTCTATTGAACGAACCTTTTATATTGAAACCCGGTGCGCAAATCAGACTCAAGCTTGGCCGGTTTTTTACTCATACTGTTATGGACACCTAAAAACTAATGTGTTGTTTGTCCTCTTTATACTTTGACCGCAGGTTTGTTTGGATATGTATTTGTCGTTTGGGGCTGGAAGGGTACCCTAAGTATCAGGGTTCTAGATATTGATGTACAAATTTAACTCGCCATTCCAAACCTTCATTCACTCATGTGATGTATTATATATTTATGTGCAATAAGGAATATCTATCTCATTTATACATTTGTAGATATGCATACTATCAAGACATTAAGCACATCTATGAACTGCCTGTAGATTTGGAGTTTAAGGTATGCTTAGACCTTTATTCAGCATTTAGGGAGTCTGGTAATTCCAATGATTGGATGATAATACAAGAGATCCCGCAAAATTCACTTTTATTTGAGATTCTCCATTTAAAAATTCCGCGGTAGATGTCCTATAATATTAACACTGTCTGTAGTATAACCATTGACCGGCCTCATGACGTATTTGGTAGTGACCCTGCCTCATACGCCAAAAGTCGAGGGTTGACAAGTTGACAAACATTCGTTACACCCTAGACAAACATTCGTGTGATGAATACCTACTTGTGTTTTTTCAGTATCTGTGTGTTTTCAGTATCTGTGTGTAGTGTTTGTAATATATGTATTCAAGTATCCTCTGTTGTATGATATCTTATAAAGCTACTTACTACGGGGTCAGGTCAATGTAGATGTTGTGAGAATATATTATTAAAAAATAATAATAGCGATAGACATAGGATGTCGGCCTTATTCTTTTGGTATTAGTATCATAAAACTACAATAAAATATTCTACATCAAATGTCAGTTTAAAACATTCTAACAATCAAAGTACTAATTTACAAACAGCAGGACACTACCAAATGGTATCCAAATAGATAATAACGCTCATCAATATGTATGTTTTACAAAAATTGCAATATAATACAACGATCTGTATAATTTGGTAGACCGTCAATATAGCAGTATATATTATAGTGTAACCAGAGGACCTACAAAGAAATGGGGGATTTATCCCCGTCCCTTTCATAATAATTTTATCTAAGCCATTTAAAACAACAAAACTGATTTTGAATATAATAATTAGTAATTACTTACGGATAGGAAAGAACCGTTAAGTTTGTGTGGTTGCTGGTGAAATAAAAACAATATGTATAGAATATAATTTTTGTGTATTGAGTTTTTCATTTTAGCATTAGCCTAATATTTGAATATTTTGTTTCAGATGAAAATGCTTCAAAAAATCTCATGACACAACTACCTCACAAATGATACGAAATCAAAGTGCAACAATATGCTTCTGGACCTTATAATATGGCGGAGAATAAACACGGGCTGGCGATTATAGCGAAGCGCGGGCGTAGATGGAGCGTAGCGCAGTCGAGTTCATGCGTAGCGCAACCATGTTTATGCGTAGCGCGAGCGACTTCAAGCGTAGCGCGACCGAGTTCGAGTGTAGCGCGATCCAATTCAATAGTGGCGAGATGGAGTGTAGCGTTGTCGCTCATTGCGATGCTAGCCGTGTGCCATGCCTACGAGGAACAGAGATTTGCAATGGAACCTCAGGACCAGGTATGTTTTTTGATAATAACTATAAATAATAACTGTAAATTAACAGTGTCACCGCGGAAGGTAGTTGCTATAAATGTTTTGTGTATAGGAAGTCAATAAATTCATTCGTTGGCCGCCTAAAGTGATTTTAATAACGGGACTAAATACTGAACTCAAGTGATTTATTACTACGCTCCGTGTATTTACACCTGTATTTCACTGCAATTCCAATGTACAAATACGGGTATTAAAATTTTTGTTCAATACAATTTACCTATACCTACGTATGTGGTTGGATCCGCTTTAGTAAAAATTAGAGCTTCTTATTCGTACTTTTCAAGTTGACGTCATATTAATGTATGTAATTTCGTTGCGGCGTCCTGCTCTCACAGGACGAATGAGACAAACGTGGTTTTCCTAAGGGATGTCGCTATATCTAAAATATTGCTTTAGCCATTATTGCAGATTTACTGTAGGTACTCGATAGGTAGAGTTGTCGCTATTTGGTATACAAAGCTTTGGCGCATGTTCAGCATCCTTAATTTTCCGTTTCCGCTATTATCATCAAACGTTATACATGTCTTACGTATACATGTAAATAATGAATACTAGGTATACATCTTTAATGTAAATTCCGTTTCACCCACGCGCCACTTTGTCATCAATACGCAAAAATATGTAAAAGAGGACCTCGGTAGATTAGTAGATAAGATCGAGCGCATTCCGATGGTAGGTCGTAGTTGCAAATCCAAGCAGGCACTTTTGGATGTTTAAATCTATGTGTATTTCTACTATTAGCTCGGTGGTGAGAGCTACAATCTATGGGACACCCATAATCTATGAGACATCCACAATCTTTGGGACACCCATAATTGCTCAATCTAATGATTCTGAACGTGTAACCATGGTCTAAATCCCTTGACTAGAGGTTGCAAAGGTCTAACGGCAGTTGCTTTGTTCTAAATAGTAGCCCGCCCTCACTTTGTTTCGGAACCCGGACCCTTTCTGTATTAATTTCAAAACATACCATTAGATGGCGCCGAGTGTCGATTACATCGCGTTTTGTTTCTAGTAGTTACTTCTTAATAAATAGTATAGAAGATCCAAAAAGAAGAAGATAAATCCTGGTCCAAGTATACCCCAGACTCTGAAGCGAATACTTTGAACGCAACCGAGAATGACACCCTGGGTGATATTGGATCTGTCCTGGGTTATCTAAGAGTCATGTTCGAGGTCTTTCGATTAATTTCCACCAAGTAACTGCCAGCGCCAGTTATAAAAACCTTTATATTCTATTCAACGCTAATGGTCAACTTCAATGAATTATGCTTTTTAATAGCGATTCAATTTTATGTCTAGTTTTATGGTTCCTGTAATATTTTAAAATTGCAAAGATTTACTATTTTACGCATCGTTAGGTAAATAGACCTGTTGTTAATTACCTAATTAAGATACAATATTTTATAGCTCAAAGGAAATTAGCGTTAATACAATTATTCATAATTAAAATAATGTCCGTGTAAGAATAAAATTAACTTGAAATTCAAGTCTTCGTAGCTCAAGTCGTCTTTTAATTATACGAGTAAGTTAGTAATAATACGCATACTTGTGGACCGCCCTTACTTTGATTTGGGACATTAGTTCTATGCCAATAGATGAAGCTGGGTTTTGTTTGCATCACACTAGTGCTTCGCCTTTTCGACTTGTAGGTATATAAGAGTTGTCGATGTCTTCATTATTTATCTCTTTATAAATGACATAGATTTAGGTGGACGTTGAACCAAACGCATTTGGAACTGGCCCTGCACATTAACCCCTAATTACAAAACGTGGTTTAAAGTTAGTCTGGGTTTAACACTGATGGTGACACTATTATGTAACTTTTATGAAAGTTTGACAGTACCATTTTTAAACCATCACTAACTTTAATCTTCGTTTGTAATATGCGGGTAGGTATGTGTTAGAGTAAAAACACAAATATTCTCTCACTTTCCTTACCTACTAAAAAGTCGGACTAAAAAAACGCTTAACCAAGATTTACCTTTTCTGTTACAAAAGACAAAGTGATTGTTGAATAAGCGAGACAAAATATCGACGACCGGTTTGAGCGCAAAAACGCAGAGTAGGTATGTGCCGAGCAAACTCAGCTTATTTCTACTTGCATTAGTGATGTTGTTGAAGATGCTTGATTGACATTGAGATGGCTTGATATAGTCTTTACATATTGTTATCAAATTGCCACCTAAATGCTACAGAATTAAGATGAGTAGTATGCAACCCAATTTCAGTCTTTCTGTACATAAAAAATGACTGCAATCCAGGAATGAATTCGGGTAAAATTTAATCGAGGTTTTTCCTATGCCATCGATAGATCATAGATTAACGACAGTTAATTATCAGCAATAAGTCTAAAAACATTTGTTTGCTTGTTTTTCTTTATGAGAAATCCGAATACATGACATTGCTGAAATATTGACAATTAACATAGTTTTCATGTTGCGTTTGCTATTGCTATCTATCCGTTGCGTATCTATCCGCTCCGCTTTATGGAAACGTAGCTTTAACTCGACTCAAAAGTCGGATCATTTTACATCACTAGATTGCAAATGAAACGTGTGGGACGAATCAGCCACCTGCATTGGGGCAAGATAATGACTTGCAATTCAAGATTATTAAACAAAAACAAAGTGTGTTTACATGAAATCATCAAGTGACATTTGACTCTTTAACCTTCCAATTTAGCCAGTAAACTGAAGAGTCTTCAAATGTTGTTTACTGGTGGCTACGTTGTATGGGCTCTGTTATTCGTTACAGTGTTAAGGTTCAGAATTTCACAGATCAAACTTAATTATTTGATCTATGGTTCAATGCATTGATATTGGTTCAATTTAAAATGAGTATAACGTGTTTAATAATGAATGTTTTATAATGAGAATTAATTGTGGTTTAATAGATTATATCAGCGGAAAATATTATAAAATACTTATATGATGCCATTACCTTAGAAACCACAAACGAAAATTGGCTGTACCATGATCCTGTAAGGAGTTTTTATTAAAATACGTTAAAAATCGTAAACCAGATATTACCTATAAAATTACATTGAATCAACTTACAACATAAAAATAAATATTACTTGCTGCTGCGGAACCCTAAATCGGCGAGTGCGACTCGCTCATGACCGCTTTTTAATAATTTGGACACCACGATAAACATAAGCCCCTGATAATTGACATCCTACATTGACAACTAGGAAACCCTACATAGCGCGTGATCTGTTTCTTGCATTTATAATTCCTATAAGTAATAGCGATACAAATCGAAAAAAACATTGAGTTAATACAAATTAATTATACATTTTATTGACTATTAATCGTTACTTGTCTAAATAATTAAATTAGACCAAAACATGTTTTGGATCAAAACTGTTTATTCCTTACACAATTACTTCGGTCGTCGTCGTAAAAATATTTAATTATGAATATTTATGACTAGGATTAGCAGATCTTGATACATGCATAATATAATCGGCAGCCCGTAATATAATCAATGTTGTTAACATAAAAGTTAACAGTTTCTTTCTATCACCAAAGATTTAGGGTGTGGTCCAAGGTAATCAGAGTACTAAAGTAATAATTAAAAAAACAGCTAAGTTCTTCACTAAATTAATAAAATGCAATAGTTAATATCCCAGTAAAAATTAGACTAACTGCCGCGCTTAGAGACGTCATTTATCTAATCTTAATTTTCATATTCCTAATTATGGATAGTCTTTATGTCTATTATAATATACTTCAATATTGTTACCTAAGTGACTATTAAGGTTGAATTAACTTCTCTGATAGCGGCAGTTAGCACTTGTACTTGTACTCGAATTTAAGGTGACACTAAATACTTTTTTAGAGATTGCGTAGCCTATACGACATTAATTACAATTACAGTCGTTATTAGCACATATTTTATTTAAGGAGTTCGGTGACCTACGCGCTCGACAATATATCATATCGCGTTTCTCCCACACTATTACGAGCATAATAGGTCTCTATTTCTGTCCAAATTACACTAAGAAAGCCTTTTTTATGTGATAGGCGGCAGACGAGCATACGGATCACCTATTTAACGGTTTGCTTATTCGGTTTGGCACGCTTTTTAGGCAGTCGGAGTTTGGTATCAATTTTGTTGTATTAGCGAACGCTTTGCTCTCATAACTTGCACTGTTTCAGTAGGACAGTATTAATTTGAATTTATAATTATTAGATTCATTTGCATAGGTATTTTGTTAGGTAGTACAGGTCGTTTGTTTGTATCTTTCACCAGAATCGGACATTAAAATAGAAGCACCGAATTCATTATTATGTAGGATTTTAATCAGAATTTAAATTATGCATCTAGAAATTATCAGGATTCGTTGAAGAATTTTTTCTTGAGAATACTTTGGCTTTCTATTGACTTAAATTGGGTACGAAAGGTGAAGATCTGACCCAAGATTAAGATTTGACCCCAAGATTATTATCATCTTATGCGATCTGAGGTGTGATAATTTAGTGTTGTTATAAAACGTAAAAAATTATTTTATTAAAATCGGTAGTCGTCTACCTGTATTGGTTAAGCACCTTTAAAAATGTAAGCACTTAACATAATGGAATTTGTTTATCCGTTTATCCGATAGAGCTGTTTCGTCGAGTAGTGAAACCAATAGCGCTGTTTCGTCGATAAGTGAAAAAGAGTGAGTGTACCCAATCGGGGTGGAAAGGGGTAAATAGACTGACAGGACCTTTATGACTCCATTTGTGTTTCGTGTGCCTGGGAGTGGGATCGGCGGCAATCGCTTACTATCAAGTGACCCATTTGATCGTCAGCCACCTACCCAGGCTTGCATCTACATTAAAATTTGCTGAGCTGAGGCTTGTGAATCTTGTAGGTATGCGTCACTACTACTCGACGAGAGAAGAATACTCTGTAGTTAAGTCGGCAGACCCTTCCTTTTCAAGGTGAAGAAGAAACCTTACCGGATGTTATGAAAAGTAAGAACTGGATATAGGTGGATGCGGGTACGACACTTCGTGAATAATTACGGGGCATTACGGATACGCATTAAAAAGGTTTTTTTTTTTCGATTTTATAATACTCAACAGTGCGCAGTTTTACTTTCCTACTCATACTGTAACCAGATATTTTTCCGTTAAACAGGAATAATTCTGATTAAAGCCACCACAGCTAACACAGGAGCCAAGACCCGCAATCAACGCCAGTCAAATACTATTGCGCCGATTCTACAAACAATCACCATTGATTGCGAATTAGTTGAAGGAGTTGCAAATTAGAGCCGCCACAAATTGTGAATTTACGGAATACCGCATATTCGGTTAGGCTCTCAGTATAAGCCCAATATTTGAAGAACTTGTACTCCTTACTTAGAAACGCTTCGGACCTCAATACCGTTTGTATACCTGATACGATTGGCTCATAACCAATAAGGCAATGGGAAAATAGTTGCTACCTGATTATGAATCTTATCTATCAAAACATAAGAGCGAAAACCAATGAAAATTTCCGTTGACTTATAACCTTTTAAGTAATAATCCAGGAGGATGAGGAAGTCTGGTAGTTATATAAAGTTACTCTAACAACAACTAACGATACTATTTACATAGAGCAGGTTTTTTCACAATATTTTTTTCAGTGATTTATTAAACCCGCCAAGTTTTGAACATTATGTAAGGTGGAAAAAACATTGAGCCTACTATGTAACTTACCTTAAATAAAATTATTAAGTTAAGCATGTTTTACCTAAAGCCTGGTATGTTTACCATATTTTTTTAAAGAAAATCAGCTGCGTTAATTTTTATTTTGCATTGTGCTAGCTATTTAAATACCAATACCAATTTATAGAGTTAATATTTAAGATAAAAATTATCTTAGAAACTTTAGGTCAAAACTTATCTATCGTGTAAGATATTCATGATATCGAATAGCTTTATTTACCGTGCTTTTTAATCGTCTTACTATACTATAACTTTTTCCCAAGAAACATAAAGTCAAATCTCGAAAAAAGGTGCAAATTACATCGATCAGCTGATCAGTTTTGTATACAAGAATACCCCCGAAAAGTGAGTAAGGTTCGATTCGACTAATCTTAATCCGAGGATAATTCTATGGTTATAAAGTTCTGATTCGTATGGTATGACAGTCTTATACCATTTACTGCCGGATAAAGATTGGTCGAATTCGCACCTAAAACGGTTAAAAAACCACGGTGAATAAAACTTAATGCAACCATACTTGGTTGTTTCGTAAAATATGTTTTCTTGTTCAACTTATGACTTTAACATTCTGAATAGTTAGAACAGTAACATGGTAAACCGAAACCCGAATCTTAGCCGAAAATCCGTCACATCCCTAGTGCAATATTAGGATAACTGAGCTTTGAGCGGAAACGGGTTGGCTGTTATTGGATTTTAAGGTTTGGAATCTGTGAGAGTGTTTGTAGAAACAGGGGGCTACCTTGAAAATCAATTTATGATCTGATCTTTATCTCTGTCCCTTTCGCTGTGCATTTATTTTCTGTGAAAGAGATATACAGCTTATAAAGGTTAAGAAACCATATCTCTCTCATTTTAGCCGCGATTTCTGGTTGCGTACAAAGTTGTGACAACGCTTAGACCATGATTCAGTATTTGGAGAATCAGGTTATTACAATGAAGATTGCCGTCTTACCTTCGTAATCCTTTAATAATGCAAGCAGACAAACTGAAACATTATTACATGTTTAAGAAAATACTTATCCGAAACGTGCAGGTTTCCTCATGATGTTTAAATAAATAAGTTTCATTTATAAAGGTTGAGAATGTGTGATCAATTCACGCAGGACGAAATTGTTCCAGCACAAAACCTAAATGTTAGCAAATAAAACGTTCCAATCGTAACAACGGAACGTTACGTTCCGTTCTACGCTCCACGCCCACTCTCCTCGTTATACGTTAGTTTGATGAAACAAATTAAACATGGAACATAAAGTTGAAATTACCAAACTTTTTATTACTGTTTATTCAAAGATAATGAGACTATCCAGGCTAGTGCGACAAGGATCTTTTGGCACAAATTGTATTTTTAATCGTGGGAGAGTCTTACTTTGGCATGAATCCGAAGTGAGGCCACGGTGTCATAGAAAACCTAGCATAAAACAGCGCCAGCTCTTTGTTTCGCTCAGTAAGTGAGTATACGAGTACCGTAAGCCTAATTCGGGAAGAAGGGGAGTTTAAAGAAAGGCAGCGTACTTTTGGTGTTGTGACATAGGGCAGCGGTGATCACTTACAATCATGTGATACGCCTGCTCGTCTACCACCTATCACATAAAAACCCTTATTTTTAATTTATTTAGGATTTTAAAAGTTGTTGACGAACAATTTTTAAAGTATAGTTCTTCAAAAATTGAATGGAATACTTGTTCAGCAAAAGTCAATTCTAAAAATGGACTCTGATACTTATCCGTATGCATCCCGTTTCAAAAATGTAAAATGGCGGGTACAGTCGTCTGGAGGGTACTTGACTACGGAGCATCGTACGACTTGGACACATAACTTCATTGATTTAAATATACATTTATATGACACTAGCGACCCAACCGGTTCACCCGGGTACAATATTAAGCATTAATTATAATTATTCTACATACAAACCTTCCTCTTTCATCAGTAGCCATCTATAAAAAAACCGTATTAATATCCTTTGCATTGTTTTACAGATCTAAGCATACTAATAAAGCGACTTTGTTTTATATTTACATAATACTATAATTAATGTAAGTGACCATGAAAGTTCAAAGCAATAAATTAATTAATAGTGATTGATCACTTTGAGTGTGTGATGATGACAACCGTGGTGATTATGTCGTAACTTGGTAGCGACGACTTTGGATGTTGGAGGCCTTTGCCCTGCAGTGGGACTGTATATAGGCTGATCCTACTTTGGGATGATGAATGTGACAAGAACAACATGCCCACATGGTGTTACGTTATTCTTTTAGGACTAGTTTTGGGCCATAAATGTTATTTTTGCATTGCGAGAGGTAACTCTACTTGACTGCTTGTACAACAGTCACGAAAATTGTTCTATTGTGAATTCAAATTAACATTTCCAGAAATCCTATCACTTGAATTATCTTTTACGTTATAGTAGCATTCAGTTTATAAAAATTCTATTAGCATTAATTTGTGTTGTAGCTCAGTTTTAAGATTATACTGTTTCTCCTGAGCTCCGGTTTTGTTCATCAAAAGAGTTTCCCTAAATCGCGGCACTTTGACAAATGATAATGATCCGGCAACCACTCAGTTGTATAATCACTCATAATTGAGAAAAAGCGTTGTGCCACACTCTCACAATTTATAAATAACAGAAAGCTCACCAAAGAAGTATCATTGACCAAGATTAATCGCCATCTTCAACAAAAGAAATACAAGAGCATCTTTCAACAAGACTTATGACTGGGCGGCCCCAAAATATCCGGACCCATATGTAACCGTGTTTTTTGTCTGCAAACCTACAGTGTGGGGATTCCCAGTAGATCAGTGTTTCGACTTATGTCCTAAAGGTAACAAATAGGGACTGAAAAATGAGATGAGTATCGGATTAGTCAAAAGGCCGTAGTAAGCTATTAGTGGAAACGTCTCAGGGACGGACTATTTTAGTAATATATACTATAAGTTCATGGGGCGGCACAATCATAATAATCTAAGAATTTAGGATTTTGCATGCTTCTTTTGTAATACTTAGATGGCAGTCGAGCAGACGGATCACCGTACGAATGGTAACGCTTATTGCCGCCCATGGATAGGTACTCGCCACACTAATGGCGTCATAAGTGCGCTGCCAAATCCCCTTCCCCCGTGTTGGACCCTCCGTATTCTAGATCATCCGGTAAAATACAGCGCCATTTGCTCAGCTTCAAGCCGGTCTTCTGTAAGGCCATGACATCACTCTAGGCGAGTCGGCCTGTGCATGTTGGAGGACGACTCCTATGGTAAAATAGACTTAATTTGCTAGTCACTCTCCCTCCCCATTCAAGCGGCTATTTCATGCGGTGGAATCCTGTTTGGTCTACCTAATAGCTCAGCGATAAAGTTGGCGAGGCAACCAGTGCGTTTTGGATAGTCTATCAATCTGTGCATACACACATACTGTTACGACTGTGTGCCCCTGCATACGGAAATTAATTGTCTTTTTGTGACTTTGGCGTTTCTCTTGAATCTTACGTACCCCGTACCCGCAACAATACAAAGTTTTTGAACGTATTGAGAAAATAACGCGGCAGTCGCTTCATTGTAATTGCTAGTCATGGAACTGTGAATATTTATACTGTGACTTGGTCGGGTCAAGAGTGACCCTTTCGTGAAGTCTCTTCAATGAAGGAGTTGCCAGATTAGTGGATATAATTATGGGTCTAGCACGTCGGATGCTAGCAAGAATACTCTACAAAGGCGTTATATTTATACGACATGTCAGCTAGGCATTAAGGCTGCTAGTTTGGTTTGGTGCACGTTTTGTATGGTTGAGTCCAAAAAGATGGAAGTATTCACTTTAGTGTCGGGTCATAACTAGCGACCACTTGTTTCTAACATCTAAGGTATTGCGACATTGTACCTGTGTATAATGTGCCTTAAGTGTAGGTATGTGTTAATATTTTTTATGCCGAGTGTATGCACTTAAGTTACTCATGTCCAAATACGTATTAATTTGAATGTTTAGTTTTAATTTTCTGACATGAACCGATTATTTTTTTAACATTAGATGCTAATAATATATGCCATTTATGGCTATTAACATAATTCATATTATAGGTATCGGTTATATCGGTTTGTAATAAAAATAATGAAAGTAACAATCAAATAAGTACCGCCAGGGTCATAAGCGGACTATTATAATATATCGTCGCGTTTAGCCCCTATTATATCAATTAGTTGTGAAACGTAATGTGTTTATAGCCATAATAATTTTTCAATTGAAAATATTATAAATTAGAATTCAGAATATGTATCTCTAATTTTTGCGTTGCGTTATAACTATTACTAATATTATAGGCGGGAATTAACGTGAAGTAAATTTTTAAGCACATTTATGTTCGTGCGATGCACGGCGACGGCTGCGGGGATGTCCGCTAGTGACCGTGGCTGCTGTAACGTAGCCGAAACGTCAAGAAATAAGTTTAAAATCAAAATTATGAGCTTAAAAATTAACTTCGTGTAAAACAAACATTTACAGAATGACGTACATAGAAATATGTCCTTCTGATAGTATAGATATACACGAGTAGTATTATTAATAAGAAGCGTTTGTCCACAGAGTGCAATAGTGGGGTCTCGGGTGACTCTACCATGCCGGGTAGAAAACAAAGCGGGAAGTCTCCAGTGGACCAAGGACGACTTCGGACTTGGGACGCATCGAAACCTGAGCGGCTACGAACGATATTCCATGATAGGGAGCGACGAGGAAGGTAAGATATGTTGTATATCTATAGTTTCAAGTTTTGAGCCCGGTGCATAAGTCACGGAATTTATGTAAATTGCCTCTAAATTTTGCCAATAAATAAATTTATTATCATTTTATGGGACACTGAGCGATTGCCTCGGCGTTGTGCAATGCGTTCACTTGATGATAAGTGAAATGAACGGCCACGGAGTATTATTGGTAATCCAGAGATTTTTATAAAATAAAACTAGAAATATATTATCATAATTTCAATAGCCCATAGACGTCAACTGTTGCGTATAGGTCTCTCCTAATTTTCTCCGAAGATAGTTTAATACTGATTTTAGTTCTGTGCGAGGAATTCTTTTTTTTTTCGAATTTACAAACATTTTGTCCCTGTGTTTAACTCGTTTTCAGTCTCTCAACATGCATGATTTTAGAACTTTCACTGAGTTCATCAATACCGTCAGTTTATATTTATTTCCTAAGCATGTACTTCATTAGTTTCCCATTTCTTATTATGCCACAAGGCAAACGCGTGTCATCCTATACCTCATCGTCACATTCCATCAGGTAAGATTGTAGTCAAGAGGCTATAGTAGGAATAAAAAAAAATACATTTTATTATATTTTCTGGAGCCAGGCGAGCGGATGGATCACCTGGTGGTAAGCGATTGCCGCCGTCCATAGACAACACAAAGAATACAAGAAGAAGCAAAAAAGAAATAGATTTTCAATTACTTTTACACCAACCATGACCTGAGAATGTATAAACATTTTGAAACATCCTCTTGCCTTATCTCGTGGGAATCTCCGCTATTATGTGAGATTCCATCATTGTATCTATAAGGCTCATCCTCGGCCTTGAATCACGTGAGTAAATAATAAAGTATAACCAAAGGCTTGGCATGTACAGACGGCACCAGATTGAGTAAATTTATCCCCCGAAGTCCAAAAATAGTACTTGTGGCTCAGACATAGGGGCGCTCCAAAGTTCAATAAAAATACTTTTAAACATGCTCTAAAAATTAGGAAGCAAAAATAGTTGTAAAAGTACATTCGGTACCCCGAAATAAAGAGAGGAAGACTTTTACATTATTTTTATATTCATACCTTTGGGCTATTAATATCTATAACCTATTTAACAATAATCAAGGCTAACTTTGCCACTCGACTTATGTGAATGAATTTATATACTAATATAACATTTGAAAGAATTTCGAGTTTATTTGTAGGTACGGTGCTCCCGAGACCGTTGAATAAAATTCTTGAGATATGAGCAAACCAGAAATGTGTCCACATTTTACAATCTTCCTTCACTTTTGAGGTTGTCGGTCCCACTTTTAAGTTCTAGTTAAGTATTCTGTGGTTCTAGTTAGTAAATTGTAACATTTTTTACTTGAAAATTTTGTTCTAAGTGGTCTGGGATAGCACGCGTCACTAATATAGTTTTAGTACTTGCCTACATCATCATACCAACCTTGAGCCCGCATTTTCGTTCCGCATGCGTCAAGATATCATCAACATCTGAGCCAGCGGAGTTCGTTGACTCTCTCTATTCCTTCTAATAATAACGTTTGCACAAAGAACCATTTTCACGATGTTTCAGATATGTGGGTATATTTAGTGGTGTCCGTGGCGCCGGCAAAAGATGCGAAAGTAAAACAGACGTTGCTTTTTTATCAGGTAGGTAGTAGACAAGCGGACGGATCACCTGATGGTGAGCGTTTGCCGATGCCCATGGATACCCGTAGCACCAGTGGAGTCCGCACGTACATACATACCGTTTCCAACATTTAAACAACACGATTTTTTTTACCTTGTGGGTCATGTTAGTGTGTCAGACAATTCATATTAATCCGCTAGTCTCAAATCAGGGCATGCCCTAAATTATGAGTAGGTACTAGCTGTCGGTAGCCAAGGGCGTCTCCCAGCGCTAATACTATCAGAGTCAATTTGGTAAAGTTTCCTAAAAGACAATAGTTACATTTGGCACGATTTTAAGTGTTGTCATATAATATTTCACCACATGGGTTCCATATCTGTGATATAAACTTGTTTTAATGTTTGCTGTCTGGAAACATTCCAACTGTATGATTCAACAAAAATGCCAGATTTTTAGTTAACGAATATGTCCGGCGATTTTTGATAAAGGAAAAATGCCGTTGACAGTTTTGTTTTGTTGTTTTAGGAAAATATGGACATTTCAGCTGTTTGTTTTGTTTATATTCTGACTTTTTATTGGATAACCACGATATTATGTAACTGTTTGTGCCGCTGATGTGCATATGATATTATATTTGTGTATGACAAACATCCCTTAAAAAAGGGACAAAGTTATCTTGCAGTGCTTATTGAATTAATGCGTGGTGCACGGTACCAATAGACTTGGCCTCCCCCAAAGTTCTCAACACAGATCGGTCCTGTGCCACCCGCATCCAATGGACTCCCGCGACCTTTACCAGATCGTCGGTCCACCTGGTGGGAGGCCTGCCACGACTGCGGCCTCCTGCGCGTGGCCTCCACTCAAGGACCTTTCCACCCCAACGGCCGTCTGTTCTCCTCGCAATGTGCCCTGCCCATTGCCACTTCAGCCACGCAATTCTTTGGGCTATGTCCGTGACCTTAGATCTCCTGCGGATCTCATCATTTCTGACACGATCACGCAAGGAGATTCCGAGCATAGCCCTCTCCATTGCCCTCTGAGTAACTTTGAGCCTTCTTAAGCGGCTCATTGTAAGCGGCCACGTTTTCAGTTCCGTATGTCATCACTGGCAATACACACGCATTAAAGACTTTCGTCTTCAGAGACTGTGGTAGATGAGCCGAAAATATACAGCATAGCATGAAAATGCATACAGCTAGTTTAAAAACAATAAATAAATAGTACTTAAAACAACTCATACATTTGATTGATCTGATTAAGTAATAGTAGCTTAAGCACTTGTGTTACAGATATCAGACAACCGAGGTATTACAAATGCAATACTTATTAAATACGCATTACACCCAGACACTGAACAAACACAAGTGTTCATCACACGAATGTATATCGAACCCACGACCTTTGGCGCATGGCGTCACACACCATCAAATACGCCATCGGAACGAACTATGACGAAGCCGTAACATGCTTGAAAATCTAAAAAAGTATGCCAAATCGTTAACAATCGGCCTACTTAAGTAAATCTTTCGGCGGTTCTTAGTGGCCTAGATTCTATAAAGAGTTTTTTAATAGGTAGGTACATTTCCCTCAAGTATTGATAGATTCATTTTAGGTAGTGCCACTGTATGAAAATAGACCGTAGAAAGACAATGTTTCAACAAGCGCCACTCTGGTGACCTAGTGACAAAGGTTGCCAAAACAGAATGTCAAAAATTTTTTTTCATTGCAAAAGCCCTACGTAGGTATGTACTTAAATTTATGTAGATCTAAAATCTATTTAGATTACGCGGAAGAAGGCTTGCAACTACCTCAGCCAGTCTCTGTCCAATATTGGACATAGGCCTCCCCCAATGTTCGCCATCCTACTCTTTGCCTCCGGCTTGAGCATCCAGTGACTGTTCACTGATCGTCTATCCTTCGTTGTACTTATATTACACCTGTTGTAATCTAGTTAGTATGTCTAGAGTTTTAAGTTTATGTACCTTTGCTTGTGTGCAATAGAAGTATAGGTATTCATTCATTCATTTGTTAATAATTATAGGTACCCCTTTTTACTCGAGAACTCGTCTACCAAAGATTAAACAGTTCAATGTGCCATTCATATTCTGATGTCTGTCGGGCAGTGTAGAAATCCAAACATGAATTAGATAACTAAATGTAATTAGACGTCCACTGGTGGACAGAAACTCCCCTAATGCTCCCACACAGTTTTAGATATTTTCGTAAACATAACCAAAAGTAAGAGTATTGCCAAAATGTTTTAATTATCCTGCCTAATTAAATTTACTTGTTCAAAAATATTACAAAAAATATAAATAGCTAGTACATACTTTTGGCTATACTGCTTAACATTTTGTCGGAAGTATTTAAATACGAGCTCCAGTTATTTTTAGTTGGTGAATTAAATATTATTACTGTTAGGCTATCATAGTAGCAATGACTTAGTTTCTATGATGGTGGCCTTTGCCCTGCAGTGGGACAGTATAGGTATAGGCTGATACTTTACTTTTACTAATAACCTAACGCTTGACACAATAGAACATGTTAATTCGCTAAGTTTTTGGAATTAAATCTCAAGGATTATAAATATCGTATTATTTCTTTAAATTAATATACTTATTTTATGTATTTATATAAATTTTGCTTTACTCATAATAATGTGGCAGTAAGGCTATTTAAATGAGCCTTATTTCAAGTTTCGTAGAAATCCTTGTTAAATATTTCAAGGATTGTTTGATTAGATGAAAGAGTACAATAATAAAAAACAGTGTTAAATCGTTAATCCACAAGCCTTTAAGTTTTAGGAGGTTCTGTAGTAACATTATATTAAAGTCAAACTCTGGCTATTTTTGTAGCTAATACTTTACATAAACGGGACTAAACGCGACGAAATTAAATAAGTACATTTTAGCACTTACTGCTTGACGTTTCGGCTGCGTTACAACAGCCGTGGTCACAAGCTAACTGGAGGCGCACGGCGTCGTCTGCTACGCCCGGCTTGTGCATCTTCAGATACCCTCTCATTTTCGATATTTGCACTGCCACTAATTTAATTTCGTCGCGTTTAGTCCCGTTTATGTAAAGTATTTGTATAATGCAACGCGAAAGTTTAAAAACATATTTTTGTAGCTATCTCAAAAAACACTTTAGACTTTTATTATTATCTGACACCTACACAGTTTCCTACATACTGGAGCACTATAATATATCCTGCGTACGTGGCTGATCGTTAAGATTGGCCGCCGTAGCCGAATATTGGTTGGAGAATTTATTTATATACACCTCGAGTTTGTTGCACGTACTTTCTTACCCATTTATATATAGTATGAATAAAATTATAAATATAAAATGTATACATCTTTTAAAAAAGGTTCCACCAAGTAATTCCTACGGGACCCAAGAGCCGTTAGCAAGTGCTTTCAATGGGGAATCCTTTTAATAAGTACGCCAGGGCAGGTTCTCTCTTGACTTAATAAAAAAGAAATGAGCTAACAAGAAAATTCAGTAGATACTTTTTTAGGAGTCCAATAATGTAATTAACAGAAGTACAGTCGAGTGGAAAAGTAATAAAATGTAATTAATCTTTAATAAAATTTTCTTATTGACAGTTTCGAAAGGGTTCTCGACAAGTCAATGCAAATGGCTAGAATAATTAAGATGGGTTCAGAAATTAAAACAGAAAAAGTCCACTAATCGTTAGTTTAAATAAAATTTATCGAAATGCAGCTTACATATATGTAGTCGCAACTGACGTCATACGAGTATACCCGTATACACGTTTGTTTCAAAATAAAAGTCGCTTCTAGGCGTTTGCAGCTAATAACCATAATATAATATTACACATCAATCATTTTAAATCTAAAGGCAACTGATATAAAAAAATACCGGATACATATTTTATTTTGTTATTTATTTCAAGACAATTTTTTCATGCGACTGTACCATTCATCTAAATTTCTGTTTAGGCAATATTAGTCTATTTACTTTCATCGCTTGATTTAATTAATAAAGCTCGAAAGATACATCAACTTTTTAAAAAATCGCTCATGTCTACGAGGATTCCGTACTTGTGTGAAATTATGTATTTACTTACTTACTTACTACGCTGGCTCAGCGACCCGAAGTGGATCTTAATTATGTATTTGTGGGAGTATAACCTTTTCTTTTGCCTTTCCTATAAAAAGTTCATATTATGAACCATATTTTTAAAACCTATTTTTCATTGTTTCAGGAGACTACTCACTAGACATAAGGGACTTAACTTTAGAAGATGACGGCAAATACCAATGCCAAGTCAGTTCGGGACTTAATGGTAAGTTATAAAAATGTTTAACTCACATAAAAAAGGAGGAGGTTCTCAATTTTTTTTTAATTTTTATATTACTGGGTGGAAGAGACTAACATCATCGGTGAGACCAAAGGTCGTGGTTTCGATTACCACTCTGGACAAACTTTTGTGTGATGATAACCACTAGTGTTTAAGGCAGTGGTTGAGCTTCGTCTGGATTCATGCATGAGATGTTTAAAACAATACTTTTTCCAACAGGTGAACCCGCCATCCGCTCCCGCTACGCCCAGCTTACGGTACTAGTGGCCCCAGAACCACCTCGTATTATACAGGGTGCTTTCATAGACGCAACGGAAGGACAACCTGTAGATATTGAGTGTCTTTCGGTCGGAGGAAAGCCAGCTGCTGAGGTATACTGTTAAATGGAGTATTATAAATATTTACAATACAGGGTGTATCGGTAAACAGTTAAATCCCATTAATCACGTCTGCTAACCATTCTGAATAATATTTGTACTAACTGTGACTATTGAACTTAAGTTAAAGTTCAGTCAGTCAATCAGTCAGTCATCAGTCTCATATGTCTTATTTTGTATTAAGAGTCGCAAACATTTAGGATGAGTTTCGAAAAGTCAGTCAGTTGGTCAAAATGTGAGATAGAAGTGACGGTTTAAGGGATATAATATATCCCTAACATTATTATGTTAACTGTTTGCCGATACACTCTGTACATATACATATATGAAGAATCAATGATATTTAAAAACTTTAGGCACTGTTTAAAAAAATATATTTTAATTAAATCGGTCTTAGTCATGCAACCCCTTTTTTGCCTTTTATGTTTGCTGAAAAGAAATTCGCCGAGTAAACTTTGATTTATATTTTAATTCTCCAAGTACAAACAGCCGCACGCTAGGATAGGTACGACAATTTGCAATAGAATGATTCAAATATGTTTGACATTAAGGTATAAATAAAAAAAAACAGATTTGGATATTTAAATTTAGCGTACTGCTGTCTGTACAAATCTGAGCAACTTCTTGAGATCAAGTTCAATAAGACATTACATATTGTTTTTTTTTGCTTAGATTACCTGGGTAGATGGTAACCAGGCTGTAATCAAGAAAAATGTAGACCCAAGCATAGTTGAACTTATGCCAGACGAACAAAGATATCAAACCAGGTAAAACACACACGTACAATATTTTATTATCATTACATATATTTTGTTACTCTATAAACAATTGAAGAGAAGAGCGTACTCCTTCTTAAAAAGCCGGTAACGACCTCTCTAATCTCGCTGATGTTCTTGGGCGGCCGATTTATTAATTACCAGCAGGTGACCAGCTTGCTCGTTTGCCGCCTCTAGAATAAAAAAAAGTTCGTCAGTTGAACATAAAAACATTGACGTTCGTTTATATCGGCCTAATGAATCAATAGAAGAGTACTTGTCTTCTTGACAGTTAATAAAAGTAATTCGGGTGATGTCAAGTAGCCCATTTAACACGAATGAACAAAGAAAATGTACAATAAACCTAATGAACGTCCAACAGGTCAGTCCTGCGGTTAACACCAAAGAAGAACCACCACAATCAGACAATAACGTGTCAAGCGCAGAACACCGCAGACAGAGCGTACAGGATGGCCACTGTACATATTGAGGTAATTGTAGCGCCGTTGTAGCACCGCTGTTAAATTAATAAAATTGCTTTTAGTAAATGTGAGTTACTATAAGAGTGCTACTCTTATAAGCGCAAGAAATGGTCAGGTTTATTACGCCTGGACGTGAAGCATGGTTATTCAACCCGCACTGATGTCCCCTCCACAATCTGGCGATGATGGAGCGTCGTTGGGGTTCAGTCGGTATATCTGTTGCCACCGGAGAGAGCCCGACATAACCCGCCTGCCCACCGGCAGGTATACAATATATATGGAAAGAAGCCATACCCGGCTTCAACAAAAAGGTTGAGGTAAACTTTGGCATAAATGGACCAGTTCGACCACGGCTTCACAGAACGGCGTGAAGTGGTGACTGTTTTACTAAGTGAGAAAGGGTGCCGGAGACCAATCCGGGGAAAGGCGAGACAAAAGGTTGGCATAGTACTTTGGACTCCGCTAAGCAGGGAAGGTAACGCAGAATGGGATCCGTTTGCTCGTCTGCCACCTATGACATAAAACAACTTTCTATAAAGTGACATATAGACACACTGAGAGTTGGAGGATATGGGTTAATCAACCCCTGGTGTTGTTAAATTTGCTGGGATAGATCTGATCTGACCTGTTCTCTTTTTCTCTGATTCCACGATTAATAATAAAAAGTTAGTGAAATCTACTTTTTTCTTTTAGGTCAAATATGCTCCAAAAGTGGACTTGATCGTCAAGTCTGGTCTCCAAGAGAACGGGAAGATCAAAGAGGGAACTGAAGCTCGTTTCCTCTGTCAAGTGGATGCAAACCCCCCGCCACAGGTGTACCGGTGGTACGTCAATGACAACCCTGTCATTGGGGATTACTTTGAAGAAATGGTGAGTGATATTATTATATTACTTTCTTACTTCTCTTACTATGCAATCCAAAATGTGTCTTGGTTCCCAACCAAAAGTTGGGTATTTTATTCGGTCTTTTGCAAATTCTGCTCAATCGTTCACGTTTAGTGATTTGAGGTCCAATAACGTCTATAGACCAGATAGGCTTTAGGAAAAATAGTTTGTTTTTAACCGTTGGATAGCTACAATTCGGTATGAATGGGTCAGCTCATCTCGAGTGATACCATGACCGGCTTGAAGCATCGCTGTGTGTGAGTGAGTGAGGGATACGGTGTGTCATCGAAGTTGCTTTGTGCTCAGTGCTAGCGTAATCATTGCGTGGTCACCATACAATTTCTTCAAAAGTTCGTGCTAAGACAAAAGTAACTTTTTCCAAATAATTCGTGTAGCGAATAAGTTTTTCACAACACACTATACATGCGTCACCACGAAACACTACTTTTCATCGTCGATTTTTTTCGATTCCGATTCGTTAAGTCGAAAGTACGCCACAGTAAACGTAAACCCACCCGCCTATATTTCCAGCAGTTCAGTCATGCATACGATATTAAGTGCGCTGCGCTGAAAAATTCACCATGCACCTACTGTGCTGTAAGTATTACTCTCTGTAATACATACATTTGCTTTTATTTCCAACATCGCTTTTACAAACACAATTCTGAGTTTCTTTTTAGAGCCTCTGTTGGAACATTGTTTGGTAGGTTTTCAAAGTCATTTATGTGTTAATTCGTATTTTGGACGCATTTTACCGCAGACTTTAAAGTGAAATTTATAAGTCTGTTGTATGTAGGTGTTCCTATACTATAGTATAAATGCATGAATGCTGTTAAAGCCATTACACTAACTGGGTAATTAATTAAGTTGGCGCTGCGTCCTAAAGTATGCGTTGGTCTCCAATTGTAAAAGACTAAAAAAAACTATGTTTGTGGGAGAAACATAACACTATACGCGCAATGCGCGACTTACGTATAACGATTTTTTCGAAGACAATGTCAACCAGAGTTGACTTTCTGCAAGTATTTTGTGCTAAAACAAAGAAATTAATCTTGAGTCTCTTGCTTTGGAGGCCAAGTCTCGATTTGGGTAGCTTTGTTTGGCGAAGTAAGTGAGGGTACTGGAAGCCCATTCCGGGGACAGACAAAGTTGACAGCGCGACTTGTGCTTCCGCTGGTTTTGTAGCGGGTGGGTATAGTGGCGGTGACTATTGCTTATTAGCAGGTGTTCCGTCTTCTCGTCTGCTATCTATCACTTAAAAGATTTTACATGATGTAATTTAACATTTCTTTGAAAAAAAATTACCTACCTTGTTTTTAAGAATCGATTCTCCAGTAGAATTGGTTTAACTCTACAAATTGAACAACTTCTTTCAGGGGAGCAATTCTCGTGCACTCGATATTGAAGTCAAGATTAGAAATATGTATGGACAAATGTATCAAATATTTAAATTCTAATTCAATGTCGAGTGCACGAGAATTTTCTCTCCAGTAATGCGCTATTTCATTAAAGCGTATAAAAACATGATCTATAAATGACACCTTGGTTCCAGATAATCTTCAACGTGACGAGGAAACACAACAAAGCGGTAGTGAAGTGTGAAGTCAGCAACACTGTCGGGATACGAGACAAGACCGTCAATTTGGAAGTTACTTGTAAGTTTCGTTTATTATATTGACGGGCACTTTCTTCTCTTGGGTCTTTTTGTTCTTTAATTTAGCACACAGTTTAGTTTCTGTATGGCGACTTTTATTCTAGGGCAGATTGCTCTCTGAACTTGTTCTCTTATAATGTAATGTAATGTAAAGTGGGCTCCTGTTTCCGCACTTAGACTTTTACTTGGTCCATTATACGTGTAAGGGTCTTGGCTATTTAGCCAGCCTAACTCCGCCCAGAAGCGCAGAAGCTTCCTGGGATTATTACAGGCTTTGCGGAGTGACCTCGCAGATCCGAGGATTTCCTTCCGTTGACTTGTCACAGCATCGCACTCCAGGACTACGTTCGCGACTGATTCCTCGTGCTAAAGCATCCCTGCATGGGAGGCTGTCGGTCGCGCCTAAGGTGAATAGGTGCTTGTTTAAGGGACAGTAGCCCGTAATTGTCCCTATTATTATTCTGAGATTGTTTATACTAAGATTGAGAAGACGTTTTGTTCTCTTAGTAGTCTCTGATTTATAGGAAATACTGGTTACAGATCAACTTATAGTAAGATATAATTCATATTATTATGTCACATGTTAATGTCAAGATAAGGCTGCTGACCTTAATGTTTTATATATTTTATATAATAAAACAGGCTGACTAAGGGAGCGTTTGAAACACCCAGAGGTAAAATATCCTATAGCAATGAGACTATCCCTAAATAGTAACTTATTACCGACAAGGCCACTAGTAAATAATTCGGATACAGGCTGATTCGCAGCTCTCCCCTGTTACGCGGCTTGCTGGGTAGTGTTGCCTGTAGTCTTAATCTATCGATAAATAGGAGTGATGTTAAGCTTAGTCGATTTGAACGTGCGGGAGGTCGTAGTTTCAAGACAAGCATGCCCTGAATTTTACGCACCTAATTATATTATATCTCTTCCATTAGATCACACAAAAAAAAACATGATTTCTGAAATGTGTAACCCTGATGCACTGGTTTAGTTTACCTTTTAAGAACTTTGCGAAAAGGTTTGGTTGAAGCCGTTTTAGTGTAATTACCAGACTTCTCAAATCCTGGCATACTCAGGCTCTAAAGCAACGGTTTTTAGACACAAGACAGAACCCGTTGAGATGATATTGAAAATATCTATCGATAAATTTACGATGTCCTTAATTGATAGTTAATAATTCTTTGTTTAGCTGTTTTTAAAAAGAATTACCGACTCATATCAATATTTAAATTATTATTTGGATTATTTTATTTAAGATACTTTTATCATCTTTCTCACCCAAAACAGAGAAATGTTAGAGTGAAAATCATGCTGCTAATCATGATGATTTAAAAATTAATTAAAGCAAACTTGCAAATGACTTGTGTCTAGGTTAAACGTTTTTTGATATTAATCCATTTTTTTAAGATTTGCGATTGATAGATAATTCTAACAGATCATGTGTAAAAAAATACGTGTATGTTAAAAAAGTTTCAGATATTCAAAATCTGGTTTCATTATTCAAAATTTCATTCAATATTCATTCAACGATTTCTTCATGTTATTATTCGCATTTTTACAATCGAAAGTTCAAATTTGGACGAGTACTTACTTATAATATTTTTATCTTAAAATTTAATTTTGATTTCCTAGTAATATTAAATAAATTGAAATAAAATATCGATAATATCATCGATAAATCGTCATCTTTGCTTTTCTCCCTGGAGAGACAGAGCGATTGAGCGGATATATTAAACATTTCTATTGCAGCGTTTGCACATAGGTTGTGGCGTCCTCTGGTGGCCCAAATTCGCTTGTAGCGTTGATTTGATCATTATGTTTGTTTACTCATCTTAGTTGCTATTGTGTTCGGGAACAATGTGGACAGTTCCTTGCTTAAGTGTAGCAGATATAAGCTCGTAGTCTAGACTAATCTAATTAATATTCACATAATAGGCAGGTACCTACATTACGTTTAAATATTCACGTTTTGGGAATGTCTATGTACGGGCGTTACATGCGTTAAAAACTAAATCAATAAAATAAGGCACTATTAAAAACATTGGTTTCCCAAACTAAGGTTTTTCCTTCTACTATGGAAACAAGGAACCACGAAGAACCAAAAACGCCAAGACCCAACATAAATATCTGTTTCATCAACAAAATATTGTTTTGGTGCGGGAATCGAGCACTCAACCATTGCGCTATAACCCGCATAGCGCAATGATGGTTGAGTGCTCGTGCTCGTGCTTGTCAGATAATTCTATGAAATTTTATGTGTAGCCGTGATGGTGAAGTATATTTTTATAATCAGCCCATTGAAAAAAACCCTGTAGTCTGTACCTTTTGAGGTACCTAGGTTTGACCTCAGAAACCTAACTAAAAGAAATCTCATTTAAAAATTCAAATCCTAATAGAGTAGGTACCTACCTTTCAATGTATTTTCTCATCAACAGATCCACCGGAATTTAGGACGCGACCACAGAACGTAGAAGCTGAAGTTGGCTCCAGGGTGACCCTGAGCTGCGACGTAGACGGCCAGCCCGCTCCAGAGATCAAGTGGCTGTTCCATGAACCAGGTCGGATCGGGGTAAGTGACTACCATGCCTCATCTTAACAGCAGATATGTCTACACAATTTCACGGGTAATTACTACAATAAAATAACTTATAAATTATACATTGCACACATATATAAGTACATAAATCCTACATCTATTGGAACTGATTGGAAACGAATAAGTTCGGACCACTTGTTTAAATACTCGTAGACACAAGACAACATCGCATACATTGATCACTCATTCAATCACTGAATCCAAAGAACATTACGAGTATATGTATCAGATTCAAGTACATTTTCGGGCCCATTTCATGCCTAGCAAGATTAAACTATGTCGATTTTTCATTTTTATCTGTAAAAGTTCCTGTTTGCTTTAAAATTCAACATAAGTATTTTCTGAATTTTTAGAAGTAAATAACGATTCCATTTTCTCTGGTGGGAAGTTTTTAAAACCTAGTTGGCTTTTCCAAGTTTGCTTTAAAAAACTTTTTACTTGAAAAGTAACAAAATGAGTTTAACTTATTTGCTGCGCTCAAAGTTTATCAACTCGTAACTCGATGGTACTCGTAAATGTGCCTATTCTCCTGTGGTCGACATTGATCTCGAATTCGAAGGAATTTTGAGGATAAAGGTATCGAAATTCTACGTCGATTGCAATGTCGAGTGCATGAGAGTCTAGTCCCATCGATTTAAGCCCCCATGGCTTTTTATGATCAAAGCCCAGTCCCGTCTCTAGAGCCATTACGTGTAGTTACTTAAATGACGTGTTTCATGATATCGGTATTTATATTTTCACTGTAAAATATTCCGAACCGTTAGTCAATCTATTTCTGAAAAATAACAAACGATTCTAAATTTTATTTTAGAAGTGAATGTAAGTAATCTTAACATTGTATGAGAGCTGTATATTTTCAATGAATGGAAAATAAGATAACATAAATAGTTTAGGTTAGGCAAGAACTGGTAACACAGCGCGCCAGCCAATATGGAACCACCGTTTCTAACCTAACTTTTTATAGGTAAGAATAGTGACTAGTGCACTAGTAAAAAAAATCTCATTCAAATATACATTGTATTGCAGGCGACTGTACAATAAGGACATGAAAAAAGACATAAATCTAAAAATCAAAAACCACCACACTTTAAAATAGCTTGTACCGGAACGTAATTCAACCGTCTCGATTCCCTCACCCTCAATATACAGGGTGAATCTGTGAGCATTTACATCCCTTTAACCGTGGTCGTCTACCAACCATTCTGAACAACATTTGTTCTATTACTTTTAAATGGGGAGTCGAAAAACCTTTTCATTGAATTTCTAAAAGTTGTTGAACAAATGTTGTTCAGAATGGTCAATAGATCATGTAGTTAAAGGGGTAAATGTTCACAGATACAACCGATGTAATGTGTTTTATGTGAGCGTGCGGTATATTCAGCAGGTCAGAGGAAAGGCTCCCAACTTGAAGGTCCTGGTCGACAGGGAGACGGCTGGCCGCTACATCTGCAAGGCGAAGGTGGAGGGGTACCCTGAAGTACAGAGTGAAGCTACCATTTTTATTAAAGGTTTGTGAATAGTGAGTTAACTAAATGATCGTTTGAATAGACGACAGATTAAGTAGGCAGGACTTTTTTTGGACAATTAGTAGAATCCACCCTGGCTTTGAACGTTTTAACGACTTATTGATTATGATGATAGACTCAAGAGTGTAAGATTTCGAAAAGTAAGAGCTGTAGGTGTGTTCCCTTCGAACATGACTTTTATCAAATTCTATTGATTACACTTGATATCTAGGACCAAAAAAAGTAGTTTGGAGATGTATTTAGTAACTCTGCAGGTACATTTAGTAAATGTACCCTAAATTTCGAGCTTGTGTTAATGAATATTTTAGTGAACGTAAATTGCAATTGACGTAGATTAAAAAAACTAGAAGTTTTAAGACAAAAAATTAAGGGACCATACGGGGAAAAGGCGTTTTTCATGTTTCAACCCTTTTAATGCTAAATGAAATCCTTATCTTTGTACAGGTCCACCAAAAATAGTATCCAATAGGACTCAACTAGGCTCAGAAGGAGAGAGCGTCACAATAGAATGTGCTGCAATATCTGTGCCAAAGCCTGATGATGTCAGGTGGTACTTCGAGGGAAAAGAGATTATCATCATACAGAATCCTGTGAGTAACATTTTTGAATTGCACGAAGTTTTGATTTTCTGCGAATGAATTTATTACTATGTACTTTAAAGTGCGGTCACTATTGAGAGCTACGTTTCGGCATAAATAGACCGGCTCGACTGAAGGACGACAACGGCCGCACAGAAAACCAGCGTAAAGCAGCGCGTGCGCTGTGTTTAGTGAGAGTACCGGGGGCCCAATCCAAAGATGGCAGCACAATTGTGATTTGATTTCGTGTTGTTTCCATGGGAGGCAGTAATCGCTTACCATCAGGTGATTCGTCTAATCGTCTGCTACTTATTACATGAAAAGATGGCCTAAGTACATACACTGTGATCGTGAAATTTCTGTTGAATTTTAACAGACATTTTAATTCGCCGTTTACTTACAGGAATACGCACCCCTGGAAGAAGTCCTGCCAGACGGCATAGTCAAGTCCAGTCTGGTGATCAAAGCCAGTCAGGCCAAACATTATGGCACATACAATTGTAGCGTGACCAACGAATATGGAAACGCCAATGCGGCTATTGTACTGAAACCTCTGAGTAAGTACTTAAAAAAACATTTTTTATTCAACTTTTATGTCTCCTTACTTAAGTACAAGAAGTAGTAGAAAGTATGTTTCAAATTTTTCGAACTTACCTCAGGTTTGTGATCACCAATTCCGTATGAAGCAAGCGTGGTGATTAAGCCTAATTCCATCAAAGTAGCGGTGACCTGATTTCTATGATGGGGCATTAGCCCTGCAGTGGTAGAGTATATGCTGCTGATTTTTTAAGAGCGATTTACACTTCAATAAGTACAGTAGCGAGTTAAGTTGCTTCATCAGCGAGTTAAGTCATTTTGGTCGTTCACACGGCATAACTTTACTTTATGTCTAGATACTTCGTCTTCGTCCCACTTCTTTCAAATAGTTAATTAAGAACATTCAAATAAATGGTGATAAAATTGGTCAGGTCTGTTGGTTAGTCTGAAAACGATGATAGCTTACGTGTATAAATAAGGACGAGCCTTCCATACGGATGGCCGTGCTTCGGATCCGTTCTTGTTTCTTCGTTCTGTTAATTTTTACATGTTACTTTAGTCTTTTTCCTTTTGATATTTGATAGGTAATACTGCCATAAACTCGAATATGAATTAAAACTCATATTTGTTTATCGATTTCATCCAAACACCTTTCAGTACCTAATGCCCTCGTAAATATCAATACATGTGGTAGTTTCATCATAATTTCAGCCAAAAGACGTCCACTGCTGGGCATAGGCCTCCCCCAATGTTCTTCACACGGATAACGTGTGGAGAACATTGTTTATTATTTATTACGTAGTATGAAAATATAAAACACCCCAATTTTTTCTGTAGTCAAATCGCTGTAAAAATAAAAATGTTGCTATTGCACGAAGTTTTGAAATATGTATGTATCAATCAAATATCAATTTGATTGTTGATAAACCAAACAAAAATTCATTAAAGTAAATTAGGCTTGTTAGTCTTGTTACAATAATTATTGCAAAAAAGCCTTCAAAATTATTAAAATACTAAGCTTTAATACTGTTTCGGAATTCATACAAGCTCAGTTTTTATCCGACCTACTTTAAAAACACATTTGGATTAACATTTCGAGAGCGCTTAAATGTTTAATATTCTTCAATTTAGGCTAGTCATTTAATGATTAAAAATTCTAGCCTAATTTCTAGCTTTTAATAAGAAGCATTTGGTTATGTATGTAAATGTATGTTTGATTATGCGAGATCCTTTGAACTTAGCCGTGTAATCCCACTTTGCAAGAATTTCTTAAGTTTATTAATATGGAGGGTCAAAAGGTCCTAAATAAATATTATGTGAAGGACTTCATTAGTACTTTGACTGTAAGTCTATTATAGTATGACCAACCATACATTCGTGTATTTTAGTTTTAGTCCAATTCAAACTAACATTGAGTTTGCAAGAACAACATACAAAACAAGCAAAACTTTTCTATACGAATTAGATCCAAGGTAAACACTTGAGTACTGTATATCAGTTTTATTAGAGGTTGAAGAATTTTTTAAGCGAAAAATAAACGGGAAAAGTTCTGAAGGGAAATAGTTTGATTCCCCGCAGACTACAACTACAAGACTGCTTCTTAATCAGTATGAAGATGTCTTGTGTGAATGTGCGCATCTGCATACATATTCACACTGATTAAGAAGCCGACCAAACTATCGGCCGATAGAAAGTTTGTAGTCTGCGGGGAGTCTTAGTATTATTAAACTATACTAATTATAGGTAAATTCTGTACACAACGACATGGTTTATATTATAAGTGAATCGATAAAGCATCACATTGCGCGCTGTAGTCGACGTCCAGCACCAACTATTGGTACAGATTGGAACTAATCTCCCAAAACGAGGTGTATGCTAATATCATTATTTAATTTTGAGCCGGTGCTTGATATGTCAAGCAAATTTAAACTACTAGTAGAAGATCCGTAGAACATCGACCTTCACCGAGCTGATAATCGAATGAAATATCCTTTATGACAATTTTATATACTAGAAAATATATTAAAAATAGGTTTGCTAAAAAAATCCTGGACAGACTATTTTAATTAATTTTTTAAAAATAAAATATTTAACTAAATTTTGCAACATTAAGATAATAAGAAAATTTCATTCTTACTTAAAGTATAAACGTATAGAATGTGCCGCCATTGGGTTGTCTATTATTTACCTGGACAGAGAACTCGGTTGTCAGGTATAAACAGGTATGTCGATGGCAGTTTACCTTCACTTGAAATGATAATAAAAAAATTGGCGGCACATTCTATACGTTTTATACTTTAAGTAAGAATGAAAATTTTATTAAATATTAAATTTAGTTAAATATTATTTTTAAAAAATTAATTAAAAATAGTCTGTCCAGGATTTTTTAGCACGGTTTTTATGGCACTGATTTACTCAAAATTTGTTGAAGCTCAGACCGGACATAGTTCAAAGCTATAAAGCAACAGGATGAATCTAAATGTATTTTTTTTTGCAAACGTATGAATATTTTAACGACAGGAAAGGGACCTAGTTCGTGTTTGCTACGGAAAAACAATTTAAAAATCGTATTGGAAATTAGAAAAATGTAACCAAGCAAAGCTGTGGTAAATAACTACTTATTAGGCAAACGGGTACATATGGAATAACACTACATTACATAATATGACAAATGCGCCCATGTATGTACACCTGTCCATGGGCGGCGGTAATCGCTTACCATCAGGTGATCCGACGGCTTGTCTGCCACATATATCATAAAAAAAGGAAATATTTCTGCCTAGGTGGCGCAGCGATGGCTGCGCTTGAGATCCCGGGTTCGATCCCCGGGTTTCAGAAATTCGCAGTGTCAGCACGAAGTTTGGAAGTTAGCGGTCTTGTATTATGTTAAAAAGCACGTAATCCGTTGGTCCTGCGCCCAATCTCATCGAATTAAGAGGATAAGGGAATAGAGAGTGTACCTGTGTTTGCACACACACTTGAGCAGTATAATATATCCTGCGTACGTGGCTGATGATCGAGATTGGGCGCTGTAGCCGAATATCGGTTGGAGGATTAGTTTTATGGGATAAGACGCATCGGATATTTGTTAAGGTTCTCCGGAACGGACAATCGGATATCCTGTCAGTCAATGAAAGTAAATTATGTATTGGTAATCCGGAAAAACCCAATAACGTTATGATTATTATCCTACTTATACTATAAACGCGAAAGTTTGTGAGCATATATGTATTATGTAAATGTAAATATGTTATGTCTGTTGCTCTTTTAGCAAAAGAAACTGAGTGGATTTTTGAAGAAATTTCAAAATATTTTTATAAGCTTACTTCAAACTTGCGGAACTGCGGACGATAGCTAGTAATATTATAATATATACCTAATATCGACTGAGAAGAAGCTAATATAGGTAGGAAGGTACTTAACCCCTCAAAATTTGTGTTCAATATGTCCATATTAATCGTATGTGTGATAGGCATTATCATTGCCCATTCACAGTTCTTGTGCAAGCGGTCACCATCACCTTATCAATGTGTAAAACTATGGCCAAAGAAATCAAGTTAATCAAACCTTTTCCTTCAGAAACGCTCCCGCTCTTCATCATCCTCATCGGCGTGACGTCAGGGATCATAATCTTCTCCGCTTTCGTGATTCTTCTCGTCGTCTGCCACCGGAGAAGAAGACAGAGCGGACAGAAGATGAACGAGAAACCTGACGTCACTGTTACCACAGGGGACATGTATAAAGAAAGCGACCGAAGCTCAAACATCAGCGACTTGAAGCCGCAGATACATCAAAGTGATGGCAGCTATGAGTTGGTGAGTAATTCTTCGTCATTATGTTGCGACCCATCGCTGGATATAAGAATCTTCAAATTTTCACCAATTCCATCGGTCTTTGGCTGCTAAGTCGCGATAATCGTCGTCATAAATGCTTTAAGTTCACTTATAGACTCAGGGGTTTCTAACTATCCACGGATTGGTATGGGAAGTTTTAAATAATATCTAATGCTTGAATACTTACATTTATAAACAAAGTGGACTATTTGTTTATTCTATTGAATTTCACTGGTTTATCCTATAGAACAGTCTAAAATAAAAACTGCCATAAGTGCGCCAAAAAGCATATAAGTTGAACCAATTTTTAGATAACATAAATGCAATCAAAACCAATGATTCAGAAAGATTCGATTGTTGGCCGAAACGATTCCATGTTTCATATCGGTGCGGTTTATCTAAATCACGCGCAGCGGTGGAAACGTGGGGTAAGCTGGTTGGATATATTTTTGATAAAAAACACGATTCGTACCTACATAAGTATCGTAAATTGACGAAGGGTTGCGAAGGTTAGAAGGCAGTCGCTTCATTGTATTTGCCAGTCTTACCTTATCCCAAATCATCAGTTCAAACCCTGATCCTGGGCTCGAAGCGATAGCTTTGGATGCAACCGGCCTACGCCATACAAATCTTCAAGAAACGAGCCCATACCTTTTTAAAAGCCCGGCAACGCATCCGCACTCCTGGTGTAGCTGATGTCTATGGGCGGAGGTGTTCACTTATAAAAAAAAGCAGCTGCTCGCTGATACAACAATGGGATAGGTATCTTGCCACTAATATTTTGGCTATAGTGGCCACTTTTAGCGATCAGTTAAGATTGTAGGACATTTCTGTTGCGCAAGTATGTGCGTAGCTTAAGTGCATTTTCTACTTATTATTTCAACTGAACCAGTAGGCCACCACGGAAGCGGGATCGTGAGCAGGACGATTTAACGTGCTTTCTTAAGCATGGAAGCAATGCAAGCAAAAAATAATATTGAAGTACAAAATTGCCAACTGGAAATCATTGGATAAGGACTGTCTTTGAGAATTTCTTAACAAAAAAGCATAAGTTAGAGATGAAACCCGAAACCCCAAGCGTAGGCATCTCTTTAAAATACGACCTAGACCACTCAGTTTTAACAGCCGTCGCCATTTTAGTACTATGATGGCAGTGTGATGAGATCATTAGTTAACAATCAACCATTTTCCACAGGACTATACGAGCTCAGATCGGTCCGACATCAAGATGCCAGTGGGCATACCTCTCTCGGGTCCAGTGCCTCTCCCCAACCTTCGTCATGAGGACCAGCTCATGCAGTTCCGATATAGCAACGACTACTCCGATCCGGCGTATTCTATCGATCCTTATTTTAAGGTTTGTTTTTGTCAAAAATTAGTTCTAATTCAGTTACCTATGTACGGTCAGCAAACGTAGCAGTGTTCCAATTAGATGACCAAATTGCTTGCACTGCGCTATGCGTGAGCGCAGGGATTAGCTTCGTCTACCCAGCTGCGTGTGCAAGCGATTATCGCTTATCGCTTAGCTTAAAAAATCGTACTGGTAAAAATTATTATGCAAATTAAGTTGAGTAAATATATTTTAACAGAATCCAGCTGGATACGTCTACGATTACCCTCAGGGATATGTCCCTCCACCCAACCTCAGGGTACAGTCACCTACACAACTGGATGTCCCACAGAACAATAGGTAAGATCATTCATTTACTTCTATACACGAAAAGAAAATGTTTTAATGTGCTCAGATTGGAAAGATTACGACCATTATAATTCGTCACAGAAGGCAATTAATTTTAGTGACCAATAATAAAAACACAACTAATTTCACTAAACGACTAAAATGACCCAATTTCGTTAGTAATTCGCTTGCTATCACTATATTAGTTTGCTTCGCTTCCCATATCAGAAGTCAAAACTGGGGAGCAATTCTCGTGCACTCGACATTGAAGTCGAATTATAAACTTGTATGGACGAATGTATGAAATCTCTAAACTCGACTTTAATGTCAAGTGCACGAGAATTGGCCCCCTGACTCGCCGGTTCATACGTCTCGCTATTAATATGGCGCATTCTACAATCGCGATCTTTCGTGATGATTCCAGAACATTCCATTTGCTCCCAGAACCTACGAGTCATACCTTCCAAAATTCTCAACACATTCCCAATTTAATCATAATTAAATCATTTTTTTTAATAAAATATTATTTTAATAGCGGAAGATGTGGATGATGATTTGAATATTGATATCACAGATCACTACAAGGTTCGCTGACGCGTAGCATCGACACGGCGTCGACGCTGCCGCTGTCGGCCGGCAATGGATCGCAAAACAATTCTTTGCAACGAACGAAGACATTGGAAGAAGACGCTATCAACAACTTGGGGCTACCAGTAGATGGTGAACGTGAGTACTTTTTTTTAATAGGTAACTAATATGTTTTATTGAAACACTTTAAACATTTTAAATAATCTAATTAACTATAAACGGTTACCTTCGATTTAAGTTAGGACGATAAAAAACGTTTTTAACATTAACATTTTTTAGTGTTACCTAAAAGGTTGGGAAAAGTTTTTTCGCATTATAGTATGTATGAACTTGTAATAAAATCTTTTTGGCTATAGTATTTGTATCTGGCTAGTTTTGGTATCATTGAAAGTTAAAATTTTAAAGAACATAATTCTAAATTCAAATTAGGAAAATGTATGATTTTCATTTATTTTTCGTATTGTTTAGATGAGTGAATCTAATGAAGAAATTCGATACAATATTTCAAAATTTTACTACAAAAAAGGTAAAAATGCAACGCAAGCCGCGGTTTGGTTTGGTTTAAGCGTTTTCGATCCGGAAATTTTGATTCAAGAATTCACCTCGCTCTGGTCGGCCTATTGCGGATAAAATGGATGCTTTTTTTGAAAAAGTATAACAAGATCGACATATCACTAATTACGACGTAGCTGAAGAACTGGGAATTGACCACAAAACAGTTTTAGCGCATTTGAAAAAAGCTGGGTACCCAAAAAGCTCGATATTTGGGTACCTCACGAGCTCGTTGATAGAAACCTAATGTACTCATTTGTGCTTCTTTATTACGATAACGAAACCGAATCATTTTTGAAAAAGCTGATAACTGGTGATGAAAAGTGGATCACGTACGACAAGAACATGCGAAAAAAGGTCGTGGTCAAAGGCCGGTTAGGCTTTCACAGACTATGGCAACCGGGATAACTCGCAATAAGGTGATGTTGTGTGTGTCGGTGGGATTGGAAGGGCATTATATTCATTATGAGCTGTTACCACCAGGCAGGACTATCGATTCTGACCTTTACTGCGAACAACTTATGAGATTAAAACAAGGAGTTGAGAGAAAGCGGCCGGAATCGATCAACAGAAGGGGTGTGGTGTTTTCATCATGATAACGCTAGACTTACACATCTATAGCCACCCAGCAAAAATTAAGAGAGTTTGGCTGGGAGGTGTTAATGCATCCGCTGTATAGTCCTGACCTTGCACCTTCAGATTTCCATCTGTTTCGGTCTCTTCAGAATTATTTAGGCAGTGTTAGGTTAACACCACGAGAGGACTGCCAAATCCACTAGTCGCGGTATTTTGATGAAAGGTCCCAAAATTTTAATAGCAATGGGATCATGTCCTTACCTACAAGATGGCATTCAAAAAAAAGGTTATCAAACAAAATGGTACATACATACTTTAGATAAATGTAAATAAACTGTGTTAAAAAAATATTTAAGTTTTCTTAATAAATGCGAGGGAACTTTTTCCCCAACCTAATATATTTGATTGGTAAAGTTGAAATGTTGAAATTATTTTTATGTGATTTTTTTTTATTGCTTTGGAATCATTTATGTGATGATTCCAAAGCAAAATACTGTCACGTATGTGTTTTTAAAGTTGCACATTTTATTTAAATCTTGTTTTAGCTCCTCTTCCAATCTACGCACAACCAAACTCGAAAACACCGGGAGTTGATTTAAGATATGCTGCTACTTACGGAAATCCATATTTAAGGAATAGTTCTCTGGGTGAGTTACTTCTAGTAGATTCCTGCTGACTATTTAGGCTTGACGAGAGCTACACGATGGTGAAAAAAAAAACTCAAAAATCTTGATATTTTCGGAGAACGACCCCCAAACGTACAGTGTCAAATTTTCAATTTCTGAGTATGAGGTCCTGTCAAAAACTGACGTTTGATGTCACTTTTGCGCAATTGGAGCGTGTATGATTATTGACGTTGAAAAAAAAAGAAAACAAAATTTCGACCTGGTAGGAAGCTGTCCCATACATTTAGTACTGGAGTTGGCTCGAGTGAGGGTTCCCAGGGATTTGTATGGGGAAATTGAAACTTTCCTACCAAGACCGGGACCAAAGGCGGAGCGCCGCGTAGGGCGAAGCCCGGAGCGGCCACTACCATGTCGGCGCGCCGGAAAATGTATGCGGAGCGCCGCGTAGGGCGAAGCCCGGAGCGGCTATTACATCGATTCCTGCACTGGGAGAACCAAGCGGAGCGCCGCGTAGGGCGAAGCCCGGAGCGGCCATTTCATCGTTACATCAGTGGTAGGACCAAGCGGAGCGCCGCGTAGGGCGAAGCCCGGAGCGGCCATTTTA
>CM026296.1:1722802-1786798 GCA_014851415.1 Cnaphalocrocis medinalis | reverse complement strand
CGTCCACAGAGAGATGCATACTTGTATGACCAACAATTGGTGCCCTTTGTTGATCTGCAGAAGTAGGCTGTCTTATTTCACTCCAAGCTGCTGTCCAGCAAGAATAATTATTCTTGTCAATACCTTAATACTTTAATGTCGTCGCATGTTAATACCTGTTGCAATGAAAAAGCCCATATAATACAATCATATACTCCACTGTTAATTGTTAACATTCAAAAGATATTACGATAATTATTTACCACTGAATTAATCAATCTTTGAATGAGATTTTGCACCTCAGCTATAATGGCGGGCGAGTGGTTGCGGAGGAAGCGGGAGCGGAATCCATGTTCAAGCCAAGGTCTTCAGGATTAGATCGATCAGCGGAGTCCATTTTTTATGCAAATTCGTTGTTTTACTTAATAAAAATATTATACTCAATTTCAAAAGTTCAAAACTCGAGAGCTAACGTGAATTTACGTAAAATGACGTTTGACGTATTGTAAGTGGGGTTGCCACTGCAAATATAAACAATCGATACCTATTGAATAAATGAAACAGTAATCAATATCGATTGTTTCAAATTATTCAAAAAAGTACATTCATATTGTTTGTTGTGTACCTAATTGGTGTCCGGGGATATTTAGTTACAAGCGGCCGCCCGCGACCTTCGTCCGCGTGGAAAAGTAACTTTTTACCCCCCTTTTAACCCTTACAACCCCTTAATATTATTATGTTGATACAACTTAAACAAATTATTTCGACCAAATTTGGTACCATAAAACGGTCATTGTGACTAAACCTTAAAAGATAGACATATGCCGTCGCGGACTTTTTTTAGATCATGTATAGAGGGAATAATTCTTTTATACATATTTTTTTGTGTATCTTGAAACCGTTTTCGCAGCGCACGCAAAGGAAGCCCTTCAAAAATGAATATTTTCCCCGTTTTTACACATTTACCGCTCTGGTCTTTGCTCCTATTGGTCATAGCGTAATGTTATTTAGCCTATAAATGGACTATCCTATTGATCATAGCGTAATGTTATTTAGCCTATAATGGCCTTCCTCGATAAATGGACTATCCAACAAAAAAAGAATTATTCAAATCGCACCAGTAGTTTCGGAGATTAGCGCGTTCAAACAAACAAACAAACAAACTCTTCAGCTTTATTATATTAGTATATAGATTTTTTTTTATTATTGACTCCATTCAGCCTGTTGGTAAACAAAATGGTAGCCAACGGTAGACAACGGATGAAGTATCCTCAGGGTATCCTATCCGTTGGCATCGCCATACTGGCCCGCAAGCGTGAAGCAAGGAATCTGTCACGACACTGGATAAAAAAGCGCGAAAGACGGTAACCTCTCTCTCTTTCTCAAGTATGGTAAACCTCCGCTAAGTATCCGGTACCCTCACTCACTGAAAAAAAACACAGCAGTTAGGCTGCTATTGACGTTTGGCATGTTGACATTTTTGGGAAATTATGAGACTGCTATTAATTGTCTATTTTGAATACATAAAGAATATAAACGCGTCCTTAGTACTTTTATTTAGATCCTTAAAAATCCGCCTCCTTGAGTGGTGGTGCGTACTCTAATCGATAAGAATCGATTTAATTGACGTTTGGCTCTAAAATGGCAACTCGGCTCTGCACTTCCAGGAAAAGAATGATTCCTGTGTTAGTGGGGTCAATCCAAAACTTATTAGTGTGATAAATTATTTTGGACTTTAGGGGTAAAATGAATATGTTGACCATTAAAAATAATTAAAAACAGAATTTTAACCAAAATTCTTTTTTATGGGCGTGCTATGGCCATTTTTGGGCATCGTGCTTTGAAATGTTAGCCAAGGTCTGTGGCAGTAAAGATCAGCCATATAGGGTCTCACCCATTGAAGTTGGAACCTACCTATTTAAGCAAACAAATGTTTCTTATTCTTATTTTTAATTTATTGTGTTATTTGCAGGGAAATGTAAGTTTAACAAGACTTTACTTGGTCTTGGTAACGACTGCTTGTACGTCTGTCTGGCACGACCATTGATGTCTATATACTAGATCTGCAGTCGCCGCGCAAAAGCGTAGCCACTTAGCATAAGCCTACAGGCTTATGCGTCGCTGACGTTCATTCAGTGTTCTGTGAGACACGGCCGAGTCAAGTGTCAAAAGAAAAATACAGAAAATGGGTAAATGAGTGGTTAAAACGTGCGTTTCAAAATCAGAAAAGCATCATAAAGCCACCGGAATAATTTTCCACAAGTAAGTTTATTGTTTTATAGTTTATTTTAATGTAAAAAGTAATAAAAATTTAAAATGTTGGAAATAAGGTTCAGTGTTACAAGTAAAAACGAGTTTTGATTTTCCACATTTAATGGGAGAATATTCTAATTTATTGGATTTAGTGATTTCAAGTATTTTAAATTCGTGAAAATTTTCCAGGTTGCCTAAAAATGAAGCACGCTGTGATAAATTGATAACAAATATCCGATTGATAAGAAAGGAGACGGACTGGTTGGTCCATCAGAATATTCCGTTATTTGTTCGAAGCACTTCCGTGATCAAGACAACCTAGAACCAAAAGGCGAATATGTGGGCGAATGTTAATTATATATTTTTTAAATAAAACAAAACAAAATGTTTTATAAATTATTTCATTACCTAGTAATTAGTTGACTTAGGACCGAAGAAATCAGCCCATTCCAACCCATTCAAATTCTATATTTCGATCTTCAGATAGTGGTTTTCAGTCAGTTATTAATAACCAACCAAGGTAAATGTCATTATCTTTAAGTAAGTAAAAAACGATCTATCTTACTTTATCTCTATCTTTATCCATATTAGCAAGAAAGCGATACTTCTACCTAATAATTTTATTACTTAATTATGTGATTGCATTGCTTATTCCCTCCGGCCATAAGACTTCAAAGCTGAAACACGACTAAACTGAACATACAACGACGAACAGACTTCTTTTGTAATAGGTAATAATCCAGTAAAAATAAAATCATTAAAATATTTTAAAATAAAATTATAAATAATGTCTAAAGTTTGGGGTAAACATTTCATAAGTTAGCAACACCATTGCCATTTGCACTCATTGCACGTCACTTAAATGACGTGACCATTGCGGTCTTTGTCTAATCCGAGTGAGCGTCAGTGTTTGCGACATGCGCGAGCGAGGCAGATATATGTCTACATATGTTTTCTTTCAAATATTTAATCGTTTCAAAGCTCCGTCGTCAAATTTGATTAGTGGCTACGAGTTTTTTGACGCGTCTTGATGCGGTTTGCTTCTCTAGTACTATTTATCTCAATGGGCACGACATAATCTCGAGCTTGCCGTTATACGTCCAAATTGTTTTTATTTATATCTTAAAAATAACTTACCGATCATTATAATCATTATTGAGGTAGTGTTATGACAAAATTGGAAGCAATTTATGCAACAAAAAAGAAACGATTTTTGCTTACGCCCTTATGCTTTGAAGCCTGCGAAATGTTTTTTTCGCCCTTTTAAAGACTGAATTAAAAAAAAACTGGAACAGGTCAATTTTTATTTTTAGTCATCAATCATAATCCAAATTTTCAAATCTCTAACATCTAAATTGAAAGACTTTCATACTAATGTAAACCCCCCCTTTCACCCCTTTAGGGGGTGAATTTCGCAAAACCCCTTCTTAGTGCGCACCTTCATAGTAAAAACTACATATGTTTTAAATTTCATGATTTTAGGTCTAGTAGTTTTGGCTGTGCGTTGATAGATCAGTCAGTCAGTCAGTCAGTCACAGGCCGAGGCGTTACCTCTTTATTATTAGTATAGATAGATAGAAGATAGAAGAAGAGTATAGTAGAAGATATGTAATATAGAAGATGATATAGATTAATGTTTTAATACTAGTTTACCACATTTTATAGAAGGTAAGTTATATTGTAATTATGAATTTTTAGTTATATAATAAAAATTTTACTCTTTCACCATCATAGAGCACTATGCAGCATAACAGACTATTGTGCCATCTCCACAAATGTAAAAATAATTTGAAAAATAACTCGAACGCATCCATTGTATCCTGCCCCATCCCTAGTCTTCCGTCTATATTCATTATGGATTTTTGTGCCAAAAAGTCTCCATGTTAGTCCTAAATAATACCTTTTATTATTGGAATTATTGTGTTTCTTACAATAATAAGTATAAATATGTGTTTGTGTTTCATTGATAATTTGATAATATGTGTAAGTTATTTCATAAGATATTGTGTAAGTAAAGTAAAGTATCAGCCTATATACTGTCCCACTACAGGGCAAAGGCCTCCATCATAGAAATCAAGTTATCGCTACTATGATGGGATTAGGCTTAATCACCACGCTTGCCTAATGCGGATTGGTGATCACAAACCCGAGCTATGTTTGAAAAATTCGAAACATACTTTTGATAATGTGTAATTCTACAAAATAGATGGAAATAACCTTCAAGTGTTTGACAAGAGCACCGGTTTGTTTGTTTACATTATTTTCACAATATCAACAGGTATGTGGTTTATTCCTTAATCTAAACATTTTGGAACTAATAATTCAATCAACCAAATATGGTAAGTTACCATGTCGATAGCAAATCAAGAAATCAATTTAACAAAATATGGGAAGAAACTGAAATTATTCTGCTCTGATTTCCGTTTGAGCACTTGTCGTTTCGTTTTGGTTTTAAAAATGAGTAAAAGACCAAGTGATGAAAACCAGAAGATTCAAAAGAAGATTAGGAAATTGGAGAAGAAATTATCTAAACAAAAAGAAAAACTTACCACCACCCAGATTACTGAAAATATTGAACCACAGGATGACACTCAGGAAGAAATAGACCTAACTAATGACCCACAACCTGGTTGTAGCCATTTCGACCCACAACCTGGTTGTAGCCATTTCGACCCACATCCTGGTTGTAGTCATTTCGATCCACAACCAGTCTTGACGAACCAGGTTGGTACTTATTAAATAATGTCATTTATTTAAATCTAACATTGTTGGAACCATTGAGGTATAGTTCTACATATACCTCAATGGTTGGAACACTCTGTTCACAAGGTCCATATACCTTATAGAGATGTCACTTGAGGACAGACATGGACCACTATTTTAAAAAAGTACAAATCAATTTTTAAACATTATGTTCACGTGATCTATTCCTTAGAGCTGTAACCTGAGGACAGACAAAGATCGCAATCTGAACATAAACATAAAGAACGTCGGCGGTTTTCATAGAAGTGGTGACTTGAACTAAAATCTCCGCTACCCTTAACGACCTAGGTATCAATGGATTGCTCATTAAGTAAATAATCTAAAACAGCATCACTGTTTTCTTGTAAAAACGGGAATTTCTTATATTACCGATGTTTTTTTTAGAGGTTATGTTGTATATTTACAAGAATACCATTCCTTAAAATGTAAATAACGAGAATACCATCCTTTGACAGTAGGTCTAGGATAGTCTGTGGTTGGCGGCGCTAGTTTCATTCGTATAGCCCTTATAGCCCCTTAAGCTTCTTTCATGGGCTTCTTTCAACCACAGGACTATCCTAGACCTACTGTCAAAGGATGGTATTCTCGTTATTTACATTTTAAGGAATGGTATTCTTGTAAATATACAACATAACCTAAGAAGTAGTAAGAAGCTTTTTTTTTATTTTTGCCTAAAGTAGGCAGACTAGCGGCTTAGATTGGAGATAATTATTTTGTTACTCAGTGTTATTATATATACAGTTACTTGGTGTTAAAATAAATAGATTCAAGCACAATAGTACTTTTATTAAAGGCCAAACCAAACAGGTTAGAATAGAATAAATACCTATCTACGTCCCCTAAGAAATGACTTAAAACCGTTATTTGATTAGCTGTCACTGTCTTTATCTAGCGTCAAACGCGCTACGTTTCGTTTCATCACAATTAAATCAAAATTACTGTTTTGATGAAACGAAACGTATTTCGTTTCATCAAAAAAAGTATTTTGATTCACCAAAAAAATATATTCGAATTCTACGAATTAACTTGACAAAGTAGTTCTTTTTAACAAAAAAATAAAATGTTCTAAGTGTAAGTAATGAATGACGTGGTAAATGGCGATTAATATGAGACTACACCTGTAAACGAGAACAAAAAACCACAAAAAAGTAATTACGTGAAATAGGTAAATAAAAACAATTTGATAATAGTCAGACGACAACCATTTGACACCTTGAAAAAGCATAGATAAAAAATTAGGTTGCACCATGGTTGCACAGGTTGACAGCCAGTCGCCAACAAACAGTAGATTAAAGCGTGGTTTTGAACTGATTTTATGAGATACTCCCGCTTTATCATATTATAAAAATATTTTGATATAAATGTCCTTTTAATCAGCTATATTGTCATATTTTTTTCATCAAGGGTAATTGTTAAGTCTTATCCCGCCGTAGTTCTTTCCAACATTATTGCTTTCTGTACAAACGGTCTACACCCTATAGAGCTGTCACTTGAGGACAGACATGACCAATATTAATTACAATTCCATACCATTGTTTAATGTGTTTTTTGGTTGGTCTTGCCAAAAATGAAAACATCTTTATTATCTTACAGAAAAGTTAGCATCTGAAGAACTTCCTGAAGAATTATTATTGGCTTTAGGCAATGAAGGAAAAGTTGAAGTAAAAGTTGGTAAAGATATAAATCCGCAGATTGCAGAACGCTGGACCAATATCATTGAAATGGGCATTAAAAAAGAAAATCTCAACCAAATTTTAACAAAATACCCGACACCAGCCAACTTTCCTCTAGCTAATGCTCCTAAACTCAATTCAGAGATCACTGCAGCAGTATTAGAAAATGTCATAAAACAAGACAAAAGGTTTGAGTACCGACAAAATTTTACTGGGAAAGTCCTTTCAGGACTTGGTGTAATGCTGACAGATATAATGAAAGGTAACTTAAACAGTATAAAACGAATAGAAGGCATCAACGATGCCGCTAAAATATTATGCAATATGAGTCATTATGATTCTCTTTCTAGAAGACATTTTGTATTCTCATCTGTACAAAGCTGTGTAAAACAAGCTGCCTCTGACACACCAATTGATACTTAATTGTTTGGGGAAAAATTTGCTGAACGACTGAAAACAGTAAAAGCCCTTGAAAGATCTGAATCATCTTTAAAACATCAAACAACTTTTAAGAAACAGAGCACGAAACCTCAAAAGCCAAGAAATTTAAACTGGAAAAGCCCGTCTCAAAGACCAACTCTAAAAGAGAACAACAACCATTTAATGCATTAATGATGACTACCAAACTTGTTGTAAGAATATTCAAATAATATGTGATTTATTGGAGTCTCTAGGGTTTGTAATAAATAGGGAAAAAAGTTGCCTTACCCCAAGTAGGTAAACAATGTAAATATTTAGGTTTCATTGTAGATTCACAACTCATGTCATTATCACTTCCTCCTATAGAGAAAACTATTAAATTAAAACAGACAATATCAGTATTTAAATGTAAGATTAGGGAGTTTGCCCAACTCCTAGGTCTGCTTAATTCAGCTTGTCCTGCCGTTAAATATGGCCTCCTGTATACGAAATTACTAGAAAGAGAAAGATTTCTAGCCCTTCATTCGAATAATGACAACTATGACGCGGTAATGAAAATTCCAGAAACATTATATCCAGACTTAGATTGGTGGCTTAATAAAATAGGCACATCTGATAACCCCATCAGACAACAAAACTATGTTGTAGAATTATTTTCATATGCGTCCCAATCTGGTTGAGGGGCGGTTGGAAATAATAATAGAGTATCTGGATCCTGGACTGTAGAAGAACAAAAATGTCATATTAACTACTTGGAACTAAAAGCAGCTTTTTTTGGACTAAAATGTCTGGCAAAAAATTTGTTAAATTGCGAAATTCTTCTTAGAATTGACAACACCCCTGCCATCTCTTAAATCAATAGAATGAGGGGGATCCAATACCTCCATCTTAACTCTATAGCTCATGAAATATGGCAATGGTGCGAAACCAGAAATGTCTTTGCATTTGCGTCATACATAAATACTAAAGACAATATAGAGGCTGATTATGAATCTAGAAAATCAAATATCGAGTGAGAATTGTCCCATTCAGCATTTCAAGAAATAGTCATTAACTTTGGCCAACCAGATATAGACCTGTTTGCTTCGCGTTCCAATAATAAATGTGACACATTTATCAGTTGGAAAGAAGATCCAGATGCCATAGCTGTTGATGCATTCACAGTAAAATGGTCTCAATATTTTTTCTACGCCTTCCCACCATTTAGTGTCATATTAAAAGTCTTACAAAAAATTAAAAACGATCAGGCAGTGGGAGTGTTGGTTGTACCATATTGGACAACACAACCATGGTTTTCCTTATTCTCTTCTATGTTAAGAAAGGAACCTATCATATTTCATACAAATAAAACACTCATATCATCTAATTTCAGAGAACACCATCCACTTCACGAAACGCTTACCCTGGTTGCAGGGCTGCTATCTGCGAAGCCTTAAATAGAAGAGGAATTCCATAATCTTCATTAGATATTATGATATCATCACTCTCAAATAATACCTTAAAACAATATAATACTGGTCTTCGGTTATGGTGGATGTTCTGTAATGAACACTGATTAGACCTCTACCACGTCTCTGTCCCACATGTATTATCTTTTTTAACAAATCGTTTTAATGCTGATCGAATCATATGGAACTCTAAATAGCTTTAGATCTGCTCTGTCCTTATTAATTGGCACCCATATTGGTTCTGATGATATATTAAAACGATTATTTAAAGGAGTTTTTAAAATGAAGCCATTGAAACCAAAATATAACTCCACATGGGATCCTAGCGTGGTTTTGACCCTGATTTCTTCTTGGTATCCAAATGAAACACTCGGAATTGAAAAGTTAACTCATAAACTTGTTACTTTATTAGCTCTTACAACTAGACACAGAGTACAAACACTCTCATTAATAAAAAATAATAATATTACCCAGAGTACTAAAGCAATGACTATAAATATCACTGATATCATTAAAACATCTAGACTTGGGTCTGAACCGCCTATTATTAAGTTACCCTTCTATAACCAAAAACCAGAGATCTGCCCAGTGAGAACCATACTATCATATACGAGTATGGAAATAACAAAAGAATATAGAGACAATATTAGGGAACATATACTTACTTATAAGAAGCCATATAAAAATGCTTCCACTCAGACGATATCCAGGTGGATTAAATCTACACTGAAAGAAGCTGGAATTAATACACACATCTTCTCGACTCATAGTACCCGTCATGCGTCGACTTCAGCAGCCTTAAGAGCAGGCATAAAAATAGACTCGATAAGGAAATGTGCTGGATGGGGTGAAAACTCGACTGTTTTTGCACAATACTATATTAGACCCTTGTTACAATCCCCTAATTTAAGTAATGTGATTTTAGATAACTTGTAATTTATAATACATAATTATTATGTTTTTTCTTGTTTCATTAACAACTTTAATTTGAGCATGCCCATGTTTCTGACATGTTTAATTAATTAGAATAGTTTTTATAATATTCCTATTATAGTCTAAGATCCGTAGAACATCGACCTTCACCGGGCTGATAATCGAATGAAATATCCTTTATGACAAATTTTATATACTAGAAAATATATTAAAAATAGGTTTGCTAAAAAAATCCTGGACAGACTATTTTTAATTAATTTTTTAAAAATAATATTTAACTAAATTTAATATTTAATAAAATTTTCATTCTTACTTAAAGTATAAAACGTATAGAATGTGCCGCCAATTTTTTTATTATCATTTCAAGTGAAGGTAAACTGCCATCGACATACCTGTTTATACCTGACAACCGAGTTCTCTGTCCAGGTAAATAATAGACAACCCAATGGCGGCACATTCTATACGTTTTATACTTTAAGTAAGAATGAAAATTTTCTTATTATCTTAATGTTGCAAAATTTAGTTAAATATTTATTTTTAAAAAATTAATTAAAAATAGTCTGTCCAGGATTTTTTTAGCAAAACCTATTTTTAATATATTTTCTAGTACATAAAATTTGTCATAAAGGATATTTCATTCGATTATCAGCTCGGTGAAGGTCGATGTTCTACGGATCTTCTACTATTATGATAATATTAAAAATGTATAAGTATTATTTACTTCTTTTTTATTACTAGATGCACATAGTTGCATACACTCACAACCTGAACTTTAAACATCTGCATAGTGTTCTATGATGTTGAAAGAGTAAAATTGTTAAATTAAACGAACTTACCTTAAGTGAAGTTCTATTTCAATTTACGAATTTCAGCATCATAGAGCAACCCTCCCTACCCTTACTAATATCTATTACCCCAAGATCTTTTATAGGTTGTTCGTGATCCTTTATTCTATTAGTGAATATAGACGGAAGACTAGGGATGGGGCAGGATACAATGGATGCGTTCGAGTTATTTTTCAAATGCTTTTTACATTTGTGGAGATGGCACAACAGTCTGTTATGCTGCATAGTGATCTATGATGGTGAAATTCGTAAAATTGAAATAGAACTTCACTTAAGGTAAGTTCGTTTAATTTAACAATTAAACATAAATGTGAAATGTTAGCCAAGGTCTGTGGCAATAAAAATCAGCCATATAGGTCTCACCATTGAACTTGGCACCTACCTATTTAAGCAAATAAATGTTTCTTATTCTTATTTTGATTTATCTTGTTCTTGGTAACGACTGCTTGAACGTCTGTCTGGCACGACATGATCTCGAGCTTGCCGTTAAACGTCCAAATTGTTTTTATTTATATCTTAAAAAATAACTTACCGATCATTATAATTAATATTGAGGTTGTGTTATGACAAAATTGAAAGCGATTAATGCAATAAAAAAAAACGACTTTTGCTCACGCCCTTATGCTTTGAAGCCCGCGAAATGTTTCTTATTCTTATTTTGATTTATTGTGTTATTTGCAGGGAAAGGTAAGTTTAACAAGGCTTCACTTTTTGTGGTTACGACTGCTTGTACAGTGGGCAGCACATCAAGTTACTACACTTTGACCTTGAGCGCATCGAAAGATGGATAGAGAAAATCGCACGAAAGAGACTAGCGTGGGGCAGATTCTACTTAACATGATCCGTACTGCAGTGCAGCCCGCGACGCGAATTAAAGCTTATTTTTCTACAATTAGAAACTAAAATAAAAACTAGACTAAAGAGTAGCCAACCAACTTGCAAAGTCACAGCATGTCTAACAAAATTACTACACTTCTAATTGTTTGGTTAATATTCAGTCTTAATATTTTATTGCGGAAATGTTTATTAGTTGGACAAGGTGGCCAAAGTTTGAAGAATTTAGCAAGCAAACGGGCTGCTTTAAGCTGGATATTCAAAATTAGATAGTTGGCACTTTGAAATACTTCACATTTTCTTTAGAGATGACGATGTGATTTTTGATTTACATCATGGTTGTAGCATTTGCTTTGAAATCTGTAAATGATGTTGAATAGGTATATTGTATTTCTCTACTAAATTTAGAATGCCCTTTCATGTCTTTAACCTTCAGCTATGACTGTAAATTTGCTTATTCAGGAATGCTATAGTGTTTTAATTGGATAAAAGAATATATATTTTACAGCGTGCGAGTCATTTTTGCGGCGACAGACAGACCTTATTCCTCGTACATTAGGAATAAGTTTTAATAATTTTTCATAGATTAAAAGATTTTTGCGATTTAAACTTAAAAAATAAAGCTTTAAGGGGCTACACGAATGAAACTAGCGCCGCCAACCTATTAACACTGATTGTCGCGAAAATACGATATTTTTTAAGAAAACAAAACATTACAGACTTAGATAAAAGTAAATTGAATATTTCAAGATGCAATACAATATATGTATAAAACATGCGACAAGTAACAATAATGTCAATTATTGCTAAAAGTGGCCGTTTTTAGCAATAATTAACATTATTGTTACTTTTTGCGTGTTAGAAAATAATATTGTATTGCATCTTAAAATTTCTATTTACTTGGATCTAAGTACTAGTAAGTAAAATAAAACATTACAGTGTTTTATTTTCTTCGAAAATATCATATTTTCGCCACAATCAGTGTAAATAGGTTGGCGGCGCTAATTTCATTCGTATAGCCCCTTAACACTAGAAAGACCAAGGCAGTCAAATTGGCGGCAAAGCAATTTCAGTGTTGAATATTTCACAAACTATGTTTTTGTTTCTTTTCATATTTTATGACTTTTCCTAATTTGCTATTGTTAAGCTAAATCTGTATGAAAAAGAAAAATAACAATATGTTTTTTATGAGTTTCGATGACAAATACCTACTAAGACTGCGCACCGTCAATATGACCGCATACATATAAAGGCGGCAATAAGAATAGTAAACAAATATTTTTAATGAAAACTGATACCGATATAACCCTTCCTTACTATCAAATATCAAGGAAAACCAGGAAAAAATGTTATTATATTGAGTAGGTACTCTACACTCCAACGTAAGCATAGTGACTGATCAAAAAAGGTTGCCTCAAACAGATGAATTTTATAATGCAAGAAAATTTGGCGTAGACAATAAAATGGCACGCAAATACACCGAAAGAGTTGGAAGTTGGAGATGGCCCGTTAACGTTTTTACAATATACTTGATTTACCAGCTATAAACTCGTGGATTCTATATCAAAAAGTCACAGGACAAAAAAACTCGTCATAATTTTATACTTCCGCTCACTAGCGGACTACGTGAAGAGTATGTTGGAAAAAAATATCCACTTCTACTGCGACTCAGAGACCAGAAACTAATTCTGAAACAAGAGTACCATGTACTACAAACAATAAGAGGCGGCAATGTCAAATCAATAGTAATCGTAACAAAAATAAAAAATGTGAAAACTGCACTATCTAAAAGAAAGCTGACTGTGGAAAATGTACAAAAAAAGTCTTAAAAAACTTTTATTTGTTTAAAATGTTACTAACTTTAATGTTTAATTGTTTACTACTATTAAAATATATTTTTTTTTTATTTAAAATCTTTAATAATTTCATAAGTATTCTCACTTAATCTCTAGTACCGTCAAATTGACCGCTGCGGTCTTTGAAGGTATAGCATGAAGCCCGGCCCTTCTAGTGTTAAGACAGATTTGCGAACGCTTAGACCTTCTAGGAATACCTACGACAGATGAATTTTATACGTTCGTAAAAGTATCTTACGCATGCTTAATGATTGAGACTAGAGTCACCTCATCTCAGCGTGTAATTCCTGGTTGCGTCCAAAGCGGTCGCTTCGGAGTCCCGGGGCACGCTTTGACAAAGATCCAGGATTTGAGAAGTCAAGCAAGTACAATCAAGCGATTGCCTTCCGAACTTCGCAACCCTTCAGCAGGGGAACCAGACCATCCGAATCACGGTTACACGTATCAGAGACTATCCGAAACGTGTAGGTTTCTTTACGATGTCTTTCCTCACCGCTAAACTGATGGTAGAGTCCTTACTAATACGGATTTCTTATGTTTTGGATTTATCCTTTGAAAATATCTATGAAAATGCGTCTTTATTTAATTGCTTTTGCCTAAATAATACTCTTTATTATTTGTTATGACAAAATTGGAAGCGATTTATGCAATAAAAAAAACAACTTTTGCTTACGCCCTTATGCTTTGAAGCCCGCGAATGTTTCTTATTCTTATTTTGATTTATTGTGTTATTTGCAGGGAAAGGTAAGTTTAACAAGGCTTCACTTTTTGTGGTTACGACTGCTTGTACAGTGGGCAGCACATCAAGTTACTACACTTTGACCTTGAGCGCATCGAAAGATGGATAGAGAAAATCGCACGAAAGAGACTAGCGTGGTCTAGTAGGTCTAGGATAGTCTGTGGTTGGCGGCGCTAGTTTCATTCGTATTGCTTCTTTCATGGGCTTCTTTCAACCACAGGACTATCCTAGACCTACTGTCAAAGGATGGTATTTTCGTTATTTACATTTTAAGGAATGGTATTCTTGTAAATATACAACATAACCTAAGAAGTAGTAAGAAGCTTTTTTTTTTTATTTTTGCTAAAGTAGGCAGACTAGCGGCTTAGATTGGAGATAATTATTTTGTTGCTCAGTGTTATTATATATACAGTTACTTGGTGTTAAAATAAATAGATTCAAGCACAATTAGTACTTTTATTAAAGGCCAAACCAAACAGGTTAGAATAGAATAAATACCTATCTACGTCCCTAAGAAATGACTTAAACCGTTATTTGATTAGCTGTCACTGTCTTTATCTAGCGTCAAACGCGCTACGTTTCGTTTCATCAAATTAAATCAAAATACTTTTTTGATGAAACGAAACGTATTTCGTTTCATCAAAAAAGTATTTTGATTCACCAAAAAAATATATTTCGAATTCTACGAATTAACTTGACAAAGTAGTTCTTTTTAACAAAAATAAATGTTCTAAGTGTAGGTAATGAATGACGTGGTAAATGGCGATTAATATGAGAGACTACACCTGTAAACGAGAACAAAAACCACAAAAAAGTAATTACGTCAAAATAGGTAAATAAAAACAATTTGATAATAGTCAGACGACAACCATGTGACACCTTGAAAAAGCATAGATAAAAAATTAGGTTGCACCATGGTTGCACAGGTTGACAGCCAGTCGCCAACAAACAGTAAGATTAAAGCGTGGTTTGAACTGATTTTATGAGATACTCCCGCTTTATCATATTATAAAAATATTTTGATATAAATGTCCTTTTAATCAGCTATATTGTCATATTTTTTTCATCAAGGGTAATTGTTAAGTCTTATCCCGCCGTAGTTCTTTGAAATGTTAGCCAAGGTCTGTGGCAGTAAAGATCAGCCATATAGGTCTCACCATTGAAGTTGGAACCTACCTATTTAAGCAAACAAATGTTTCTTATTCTTATTTTGATTTATTGTGTTATTTGCAGGGAAATGTAAGTTTAACAAGACTTTACTTGTTCTTGGTAACGACTGCTTGTACGTCTGTCTGGCACGACATAATCTCGAGCTTGCCGTTAAACATCCAAATTGTTTCCATTTATATCTTAAAAAATAACTTACCGATCATTATAATTATTATTGAGGTTGTGTTATGACAAAATTGGAAGCGATTAATGCAATAAAAAAAAACTACTTTTGCTCACGCCCTTATGCTTTGAAGCCCGCGAAATGTTTCTTATTCTTATTTTGATTTATTGTGTTATTTGCAGGGAAAGGTACAATTAGAAACTAAAATAGAAGTTAGACTAAAGAGTAGCCAACCAACTTGCAAAGTCACAGCATGTCTAACAAAATTACTACACTTCTAATTGTTTGGTTAATATTCAGTCTTAATATTTTATTGCGGAAATGTTTATTAGTTGGACAAGGTGGACAAAGTTTGAAGAATTTAGCAAGCAAACAGGCTGCTTTAAGCTGGATATTCAAAATTAGATAGTTGGCACTTTGAATTACTTCACATTTTCTTTAGAGATGACGATGTGATTTTTGATTTACATCATGGTTGTAGCATTTGCTTTGAAATCTGTAAATGATGTTGAATAGGTATATTGTATTTCTCTACTAAATTTAGAATGCCCTTTCATGTCTTTAACCTTCAGCTATGACTGTAAATTTGCTTATTCAGGAATGCTATAGTGTTTTAATTGGATAAAAGAATATATAATTTTACAGCGTCCGAGTCATTTTTGCGGCGACAGACAGATCTTATTCCTCGTACATTAGGAATAAGTTTTAATAATTTTTCATAGATTAAAAGATTTTTGCGATTTAAACTTAAAAAAATAAAGCTTTAAGGGCTACACGAATGAAACTAGCGCCGCCAACCTATTAACACTGATTGTCGCGAAAATACGATATTTTTTAAGAAAACAAAACATTACAGATTTAGATAAAAGTAAATTGAATATTTCAAGATGCAATACAATATATGTATAAAACATGCGACAAGTAACAATAATGTCAATTATTGCTAAAAGTGGCCGTTTTTAGCAATAATTAACATTATTGTTACTTTTCGCGTGTTAGAAATATTGTATTGCATCTTAATAAATAAATAAATTCACACAACATCTCATACATTGACCTGACTCCGTACTAAGTAGCTTATGCACTTGTGTTACAGATATCAGACAACAGAGGATCACAAATATAATACTTAAATACATATATAACACCCAGACACTGAACAAACACAAGTGTTCATCACACGAATGTTTGTCCAGGGTGGGGATCGAACCCACGACCTTTGGCGTTTGAGGCAGGGTCACTACCATTGCGCCAACCGGTCAGTCCAAAAATAAAAAAAATAAGTAAAATTTCTATTTACTTGGATCTAAGTACGAGTAAGTAAAATAAAACATTACAGTGTTTTATTTTCTTCAAAAATATCATATTTTCGCCACAATCAGTGTAAATAGGTTGGCGGCGCTAGTTGCATTCGTATAGCCCCTTAAGACAAAGGAGTTGTCCCAGAATGTATGGAGTCTGGGCGTGGTATACGTACCCTATACCAAAATATAGAGAATTATATGAAGAATAGTTTTTGACTATCCAATTTCTCTATTGTAGCGTTGTTTTTTGGAAGGAAAGGATTTATTTTAGCAAAGGATTGCAACACAACAAAATGGTTGTCAATGTTGGTTACCTATTGACTGACATTACGAATTCGATGAAGTTTGACGTTTGTCTATCTGTCTGACGTTTGACGGAACAAACCACAGACTAAGAAATGAAAACTATCCAAAAAACCCTAAAAAACCAAACCGTTTAATGTCACATTAACAGACATTGACATTGACAGTTCCTTTTTTTGTCTTTGGTCACCGTCGTCTCATGCGTCTTGTCATTGGTAAACGTTGAAAAATGGTCATCTTTTTTATTTTATAACCACGAAACTGTGCATTATATGGAATTCATTGTATTTTTCTCGTAATAAGCAATTTTTTCTCCGATTTTTAATTAAGCGTACATAGACCCAACCCATAATGGGACAACTCCTTTGCGAACGCTTAGTTAGACCTTTTAGGAATACCTACGACAGATGAATTTTATACGTTCGTAAAAGTATCTTACGCATGCTTAATGATTGAGACTAGAGTCACCTCATCTCAGCGTGTAATTCCTGGTTGCGTCCAAAGCGGTCGCTTCGGAGTCCCGGGGCACGCTTTGACAAAGATCCAGGATTTGAGAAGTCTAGCAAGTACAATTAAGCGATTGCCTTCCGAACTTCGCAACCCTTCAGCAGGGGAACCAGACCATCCGAATCACGGTTACACGTATCAGAGACTATCCGAAACGTGTAGGTTTCTTTACGATGTCTTTCCTCACCGCTAAACTGATGGTAGAGTCCTTACTAATACGGATTTCTTATGTTTTGGATTTATCCTTTGAAAAGATCTATGAAAATGCGTCTTTATTTAATTGCTTTTGCCTAAATAATACTCTTTATTATTTGTTATGACAAAATTGGAAGCGATTTATGCAATAAAAAAAACAACTTTTGCTTACGCCCTTATGCTTTGAAGCCCGCGAAATGTTTCTTATTCTTATTTTGATTTATTGTGTTATTTGCAGGGAAAGGTAAGTTTAACAAGGCTTCACTTTTTGTGGTTACGACTGCTTGTACAGTGGGCAGCACATCAAGTTACTACACTTTGACCTTGAGCGCATCGAAAGATGGATAGAGAAAATCGCACGAAAGAGACTAGCGTGGTCTAGTAGGTCTAGGATAGTCTGTGGTTGGCGGCGCTAGTTTCATTCGTATTGCTTCTTTCATGGGCTTCTTTCAACCACAGACTATCCTAGACCTACTGTCAAAGGATGGTATTCTCGTTATTTACATTTTAAGGAATGGTATTCTTGTAAATATGCAACATAACCTAAGAAGTAGTAAGAAGCTTTTTTTTTTATTTTTGCTAAAGTAGGCAGACTAGCGGCTTAGGTTGGAGATAATTATTTTGTTGCTCAGTGTTATTATATATACAGTTACTTGGTGTTAAAATAAATAGATTCAAGCACAATTAGTACTTTTATTAAAGGCCAAACCAAACAGGTTAGAATAGAATAAATACCTATCTACGTCCCTAAGAAATGACTTAAACCGTTATTTGATTAGCTGTCACTGTCTTTATCTAGCGTCAAACGCGCTACGTTTCGTTTCATCAAATTAAATCAAAATACTTTTTTGATGAAACGAAACGTATTTCGTTTCATCAAAAAAGTATTTTGATTCACCAAAAAAATATATTTCGAATTCTACGAATTAACTTGACAAAGTAGTTCTTTTTAACAAAAAATAAATGTTCTAAGTGTAGATAATGAATGACGTGGTAAATGGCGATTAATATGAGAGACTACACCTGTAAACGAGAACAAAAACCACAAAAAAGTAATTACGTCAAAATAGGTAAATAAAAACAATTTGATAATAGTCAGACGACAACCATTTGACACCTCGAAAAAGCATAGATAAAAAATTAGGTTGCACCATGGTTGCACAGGTTGACAGCCAGTCGCCAACAAACAGTAAGATTAAAGCGTGGTTTGAACTGATTTTATGAGATACTCCCGCTTTATCATATTATAAAAATATTTTGATATAAATGTCCTTTTAATCAGCTATATTGTCATATTTTTTTCATCAAGGGTAATTGTTAAGTCTTATCCCGCCGTAGTTCTTTGAAATGTTAGCCAAGGTCTGTGGCAGTAAAGATCAGCCATATAGGTCTCACCATTGAAGTTGGAACCTACCTATTTAAGCAAACAAATGTTTCTTATTCTTATTTTGATTTATTGTGTTATTTGCAGGGAAATGTAAGTTTAACAAGACTTTACTTGTTCTTGGTAATGACTGCTTGTACGTCTGTCTGGCACGACATAATCTCGAGCTTGCCGTTAAACATCCAAATTGTTTCCATTTATATCTTAAAAAATAACTTACCGATCATTATAATTATTATTGAGGTTGTGTTATGACAAAATTGGAAGCGATTAATGCAATAAAAAAAAACTACTTTTGCTCACGCCCTTATGCTTTGAAGCCCGCGAAATGTTTCTTATTCTTATTTTGATTTATTGTGTTATTTGCAGGGAAAGGTACAATTAGAAACTAAAATAGAAGTTAGACTAAAGAGTAGCCAACCAACTTGCAAAGTCACAGCATGTCTAACAAAATTACTACACTTCTATTAATTGTTTGGTTAATATTCAGTCTTAATATTTTATTGCGGAAATGTTTATTAGTTGGACAAGGTGGCCAAAGTTTGAAGAATTTAGCAAGCAAACGGGCTGCTTTAAGCTGGATATTCAAAATTAGATAGTTGGCACTTTGAATTACTTCACATTTTCTTTAGAGATGACGATGTGATTTTTGATTTACATCATGGTTGTAGCATTTGCTTTGAAATCTGTAAATGATGTTGAATAGGTATCTTGTATTTCTCTACTAAATTTAGAATGCCCTTTCATGTCTTTAACCTTCAGCTATGACTGTAAATTTGCTTATTCAGGAATGCTATAGTGTTTTAATTGGATAAAAATATATATATTTTACAGCGTGCGAGTCATTTTTGCGGCGACAGACAGATCTTATTCCTCGTACATTAGGAATAAGTTTTAATAATTTTTCATAGATTAAAAGATTTTTGCGATTTAAACTTAAAAAATAAAGCTTTAAGGGGCTACACGAATGAAACTAGCGCCGCCAACCTATTAACACTGATTGTCGCGAAAATACGATATTTTTTAAGAAAACAAAACATTACAGATTTAGATAAAAGTAAATTGAATATTTCAAGATGCAATACAATATATGTATAAAACATGCGACAAGTAACAATAATGTCAATTATTGCTAAAAGTGGCCGTTTTTAGCAATAATTAACATTATTGTTACTTTTCGCGTGTTAGAAATATTGTATTGCATCTTAATAAATAAATAAATTCACACAACATCTCATACATTGACCTGACTCCGTACTAAGTAGCTTATGCACTTGTGTTACAGATATCAGACAACAGAGGATCACAAATATAATACTTAAATACATATATAACACCCAGACACTGAACAAACACAAGTGTTCATCACACGAATGTTTGTCCAGGGTGGGGATCGAACCCACGACCTTTGGCGTTTGAGGCAGGGTCACTACCATTGCGCCAACCGGTCAGTCCAAAAATAAAAAAAAATAAGTAAAATTTCTATTTACTTGGATCTAAGTACGAGTAAGTAAAATAAAACATTACAGTGTTTTATTTTCTTCAAAAATATCATATTTTCGCCACAATCAGTGTAAATAGGTTGGCGGCGCTAGTTGCATTCGTATAGCCCCTTAAGACAGATTTGCGAACGCTTAGACCTTTTAGGAATACCTACGACAGATGAATTTTATACGTTCGTAAAAGTATCTTACGCATGCTTAATGATTGAGACTAGAGTCACCTCATCTTAGCGTGTAATTCCTGGTTGCGTCCAAAGCGGTCGCTTCGGAGTCCCGGGGCACGCTTTGACAAAGATCCAGGATTTGAGAAGTCAAGCAAGTACAATCAAGCGATTGCCTTCCGAACTTCGCAACCCTTCAGCAGGGGAACCAGACCATCCGAATCACGGTTACACGTATCAGAGACTATCCGAAACGTGTAGGTTTCTTTACGATGTCTTTCCTCACCGCTAAACTGATGGTAGAGTCCTTACTTATACGGATTTCTTATGTTTTGGATTTATCCTTTGAAAAGATCTATGAAAATGCGTCTTTATTTAATTGCTTTTGCCTAAATAATACTCTTTATTGTTTGTTATGACAAAATTGGAAGCGATTTATGCAATAAAAAAAACAACTTTTGCTTACGCCCTTATGCTTTGAAGCCCGCGAAATGTTTCTTATTCTTATTTTGATTTATTGTGTTATTTGCAGGGAAAGGTAAGTTTAACAAGGCTTCACTTTTTGTGGTTACGACTGCTTGTACAGTGGGCAGCACATCAAGTTACTACACTTTGACCTTGAGCGCATCGAAAGATGGATAGAGAAAATCGCACGAAAGAGACTAGCGTGGGGCAGATTCTACTTAACATGATCCGTACTGCAGTGCAGCCCGCGACGCGAATTAAAGCTTATTTTTCTACAATTAGAAACTAAAATAGAAATTAGACTAAAGAGTAGCCAACCAACTTGCAAAGTCACAGCATGTCTAACAAAATTACTACACTTCTAATTGTTTGGTTAATTAATTAATTTATTTATTTATTTATTTATTAATATAATTATACGGGATAAACCCTATTACATAATTAAATATTCAGTCTTAATATTTTATTGCGGAAATGTTTATCAGTTGGACAAGGTGGACAAAGTTTGAAGAATTTTGCAAGCAAACAGGCTGCTTTAAGCTGGATATTCAAAATTAGATAGTTGGCACTTTGAAATACTTCACATTTTCTTTAGAGATAACGATGTGATTTTTGATTTACATCATGGTTGTAGCATTTGCTTTGAAATCTGTAAATGATGTTGAATATATTGTATTTCTCTACTAAATTTAGAATGCCCTTTCATGTCTTTAACCTTCAGCTATGACTGTAAATTTGCTTATTCAGGAATGCTATAGTGTTTTAATTGGATAAAAGAATATATATTTTACAGCGTGCGAGTCATTTTTGCGGCGACAGACAGACCTTATTCCTCGTACATTAGGAATAAGTTTTAATAATTTTACATAGATTAAAAGATTTTTGCGATTTAAACTTAAAAAATAAAGCTTTAAGGGGCTACACGAATGAAACTAGCGCCGCCAACCTATTAACACTGATTGTCGCGAAAATACGATATTTTTAAGAAAACAAAACATTACAGACTTAGATAAAAGTAAATTGAATATTTCAAGATGCAATACAATATATGTATAAAACATGCGACAAGTAACAATAATGTCAATTATTGCTAAAAGTGGCCGTTTTTAGCAATAATTAACATTATTGTTACTTTTTGCGTGTTAGAAATATTGTATTGCATCTTAAAATTTCTATTTACTTGGATCTAAGTACGAGTAAGTAAAATAAAACATTACAGTGTGTTCGGGACAGCCGTAAAAAATACGAGAATGATAGTATTAGTTATTACAAATAGATAGGTACCTTAGTCATAGTACAAGTAACATAGTAATTACGTCCACTACTCTAAAAAACTGTCACTCTTTTATTAATAATTTTATTATTTGTTTGTTTATAGTTTTAAGTTATATGTTAATAAAAAATAGAAGTTGAGGTCTTTTAATTACAACAAATAGCATAAGTATAGGTTAATAGATTTAATAAGAATAAATAAATTAATGTAAATATCATAGTGAAAAACTTTAATAAAAATTGTTGAAATATGGGGGCGAGACGCGGCTCTCTTTAAGGTAACGCCGCGCGGCTGGGCCTAGAGCGCGCGGTGGGCACAATATACACAATTCACCGACGGAGCCCTCTAGCGGAAAAAATAGGAAACAAGAAGCCTGCCTCTCGCCTCCTCAACCATAGAAGATATTTGGCGTTTTTCTTCACTCCATTCCAGCACCCACGTACGGTCCCGTACATTGGTCCATCGAGACGGATCAGAGGAAGAAATTCATCATGCCGATTACAAGATCTCAATGCGGGAAAAGGCGAAACATAGACGAAGAAGCCGTCGGTCATAGCTCAAGTCACATAGAAGCTACATCGGCCATGGATCGCTCGGGTGCCGTGTTAGCGACTCCCATAGAAACTCTCGCTACACGAACACTCCCCACAGCAGTCGCTGAACTAGCGACTCCCATAGAGAGCGCCGCGGCACCACCGCCGCCGCAGCCAGCCATCAAGAAAGCCTCTTCGCGTCATAGTACACAGTCGCGCCGGGCACTGAAGCTCGCGCATGCGCGGGAAGATCTTTTGAAGCTACAAGTCGAATTAGCCGCTGCTCGCCTCGCAAGAATAGAAGCCGAAGACGACGACGACGACGGCGATACTGCCACGATAAACAGCGAAGACAAGACACACGAACGAATATCTACGTGGCTCAACAACACTCAACCGCAATTACCCACAAGCAAGTATTTGCAAGATGCGCCGATTGCATCCAAAGAAGTCGCACCAGCGTTACCGCCTTCTGGTAACACATTGAAGAAACCGCAATTACCTCAAGTAGAAGTCGAACAAAAATATGAAGCCGCATTTGAACCTCCGATCGCCTCTACATCACAACCGAAGACTGAAATAGGAGAACTCGTAACTGCCATCACTACTGCATTCAAGTCAACTCATCATCGATCGCACCACGTGATCGATTTACCAACATTTCACGGCGCACATGAAGACTGGCTATCGTTCAAAGCGGCATACTTTGAGTCCGCCGCCCTATACACAGACGTCGAAAACTTAGCAAGACTCCGCCGTAATATCAAGGGGAAGGCTAGAGAAGCGGTCGAAAATCTCCTCATTCATCACGCACAGCCAGTTCAAGTAATGAAGACACTAGAAGCCCGCTTCGGAAGACCTGACTGCATCGCCTCGACTGAACTAGACCGATTGCGGTCATTGCCCCGGCCCGCAGACACACCGAGAGATGTATGCATATTTGCAAGTCGAGTATCCAATATCGTTGCGGCGCTGAAAGCTCTTAACAAGATCTATTACTTATACAACCCAGAGATAACGAAGATAACCATAGAAAAGCTGCCATCTACCCTCCGCTACAGATGGTTTGACTTCGCTGCGGCCCAATATGAAGATGAACCGGACCTAATAAGGATAGCAAGATTTTTAGAAAGAGAAGCCGAAATATGCAGCCCATACGCTCAACCAGAAGCAGTCGCTAATACATCTCAACACGAAAATAGAACATCACGGAGGAATCAGAGAACATTCGCCGCTACCGAGAAAAAACATAGCTGCCTAGTATGCGACGACGGTAGTCACCACATCTCTGACTGCAAGAAGTTCATCGAAGCCGACGCGAGTAGCCGATGGGACCTAGCGAAAGAGCGGAGGCTCTGCTTTCGCTGCCTGCGATACAGAAACAGAACACACAACTGTCGCCGCAACAAGTGTGACATCGACGGCTGCCAGTATTACCACAACAGACTACTGCACTTTAAGAAAGAACTACAAGGAAATAGTACAGATAAGGAAGCAGTAACTTCAACCTGGACGCAATATAAGAAGACACACTCTTATTTGAAGATAGCACCCATACGCGTCAGTGGACCGGCGGGAGAAATAGAAACATTCGCACTACTTGACGATGGCTCAACCGTCACACTAATAGACTCCGAACTCGCCGGTCAAGTCGGCGCAAGGGGCCCCATAGATCCACTGCAAATAGAAGCGATTACAGACAGCAAGCTAGCGGCCTCACAGTCACGCCGAGTCACGCTCACCCTGCACGGCACAACAGAGCAGCACAAGATACACGCGCGCACCATAGACCGTCTCCACTTATCACCGCAAGAAGTCACAGAAGAAGACTTGAAACACTGCTCACACCTGGAAGACATCAAGAACCATCTGCAATACCGAAACGCAACCCCTAAACTACTAATTGGTCAAGATAACTGGCATCTACTACTTGCCACCGAAGTGAGAAAGGGACGGCGAGATCAACCTGTCGCATCTCGCACACCACTAGGATGGGTTCTACACGGCGCGCAGGCGCGAACTCTGGGCCAACGCGTACAGTATGTACATCACGTGAAGACTGCAACTGAGGAAGATAGTATGAACGAGCAACTAAGACTCCACTTCGCCATTGACAACTTAATGATAGAACCGAAGAAACCAAGAAATGATCCTGAGCAACGCGCGCTCAAATTATTAGAAGACAACACAGTACAAATAGACAACGGCTACTATCAGTCATCTTTATTATGGAAAACCGACAATGTTGCGATGCCTGACAATTATGAAAACGCATTGCGCCGACTCACTTCAGTCGAAAGAAAACTAGAGAAGAATCCAGTTCTTAAAGAAAAATACCACAAAGAAATGGATGCGCTAATATCAAAAGGATACGCCGAGCCCGCCCCGCCGCTCGATCAAGTCGGACAGAAGTGGTACCTACCACACTTTGCAGTCACTAACCCTACGAAGCCAGAGAAAATACGCATCGTCCATGACGCCGCCGCCAGAACCGCAGGGAAATCTCTGAACGATCAGCTGCTCACCGGCCCCGACTTACTGCAATCCCTACCTGGAGTACTGATGCGCTTCAGAAGACATAGAATAGCAGTATCGGCCGATATATCTGAGATGTTTATGCAAGTAAAGGTGAAGCCCGAAGACAGAAACTTCCTACGGTACCTGTGGAGAGAAAAGGACAGCGATATATCCCCGTCTGAATTCAGGATGACATCTCTAATATTTGGAGCGACGTGTTCGCCATCTATAGCAATATACGTGAAGAATCGAAACGCAATGAAATATGAAAAAACTCATCCCGAGGCGGCCGAAGCGATCGTCAAAAACCATTACGTCGACGATTACCTCGATAGCTACAAAACCATAGAAGAAGCCGCACGCATAGCAAGACAAGTACGAGATATTCACCGTGAAGCGCACTACGAACTACGCAAGTGGGCCTCCAACGCGCCCGAGGCCATCCACGAGTTAGTTACAGACGAACCACAGCCGGCGGCCAAGAACCTCGCAGCGGGCGCCAACAACGAACGCGTCCTGGGCCTCGTCTGGAAACCACAAACAGACGAGCTCGCATTCAACCTGGATCTGGCGCGAATCCCGAACGAAACGCTACTTCGCGACGCCCCCACCAAGAGAGAAGCCTTAAGAATCGTAATGTCGCTGTACGACCCGCTCGGACTTGCATCGCCCGTCACAGTCCAAGCGAAAAATATATTACAAGAAGTTTGGCGCCGCGGGACCAACTGGGACGATCAAGTAGACGCCGACATCGCCGCACAGTGGAGAAACTGGATGACACATCTGCAAAATCTGCGCAACGTAGCCGTGCCGCGTTGTTACCTGCAATATAGCGACGCAGTGTCGCTCCAGCTGCACACGTTCGTGGACGCCAGCGAGAAAGCCTACGCCGTCGCGCTGTACTGGCGCGCCGAGGCTCCCGACGGCCGCATCACGACGTCACTTATAACTGCAAAAGCAAGAGTGGCACCGTTGAAACTCACCTCGATACCGCGCCTGGAGCTACAAGCCGCCGTGATGGGAAGTCGCATCGCCAGCACGGTCATAGACGAACACGACCGTAAACCAGACAAGAAGACGTTCTGGACTGATAGTAAAACCGTACTCACCTGGCTGAAGACGGGGTCGCGCTCATATAAACCATTCGTAGCCCATCGCATCGCCGACATCGAAGAACACTGCGCCGTACATGATTGGAGATGGGTACCTACAAAATTAAACGTAGCAGACGACGCGACGCGCGAAGTGCCACATGACTTCAATAAAAACCATAGATGGTTCACTGGCCCAGCGTTCCTACTACAAGATGAGTCGTCGTGGCCCAGCGAGCGACCAGCCGACACAACACAAACAGGCGAAGAAAAATGCAACTACGCAACAACGAAAACATCGAAGATTGCACACAGTGTACCGGACAGCACCCGCTTCTCAAAATGGGAAAAATTACTACGCGCTACCGCAAGAGTACTTCAGTTTATAGAACTCTGTCGTCCCCGAAAACATAGAATCAATTATTACAAACGCACGAGAAAAAACGAAGCGCAAGATCCTGACTGGAAGCGACAACGAGCTACGACCGCCACACCCCGCCCGACGAAAACAAACATAGAAAAATCATCAAATGATTTCATCACAATCGGATGTACATTACTACGTCAAGCCGAAGTCATACTCATACGAGCGAGCCAAGAAGAGTCGTTTTCCGAAGAAATAGAAACATTAGCAAACAACCGAGCCGTATCTAGAACAAGTCGACTACGCTCGCTGTCGTTGATCTTTGTAGACGGCGTTATAAGACTGAACAGTCGTATAAGCGCGGCCGCTGACGTCACCGACGCACAACGAGCGCCACCTGTATTGGACGGAAACGACCCACGAACTAAGTTGTGGATCAACTACATACATAGAAGGCTGATGCACGCTGGTGTCGAGACCACGATCAATGAATGCCGTCAACACTATTGGATAATAAGACTACGGCCGGTAACAAGAATGATCGTGCATAGCTGCTTACCTTGTCGAATAAGAAGAGACACACCGTCGCAACCACCGACTGGAGATCATCCGCCGTGTCGCCTGGCCCACCATCAGAGGCCGTTCTCCTACACTGGGCTCGACTACTTTGGCCCACTCTCGGTTACATGTGGCCGGTCAACAGTTAAGCGATATGTGGCAATCTTCACATGTCTGACTACGCGGGCTGTGCATCTGGAGTTAGCCGCGAGCCTAACCACTGACTCCGCCGTCCTCGCCCTCCGTCGTTTCATAGCCAGACGAGGGTGTCCATCAGAGATATGGTCTGATAATGGCACAAATCTACGCGGTGCAGACCGAGAGCTACGGCGAGCAATAGACAACGCTACGGAATGCGAAGCTAACAAGAAGATAATCAACTGGCGATATATACCGCCCGGCGCGCCGTTCATGGGTGGTGCGTGGGAGCGGCTGGTCAGATCCGTGAAGACAGCCCTGGCCGCCACCCAGCAGCCCCGTCACCCTACCGACGAGGTCCTCGCCACGCTCCTAGCCGAAGCCGAGTATTGCGTCAACAGCCGCCCACTGACGCACGTCTCGACGAGTCATGAAGATCCCGAAGCCATCACGCCGAATCATTTTCTTCTCGGCGGCTCGGCTTGCATACCTACGCCCGGCACGTTCACGGACCGTGACCTCATTCCGAGGTCGCACTGGCGCACGGCACAGCGACTCGCCGATATATTCTGGTCGCGGTGGGTGCGCGAGTACTTACCACAGCTGCAACACCGGCGGGAGCCCCACGGCCACGGCAAGGAAGTCAAGATAGGAGACGTCGTGCTGATAGCCGACAACACGCTACCCCGCAACACCTGGCCCCGCGGGGTGATCACAGCTACCTACCCCGGGTCAGACGGCGTGGTTCGAGTGGCGGACGTGCGCACCAGCGGCGGCATCCTGCGGCGTCCTACTAAGAAAATAGTCATCATCCCTACGGAGACGGCCGCCCTTCAACAAGACTGCAACGTCGCGGCCGACGATGCACGGCGGGAGGAATGTTCGGGACAGCCGTAAAAAATACGAGAATGATAGTATTAGTTATTACAAATAGATAGGTACCTTAGTCATAGTACAAGTAACATAGTAATTACGTCCACTACTCTAAAAAACTGTCACTCTTTTATTAATAATTTTATTATTTGTTTGTTTATAGTTTTAAGTTATATGTTAATAAAAAATAGAAGTTGAGGTCTTTTAATTACAACAAATAGCATAAGTATAGGTTAATAGATTTAATAAGAATAAATAAATTAATGTAAATATCATAGTGAAAAACTTTAATAAAAATTGTTGAAATATGGGGACGAGACGCGGCTCTCTTTAAGGTAACGCCGCGCGGCTGGGCCTAGAGCGCGCGGTGGGCACAATATACACAATTCACCGACGGAGCCCTCTAGCGGAAAAAATAGGAAACAAGAAGCCTGCCTCTCGCCTCCTCAACCATAGAAGATATTTGGCGTTTTTCTTCACTCCATTCCAGCACCCACGTACGGTCCCGTACACAGTGTTTTATTTTCTTCAAAAATATCATATTTTCGCCACAATCAGTGTAAATAGGTTGGCGGCGCTAGTTGCATTCGTATAGCCCCTTAAGACAGATTTGCGAACGCTTAGTTAGACCTTTTAGGAATACCTACGACAGATGAATTTTATACGTTCGTAAAAGTATCTTACGCATGCTTAATGATTGAGACTAGAGTCACCTCATCTCAGCGTGTAATTCCTGGTTGCGTCCAAAGCGGTCGCTTCGGAGTCCCGGGGCACGCTTTGACAAAGATCCAGGATTTGAGAAGTCTAGCAAGTACAATTAAGCGATTGCCTTCCGAACTTCGCAACCCTTCAGCAGGGGAACCAGACCATCCGAATCACGGTTACACGTATCAGAGACTATCCGAAACGTGTAGGTTTCTTTACGATGTCTTTCCTCACCGCTAAACTGATGGTAGAGTCCTTACTTATACGGATTTCTTATGTTTTGGATTTATCCTTTGAAAAGATCTATGAAAATGCGTCTTTATTTAATTGCTTTTGCCTAAATAATACTCTTTATTGTTTGTTATGACAAAATTGAAAGCGATTAATGCAATAAAAAAAAACGACTTTTGCTCACGCCCTTATGCTTTGAAGCCCGCGAAATGTTTCTTATTCTTATTTTGATTTATTGTGTTATTTGCAGGGAAAGGTAAGTTTAACAAGGCTTCACTTTTTGTGGTTACGACTGCTTGTACAGTGGGCAGCACATCAAGTTACTACACTTTGACCTTGAGCGCATCGAAAGATGGATAGAGAAAATCGCACGAAAGAGACTAGCGTGGGGCAGATTCTACTTAACATGATCCGTACTGCAGTGCAGCCCGCGACGCGAATTAAAAGCTTATTTTTCTACAATTAGAAACTAAAATAGAAATTAGACTAAAGAGTAGCCAACCAACTTGCAAAGTCACAGCATGTCTAACAAAAATTACTACACTTCTAATTGTTTGGTTAATATTCAGTCTTAATATTTATTGCGGAAATGTTTATCAGTTGGACAAGGTGGACAATTTTTGAAGAATTTAGCAAGCAAACAGGCTGCTTTAAGCTGGATATTCAAAATTAGATAGTTGGCACTTTGAAATACTTCACATTATCACATGGAGTTTACCGAAAACCCACGCACACGGACCGATACCTACACGCTTCTTCGCATCATCATCCTCGGCATCTGCATGCGGTTGTATCTTCATTGACCAATAGAGCTCATAACCTCTGCGACCCTGAACATCTTCAGTCTGAGCTTAGTCATGTTCAGGAGGTACTCAAGCAAAACGGATACAATATGCCGCGGATGTTGAAAAGGCAGAAGAAAAGGGAAAGATATCCTGAGGTAAACCGCCAGGCAGCATTTTTACCTTACATCAAAGGCATAACGGACAAAATTGGAACAGTACTCAAGAATTTCTCCATTAAGACTCTCCGTTATGTCGAATATCTAAACAGCTGCGGTCACCAAAGGATATAATACCGTTCCAGACTCCAGGTGTTTATAAAATCGATTGCAGCTGCGGTAGTTCTTACATCGGGTAAACTAAGCGATCAATCGCCGAACGTGTCAAGGAACATAATATCGCAGCAATTAAAAATCGACAGGCGAATAAATCAGCGGTAGCGGAACATCTTCTGGAAATGGGAGTTAATCATTGGATGGAGCTACATGACCCAAAAATCCTCTCCACTGATCGGCACTATCACACGAGGATGGTACGTGAAGCGATTGAAATCAAGAAATATAAAAATTTCAATCGGGATGACGGATTCAAAATTTCACCTACATGGAATCCAGTGATTAACAAATGCAAACCCCGTACTAGGCCGTTGGAAACGCGAATAAACACCGATACTGTGAGCGTGGTGTGTCGGAGTGGCTTCACTGACATTGTATCCAGTGGTGATTTTATAAGTGAAACTGTGAGGGTAGCGGAAGATCCATCGCCGGGCCCCACCAGACGTCGCCGCGCACCGCCAGTTCGCTTGTGACCACGGCTGTTGTAACGCAGCCGAAACGTCAAGCAGTAAGTACATAATTATGTGCTTAAAAAATTACGTCGCGTTAATTCCCGTCTATAATAATAATAGCATTAAATTCTTTCAATTCTATATCTTTTAGCGGCCTATAGACAACCCACCTAGGTAAAGGCTTCGGCTTATTGAGGCGCACTGTGCAAGTAATAAATGCGTGATGACTCAGGTCCGGAATAATGTCGACGGTTAAATTGGAGACTTTGATGGTGCTGCAGACCAAATCTATTAACGTTTCGGTGTGGTCTGTGAAATGGGTCGGTGATGCTACGTACTGAGTTTGATTCGAATAGTGCAAAAAAGCATTCAATTTTTTGGTGTTTGGATCGGATGGACTCAATAGATTGATATTAAAATCACCTAAGATAACAATGTGATCACACTTTGAAAAAGAACTGACAGATTCAGTTAGCGCGTCTAGAAAAGTGTCAACGCTTAACCAGGGTGGACGATAAGCAGTACCGATGACAATTCTAACTCCATTTAATGTTAAACTCAACCACATTTGTTCAACAACACTCGTTGTAGCCTGAGGAGGTTTGACTTGCCGTACAGAGATGCCAGTGCGAATGTAAAAGCCTACACCGCCCCCGCGTGAGCGAACACTGAGTGGTCGCGGAGTGTGCCGGAGTCTATAGCCAGGTGGTGACGGGGCCCGCTGTTCTTCTCCTTCCCTTAGCCATGTTTCATTAATGGCCATGTTGTCCACTGACCGCCTCTCTAGCGCTACCAGAAATTCTTCATGACGCGTTCCCAATGAACCAGGATTCAGAAGACCAATAGTCAAAGTCTTATTCTTAATAAATTGGAAGATAAACGCATATAGAATTAATATTAATTTGGCATTATTTAAATATTTTTTAAATATTATGAGATGACGCATATTCAAATAGACATAAAACGGACCGGAAATGAAGCCGATTGCAATATATAAATATATAGAAATAGTATGCACGTACCTGGGTTCAGTATAATGTAACACACAACATTTATTGTATTTATCTAATTTATCATATAATACATGAAATAATTAAATATAGAGATAAATAACCACATATACATATACCATACAACAAAAGATTAAGTAACTCTCGTAGTAACAAATAAACACAGAACTAGCAACATAAAATCCAGGTTCAAGTACGAGTAACATAGCGACACGCGCAGAATAATATTGTTGTTTAAAACATCTACCATACTTAGTTCTCGATATAAAAGCTTGTAAAACATAAAAAGGCGAAAGGAGACGATAGTTTTTAAAACAACATAACTGACTACATACATTTATAAGACTTAAATAGTAATAAATATTATTCACAGTTAGCATAGCATCACTAACAGCTTTAGCCCCAAAAACCCTTACAAAATCAGCCTCAGAGCGGAGTCTATGACGTGTTCTATGACGTCCATTCTCCTGACGAGCGAAAACCTTACCGTCGCGTGTCCACACATACATCCAGCTCAATCGGTTGGCGATCTCCCTTGTCTTCTGGAACAGATGTCTGTTTCGGCGAGTGAGGCGCTCATTAATGTAGAATGGGCGGCTGGAGGGGGGAGTCTGCGACAGATTCATGTCGTCCGTAGTGAGGCGGCAGCGCACGCGTGCGGCCTGTAGCAGCTGGTCGCGCTGTGCACGGCGCGCCAGTCGCACGGCTAGGGGCCGAGGCCGGGCAGGCGCACCGTCCCTATCTCCTGCTGGCCGCGGGGCGCCCACTCGCTGAGCGCTCACCACGTCACGCTCGTCGATGCCTACACCTAGCTTTTTTGCAACTGTGAGGATTATATGCGTCGGGTTCTCGTCCTTTATCTCAGGATAATTGGCAATTTCAACATCATTTCCTAAAACTTCCTGGTCTCGCTCCTCAATTTCAAACTTAAGAGACGCGATAGTTTCTTCCAACCGCGTCAAGGCACTACAGTCGGTGTCACCAATTCTGGTCTCAATACTGTCCACTCTACCTTCGAGGTTATCCAGGCGCGAGTTTTGCAACTTGACGGCGGCAGTTAAATCGGATATCGCAGAGCGAAACATTGACATTTCGGCTCTGATAGCCTGCATTTCTTTCCAGAATTTTCTAATTTCTACAGCAGGGTCCAAAGGTGCGTCATCTTCCAGGCATTTAGCAATCTCCAGCTTATCTGAGTCAGATTTACAGACTTCTTTAGGCATAGATTTGACTCGCAAAGTCACGTTGGCGTTGTTAGAGTTTTCAGGGGATGATATAGGGCGAACTGGGGTGTTGAGGTTGCCACTTTTATTCTTCTTATTAACGCACTCAGGGCATTTATCACGTCAATTATCACGTTGCTTCTTATCCAATTTGTAGAACGAATAAAATCGCTGGGTGCTCAAATTAATACAATCAAGGTCAAATACCGACTCGCATTCAGAGCAACGCATATATTCACTTTTAGGCAGCGGCCTGTGACAGCCCGCACAATCATCGGTAGCGGTTAGGCTAGTCATCTCAGAAAAAGATGCCCGGACCGTCTGTAATTCTACTCTTTGCCGTATAGCACAATGACGAAGCGATGAGAGTGGGCAGTGGGTGCACGCAGCTTTAGTCCCTATGCGCAGCGCGTAGCCGTGACAATTGCCTGCGTAGCCGATAGGTCGTCGAGTCGAGCACAGCGCATGCGCGACAATGGCGGGCAGTGTGCGCAAGCAACTTAGGTTCTTCTGCGCTCCGCGTAACCGTGAGGGTTGCTAAGCACTTCGCGTCAAGAGTAATGGCGGCCTAGGCTAGCTCGGAACCCGGCTGGTGGTAAAATAAGATAGATATTACTATTATCTGCACTGTGTTAACTTCACTGTATGGGTCATTTGATACAGGGAGGACTATAGGGTAACATTAACTATGAATTTAAAGTGTTGGACCGGTCTAACAGCACTTTTAGATTTTTTTCTTGGAGCGAAGTTGTAAACAGGGTTTTTAGCAATAATTAACATTATTATTATAATTACAATTCAAATCGAGGCGATAAATCGAATCACGGGTCAACTCGAATCACTAATTCAAGTTTTAATTCTCGATTTGAGTCCCATCTCTACGTATGCGCAGGGGGTGTGGCCTACCATCGAAGGAACCATTCTACTGGTGCTCAGCTTATGTCAGATCAAACATTGGCTAATTTAGGCATACTGTAGAAAATCCACCAATAATGTCAAAGCTACTTTCTTTCTAACACAACTAATGCGTCGTGGCTATAGTTATGTATAATGTGTTACCTGATGTGCTGCCGTGTGTACGTCTGGCACGACATAATCTCGAGCTTGCCGTTATACGTCCAATTTGTTTTTATTTATATCTTAAAAAATAACTTACCGATCATTATAATCATTATTGAGGTTGTGTTATGACAAAATTGGAAGCGATTAATGCAATAAAAAGAAACGGTTTTTGCGTACGCCCTTAAGGTTTGAAGCCCGCGAAATGTTTCTCGTTCTCATTTTTTGTGTTATTTGCAGAAACCGGTAAGTTTATCCAAACTACGAATATAAAGCCGTCTGTCACGCAAACTATTCAGTTTAGAACAAAATTATGCTAGAATACTCCTAAAAACCTATCCATACCTACATAGGTACCCCATACGTATGAGTTGGATTAAAAAAAAGGTTTCCGTTTTTTCTAATTCAATTAAACTAAATTGAAATCGGTTCTTTTTACAGACAGACATACAGACAAACAGTCAAACTTATGACACCCCTCTTTTTTAGTCGGGGGTTAAAAAAGCTGATATTTTACGCCGAAAGGTACACCTACCTTAAGGCTTTTAAAACTTTCTACGTTACTTAATATGTCTCAGTGCATTGTTAATAGTAAATAATTCACACAGCACCCCATACATTGACCTGACTCCGTACTTAGTACGCTAGTAGCTAAGCACTTGATATCAGACAACAGAAGAAACACAAATATCATACTTGAATACTGAAATAACTTAATTTAATTCAAGTATATTTGTTTTGGTCCAGTGTGGGGATCGAACCTACGATATTTGGCGTATGAGGCAGGGTCACTACCAAATACGCCATCCGGCCAGTCAGTCAATCTTGTGTTAAGCAAAATAATGTTTCTTATTCTCATTTTGATTTATTGTGTTTCTTGCAGAAACGACCGGTACGTTTAACAAAACTACGTAGTAAAAGTTAATAAATATTATAGGTTTTTTAAAGGAGTAGATTGTAATAGGTTGGGGAAAAAGTTTTTTCGCATTATAATATAATATAATATATAAAAGAAAATTTTAAACAACATAATTCCAAATTCAAATCAGAAAAATGTGTGATTTCCATTTGTTTTTCGTACTATCAACAAGATTAATAGATAGTTATAAGAATATTGGTTTGTGTAGAGATGTTTTTTGTATTGTTATTATTTGTGTGTGTGTGGTAAATAAATGGTTCTAATTTTACTACAAAATGGTAAAAATGCAACGCAAGACGCGAATAATATTTGCGATGTTTATGGACCCAGTGCAGTGTCTGTGAGAGTACCTAGTACAAATTTGGTTTAAGCGTTTTCAATCCGGAAATTTTGTTGTCAAAGATGCACCTTCGCTCTGGTCGCCTATTACGGATAAATTGGATGCCATTTTTGAAAAAGTGGAGCACGATCGACATATCAGTAGTTACGACGTAGTCGAAGAACTGGAAATTGACCACAAATCAGTTTTGGCGCATTTGAAAAAAGCTGGGTACACTCAATATTTGGGTACCTCACGAGCTCACTGAAAGAAACCTAATGAACCGTGTACTCATGTGCGCTACTTTATTAACGTAACGAAACCGAATAATTTTTGAAGAAGCTGATAACTGGTGATGAAAAGTGGATCATGTACGACAAGCACGTGCGAAAAAGGTCGTGGTCAAAGGCCGGTCAGGCTTCACAGACTGTGGCGAAACCCGGGTTAACTCGCAATAAGGTGATGTTGGGTGTGTGTGGTGAGATTGGAAGGGCATTATTCATAATGAGCTATTACTACCAGGCAGGACTATCAATCCTGGACTCTACTGCGAACAACTTATGAGATTAAAACAAGAAGTTGAGAGAAAGCGGCCGGAATTGAGCAACTGAAGTGGTGTGATGTTTCAACATGATAACGCTAGACCTCACACATCTGCCACCCAGCAAAAAAAATTTAATAGCAATGGGGACTGGGTGTCCTTGCCTACAATTTCAAAAGGTTATCGAACAAAATAGTACATACATACTTTAGTTAAATGTATGTAAACTATGTTAAAAAAATTGAATTTTCTTAAAAAATGCAAAGGAACTTTTTCCCCAACCTAATATGATCTGCGACGCGCTAGCACAAGTGCGAGTGCGCGGACGATTGCTGTCACTGTTTTAACAGACCGTGTATTAATTTTCCTACGTATACTCTGATTTTTAATCATAAGGAGTAAACTGACAGATGTCAATGTGCCATCTTCATACATTATCTCTCAATTTGACATATTATGCAAAATGTCGATGCCTATGTTTTATTTAAATGTTGATGCCTATGTTTTATTTAAATGTTGATGCCTATGTTTTATTTAACTTCTTTCCCCTACAATTGATAAAAATAAACTAAAATTGATGTTTTTGCAAATTGTGGAAAAAAACTTTAATTAACGGCGTCGATTAAATGACAAAAAATGACGAAAATGATGATTTTGCATTTTTTTATGTAAAGATAAGAAAGTTAATAATCTGTATTTCCACCATTAACACGAATCACACAATAGGGTATTTGACTAATCTCGACTTGGTAAAAAATATTTATACTTTGGGCAAGTCCATTTGAAAGTATAAAATTGAAAAAAAAAAAAAATAATTGAACTACCCGTACATTTTTCACCAACTTTTATTATGAAACCATTTAAGTACTTAAACGAAACATTTGATATAGCTACCAAACAAATTTACTAGACGCGCATACAAGATACGAGCGTCTGACGTCACTTGCCTGTAGCCATTTGTATAGAGCGTTTTTGGGCTTGCCCAAAATATGTGCTCTTAAAGTTATATAATATCTCAGGTGATTCAAATCAGAATCGAGAAATTCTTTCAATAATGTTTCTTAAACTGAGAGGTTTTTTGATTAAACACATAATTTTTTTTTGTCAAATACCCTATTACAGTGATTTGGCATGCATAAGATGAGTTCATCAAAATCACTTTGAGGAATGGCCGCCCATGTGTTTTGGAACAAGTTAAAGTGTTGTTGTGGAGTATGTACGGTATGCATACTCGGCAGAGCTCTTTTTTGAAGCATATCCCATGCGTGATTAATTGGGGTGAGGTCTGGCGATTGAGCAGGCCACGCCAACTAGCCTCGCAAAGGGATGTTTACATTTGAAAATTTGGTTACCCCTGATCCAAATGAGATCGGTTCTTCCGCCGATCCAAATACCGGCCCGTTATTGTTCCTCCACCATATGGATGAACTTCCTGACAATATCTCAAACGTTCTTGACGTCTAGATGTTCTCCAAAGTCGAGTACGTCTTTTATCTGGTATCATACCGAAGCGGGACTCATCCGAAAAGCACACATAGCGCCAGTCTTCTTCCTCTCAGTTTGTGTGTTCGCGAGCGCATTGTAAACGGGTTCTGCGATTACAGGGTGCAATAGGTGAAACTCTCAGCGGTCTTCGGGATCGCAGACCCACTTCTCGTAAACGATTTCAGCTTGTTTGATTGCTTATTAGCAAGCCTGAGGAGCTGTGAAGTCTCGTAAACAACATCATGGCGGTCATGGTACGATTCCGTTGAGCAGTATTTTGGATATACCTGGTCCTGTCTCCGAGTCGTGATGCGAGACCGTCCTCCATGTCCCCCAGCCACACTGCCCATATTGCAATAACGCGTCCAGAGGCGACTAGAGGCGACTTATGACGCTCTGTGTACTTAGTGTTAAGAGCGAAATCCACAGCACGTTGCCTGGAACCAGCTTCCAACATTCCGACGGCTCGCATCATCTCTTCTCGGGTTAAATGATGTCGTCTTTCCATAATAATGTAAATTGTATCGGTTCCGATGCAGATATTGTAATGATTTTGTCAATCCGCTAGTACTCAGTTTTATACAAATCCACATTGACAATCGATTTTCTTCTTTATAACGAATTTTAAACAAAATTTCTTATTTAAATGTTAAAACTCACTAAAAAGTAGGTGGAATGTCATTGTTAGCGATACAAAAAAGTTAATTAATTATTAACCCTAATATAATAGCAGCAATACTCTTAAACGTACTTGATCCCTAGACACTTTTGATGTGTGAAGGTTAGGTAGTACGTAATTCGGTACCTTTATTTACTAGGTATGCCAATGACATTTCACCTAAATGTTATTGAGGTATGCCAATAAATGTAAAAAACCAATGATTATCGAAATGGTTAGGATGTTATTATAATTACAGGCTAAAGCTAGCCATGGCTTAAAAAAATTATACTATACCTCCTTTAGCTATTGGTCCCTTAAACACCTGATGAAAGGCGAAATACCCATTTCTTTAAAACGCAGAGTCATGGACATGTGTATTCTTCCCATCCTCACATACGGCGCCCAAACATGGTCTTTGACCGCTCGCCAAAAATCCGCCCTCGAAGTCTGCCAAAGAGCTATGGAGCGCAGCATGCTTGGAGTAAGTCTTACAGACCGCATTAAGAATACTACATTGCGCTCCAGAACTCAAATCACAGACGTTACCAAAAGAGCCGCTCAACTGAAGTGGGACTGGGCTGGACACGTCTACCGCATGTCGGACATCTTTTGGGCCAGAATAGCCACAGAGTGGGAACCCAACAATCGACGGCGGCCACGAGGTAGACCGAGGAGGCGATGGCGGGATGAGCTCGACACCTATTGCGCCAACTGGACCGTAATCGCCCAGGATCGTGAAACGTGGAGGAGGGGTAGGGAGGCCTTTGCCCAGCAGTGGGACATGACGGGCTTTTAATAATAATAATAATACCTCCTTTATTTTTTTCAGAAAAATGAAGTAGCGGAGGTAAGTATTATCATTTTTCTTTTTTTTTCGTCATGGGGCGCTTCAATACCCAATACTGCTTTGGTGTACATTGTGTTATCACAATATATAATAAACGAAGAAAAATAACAACAGCGATTTCTAGTATTGAAGAGTTGTGAGTTTTGTGTACTATTGTTCAACTCGCCTGCATAAGTGTTATCCAAAGATTGCCCGCTAAGATTGAGGAGATATAGTGTTAGTTCGTTGTGCATCTTTATCGATTTGTGACAGTCATCTTAGGCATAGCAAGAGAGGACATCATCGAAGTACCTTCCACTCACCAACAGAAGGCAGTACTAACTGGAGCCATCTACAGTAGCGCCCCTCTGCTCACTTACGCAGCACCAGCATGGTACTCTCTGGCCAATACACACCAGCGAGCTCGCCTGCAGGCACAGCAGAACATTTCCCTCCGCGTCGTCACAGGAGCTGGGCGCCATGTTCGTAACGCGACCTGGACCTTGCAATCCTTGGAGGAGTTTGTGGTGAGGCTCACCCGTCGAATGTTCGACCAGGCCGATAACGGGCCCCACAGGCACCTCCAAGGATTCGCACCACTCCTTGTACGACAAGCCGCCCATAAGGGCGCATTCAAACACTCGTCGCGCGCGCTACTGCTCCCAAGCGACGACGAGGGAAGTGCTCTGCACCAGCCGCGGCCGCTGACACCACCTCACACTGACGGCGAATCACCGCCCCCACGACACCTACCACCATTCTCCTACTCTAAATAACTCTACCGCCACTACCACACCACATCCCCAATGTCGCACAACAGCATACTACAGGCCCCCCCTCCACACCTGAACCCCCCACACCCCCACATCCTCCTCCGGACCCGCCCCCTCCCTGCCCCCGACCACGACTTCGAATCCTGCCTGCCCAGCAGGAAACGGTTGACGACGGCCAGGAATGGCTAGACGGGCTGAGAGACCGACTGAGGGAGATATACAAAAACATGCAAAAATAGTAAGTAAGTAGTAGTAATAGAATATTATTAAAAAAAAAAATTCATCTCCCTCCGACTTGACAGTAACTACCCAGTCCCCACTCCCAGACAGATGAGTGCGACGGGGCAGCAGGCAGGCCCTTAGAAGTCGAAGAGCGCCCCAGCAGCACCTTGTCGGGAGGCCTCCTCTCCTGGAGCACAAACACCGTGTCACAAGATAGGCACGAGAAGCAGCCCGGGTAAAGGGTTTACCCCGTACGCCCGAACCGCACCAAGTGTGCGACGAAGACCGACTTCGACTACAGTAGCGCTTGCGTAACAATTCCGAGAGAGTGAATATAGTTCTGCTATCAGACAAAAGGTTACGCTACCAACCGGCTAGATCAATAAAATAATAAAAATCAAAGATGCAGTGCGAAGTCTGTAATAAACAATTACGCCCCAGGGGTGATTCGTCAAAGGGCTCAACAGTTGGCTGCACGGGTTGCAGTGCCAAATACCATGCTTCGTGCCTAACTCTGGGAAGAGAAGATATGCGGGGGTGCTAAGAACTACTGGAAATATAGCAGCTTGCCCTTCGTGTCAGCTAAAAAAACGTAGCCAAAACTCCGCCGCGGCCGCGGCAGGACCCTCCAAAAAGGATATGAATTCAGGAGCAGAGCCGAAGAGTGCCCTTTCAGTACCGGAAAAGTTGGCCACTCCTTCTTCACTTGATAAGTTGTTAAAAGATATGGAGTGTGCTTTCTCCAATATGAAAAAAAAGATGGAGGACTTCACGGTGTCGTTGAACTCGACCACCGAGGACATTTTTGAGTTCCGTAGGGAAATGAATGAATTGAAAAAGCAAGTCAAAGAATTAGACGGCTACAAGAAAGAAGTTAACTCTCCGCCTCGAAGTAACCGAGCTACGGCAGGAGATTGCTATGCATCAGCAACGTCAATTTCTTAGGGATATTGTATATATATATATACAAATGAAGTCGAATTCTGATAAGTACTTTAGAAGTTACGTAGAAACAGATGAACATACATACATACATACATAGCCTGTCAAAATCATAACCCTCCTCCTTTGCTTTGCCGTAGTCGCGTAAAAATGGACCTGTCCAATCCCGTGAAATCCCTTTGAATGCTCACAGAACCAGCTATGTTATATTTTTAACTGAAAATTTTGGTACTATTAAGCATTCTGTGCTATTGTTTCTTATTTACCAATATTTTGATCAAGTATTCATATTTTTTAGTATATCGAGATTAGTCAAATACCCTTTTACAGGCAAAATTTAAAAATTATACTATGATTTTTAGACATACTAACACAATTAATTTTCTTTTAGGCAGTGAAGGATGTAAGTAATAACATTCCTCTTAATGATATTGTTCTTGCCTTTCCAATCACGACCACCTATTTATTGCAGTAATTAGCGCGCTGGTTGAGACTTGAGACGCAAGGGTTGCTGGTTTGATTCCCGCACCATAAAATAATAATTATTTTGTGAGCGGGCGTGCTAAACTTGAACATGTCCCGGTCTTTACTTTATTTCATTAGTTTTAACATCTTTGTACTTAGATACAAAAACACAACAATATTTATTAGGTATGCTAATAAATGTAATAAACAAATGAATATCTAAACCATTATAATGTTGAAACAATTACAGGCCAATTCAGGTTTAAGCTAAGCAATAAGCATGGTTTAAAGATGATACTTTTTTTAGCATATAACGGAGGTAAGTAATAACATTCTTGTTTTCAGGAGATTAGGTCACAGCCCACGGAAATGTGGGCCAAGCAGCTACCTAGGTCCAATGTCAAGACAAGATTTCGGCCTTGTCTGATACTGTTACACAAATGCTTTTGCTACTAGAAGGAAATAATATAAAATGTTGAAGACCCGTTTAGCGCAATGGCTTGAGCGCCGGTTGAGACGCAAGGGTTGCTGGTTTGATTCCCGCACCATAAAATAATAATTATTTTGTGAGCGGGCGAGCTAAACTTGAACATGTCCCGGTCTTTACTTTATTTCATTAATTTTAACATCTTTGCACTTAGATACAAAAACACAACAATATTTTTTAGGTATGCTAATAAATGTAATAAACAAATGAATATCTAAACCATTATAATGTTGAAACAATTACAGGCCAATTCAGATTTAAGCTAAGCAATAAGCATGGTTTAAAGATGATACTTTTTTTAGCAAATAACGGAGGTAAGTAATAACATTCTTGTTTTCAGGAGATTAGGTCACAGCCCACGGAAATGCGGGCCAAGCAGCTACCTAGGTCCAATGTCAAGACAAGATTTCGGCCTTGTCTGATACTGTTACAGAAATGCTTTTGCTACTAGAAGGAAATAATATAAAATGTTGACGACCCGTTTAGCGCAATGGCTTGAGCGCCGGTTGAGACGCAAGGGTTGCTGGTTTGATTCCCGCACCATAAAATAATAATTATTTTGTGAGCGGGCGTGCTAAACTTGAACATGTCCCGGTTTTTACTTTATTTCATTAATTTTAACATCTTTGCACTTAGATACAAAAACACAACAATATTTTTTAGGTATGCTAATAAATGTAATAAACAAATGGAATATCTAAACCATTATAATGTTGAAACAATTACAGGCCAATTCAGGTTTAAGCTAAGCAATAAGCATGGTTTAAAGATGATACTTTTTTTAGCAACTAACGGAGGTAAGTAATAACATTCTTGTTTTCAGGAGATTAGGTCACAGCCCACGGAAATGCGGGCCAAGCAGCTACCTAGGTCCAATGTCAAGACAAGATTTCGGCCTTGTCTGATACTGTTACACAAATGCTTTTGCTACTAGAAGGAAATAATATAAAATGTTGACGACCCGTTTAGCGCAATGGCTTGAGCGCCGGTTGAGACGCAAGGGTTGCTGGTTTGATTCCCGCACCATAAAATAATAATTATTTTGTGAGCGGGCGTGCTAAACTTGAACATGTCCCGGTTTTTACTTTATTTCATTAATTTTAACATCTTTGTACTTAGATACAAAAACACAACAATATTTATTAGGTATGCTAATAAATGTAATAAACAAATGAATATCTAAACCATTATAATGTTGAAACAATTACAGGCCAATTCAGGTTTAAGCTAAGCAATAAGCATGGTTTAAAGATGATACTTTTTAGCAACTAACGGAGGTAAGTAATACATTCTGGTTTCAGGAGAGTATGTCACAGCCCACGGAAATGCGGGCCAAAGCAGCTACCTAGGTCCAATGTCAAGACAAGATTTTCGGCCTTGTCTGATACTGTTACGCAAATGCTTTTGCTACTAGAAGGAAATAATATAAAACGTTGACGACCCGTTTAGGCGCAATGGCTTGAGCGCCGGTTTACGTAAGGGTCGCGGGTTCGATTTCCGCACCAACACAAATGTTTGTGATGATAACAGATATTTGTATTGGGTTCTGGGTGTTTGTGGTTCTTTCGTTGTTTCTGGTTTCCATTGTACGGTGGCAAGCACATCAAGTACTACAATCTGTCAAAATTTCTTCAATCGAACCTCACTTTATGGTCAACGTGTTTGGTTCAATATCAACTGAGGAAATTCGACAGATTGTAGTAACTTGATGTGCTGGCCACTGTACAAGGGAAAACCTTAGTTTGGGAACAGGACAATGTATGTGATATTGTCTCAATTTATTTATTTATAAATGATGTTGTATGAATAATAATTATTTTTTTACTTTTCAGACTGTAAAGGTAAAGTTAAATCGCAGCAGTTAATAATTAATGATAAATTGAACTTACCTTACGTGTAGTTTTATCATAAATGAGAGCTGCTCAATTCGAAGCGATTAATAATAACTTGTAGTATGTAGTACATACCGATAACTTAAATCTCAAAGGGCGTAATCACCAAATCATCACTTTTCAGGAGAGCCGAAACAAAAAAAAATCCAAGAATTAAATTCATACTTTTAAACTAATAATGCCATATAAATGAAATTTGGATGTAATTATCGAGTATCGAGAGCTTTATAACACAGTTATATGGTATTCAAAATACAACCAATGTTTGCCATACTGATTTGTGATTACGCCAAAAAAAATATTGACAACTTGGCATTTACGACCTAAAAAAAAGGCTGTTCTGCAATAAGTTATGGTATAATGGCGTTTACGACTTGAAAAAAAGGCTATTCTGCTCTATGCTATGGTGTAACAGCCTAGTTAACTTATAGAAAATGCATTTTAAAAAGCTATTTTCGGTTTTTTATAAGTAAAAACACTTCGAGGAAGATACAAATTAAGAGACAAATACGGGTAGTTTCATTATTACAAAATTTATAGCAAGTACAGAAATGAAAACGATTTTATTATTTCAATTATACAAACGCAATCATTTTAGTTTGAAATTCAAACGAAAGTTATTGATTTCTATAATTTTGTTTTGTTTTTAAATTAGTATAAACAATATCTGCATCGACAGGACTTTTACTTAGAGCTTAAATTTTAATATCTTTGTACTTAGATACAAAAACACAACAATATTTATTAGGTATGCTAATAAATGTAATAAACAAATGAATATCTAAACCATTATAATGTTGAAACAATTACAGGCCAATTCAGGTTTAAGCTAAGCAATAAGCATGGTTTAAAGATGATACTTTTTTTAGCAACTAACGGAGGTAAGTAATAACATTCTTGTTTTCAGGAGATTATGTCACAGCCCACGGAAATGCGGGCCAAGCAGCTACCTAGGTCCAATGTCAAGACAAGATTTCGGCCTTGTCTGATACTGTTACGCAAATGCTTTTGCTACTAGAAGGAAATAATATAAAACGTTGACGACCCGTTTAGCGCAATGGCTTGAGCGCCGGTTGACGTAAGGGTCGCGGGTTCGATTTCCGCACCAACACAAATGTTTGTTGATGAAACAGATATTTGTATTGGGTCTGGGTGTTTGTGGTTCTTTCGTTGTTTCTGGTTTCCATTGTACGGTGGCAAGCACATCAAGTTACTACAATCTGTCAAATTTCTTCAATCGAACCTCACTTTTATGTCAAACGTGTTTGGTTCAATATCAACTGAGGAAATTCGACAGATTGTAGTAACTTGATGTGCTGGCCACTGTACAAGGGAAAACCTTAGTTTGGGAACAGGACAATGTATGTGATATTGTCTCAATTTATTTATTTATAAATGATGTTGTATGAATAATAATTATTTTTTTACTTTTCAGACTGTAAAGGTAAAGTTAAATCGCAGCAGTTAATAATTAATGATAAATTGAACTTACCTTACGTGTAGTTTTATCATAAATGAGAGCTGCTCAATTCGAAGCGATTAATAATAACTTGTAGTATGTAGTACATACCGATAACTTAAATCTCAAAGGGCGTAATCACCAAATCATCACTTTTCAGGAGAGCCGAAACAAAAAAAAAATCCAAGAATTAAATTCATAACTTTTAAACTAATAATGCCATATAAATGAAATTTGGATGTAATTATCGAGTATCGAGAGCTTTATAACACAGTTATATGGTATTCAAAATGCAACCAATGTTTGCCATACTGATTTGTGATTACGCCAAAAAAATATTGACAACTTGGCATTTACGACCTAAAAAAAAGGCTGTTCTGCAATAAGTTATGGTATAATGGCGTTTACGACTTGAAAAAAAGGCTATTCTGCTCTATGCTATGGTGTAACAGCCTAGTTAACTTATAGAAAATGCATTTTAAAAAGCTATTTTTGGTTTTTCATAAGTAAAAACACTTCGAGGAAGATACAAATTAAGATACAAATACGGGTAGTTTCATTATTACAAAATTTATAGCAAGTACAGAAATGAAAACGATTTTATTATTTCAATTATACAAACGCAATCATTTTAGTTTGAAATTCAAACGAAAGTTATTGATTTCTATAATTTTGTTTTGTTTTTAAATTAGTCTAAACAATATCTGCATCGACATGACTTTTACTTAGAGCTTAAATTTTAATAAGTCTTCTACCAGTACTGTGCAAAGAAGTAAAACAAACGTTTATTTTTAAAAATGTTAAAGCTAGGATTGATCTACATAAGATTTAAGCGCTAGCAAAACTCCCGCCACTTTGTTTATGTTTTAGGTTTTGCGTGCTATTAACAATCTTTAATAGGAGTACTGTTGGGCAAAAGAAATAAAAGACGTCAACTTCACTATATTAACAAGAATTTAATCACAGACATCGATACGATTCGGTTCGACGAGGGGAAATGAGTGGTATATTCTGCTCATCTTCGTATTTCCTCATTTTCGTCTAGGATACTGACACTAGAGTAATTCTTCTTACGTATGGGTAGTAAAAGTACTTGCTAATTGCATGTCTGAGCGTTTTTATTTTAGAATTTATAGAAACCGGACTAAACGCGATATTCATTATGCAGTATTACTACCCCTTACTTTATTTATTTTGTTTATATTCTTAAAGTAACTCGAGTCGTAAACGCCACTGTTACACATATATGTCCTATACGCCTCATTCGATAGTCAGTATTTTTCACATCATTATAATTTTAACTGGTGTATCGACCGAAACCTTAATAATGAATTTTTAAAGGTATTTACGACTAAAATTCTTGCATTATCGACTGTAAACACGTGGGCTGTATTCACCACTTTTTTGCGAATTTTAAAACTTTGATAATACATATCGATAGAGAAAAAAAAATTGAGTAAGATAGCATTCAAAAGTCATTTTGGCCAAAATGGTGATTACGCCCTTTGAGATTTAAGGTATCGATACTGTCTCGTAATTTTTGGCCATTAACACGATATTTTGAACAAAATAATATTAATCTCAAAAAAAAAAATCCAATCGAGGTGTTTTCCACCCTAGCCCATCACTCAGCGCATCCCCACACTATAGACCGACGCGCGCGACGCCATCTTTCTTAATTTTACACAAAAATACTTCGCAGGTAATTCACTCGATCACTCCTAGTTCGAAGGAGAATAATTCGCTGCGCTTTCCAAATTAAAACTCACTCCTTCGCTTTCCAAATCGGAACTGACTCGCTGGCTCGCACGTTTCACTTTTATACCTACTAGCGGGGACGCAGGTGCGAGCTCTCGCTTTGCCTCCAGAACATTCCAGTATGTCCTTTCAGAACATTCGGGGGCATATTGCGACTAGGGCTTCAACGTTTCTTGACTTTGAAAGAAAGCAGAGCCTCTCACCTATCCTACGCACAGTCCGTATAATGATATGGTATAGGTACGTTGTACACGTATATACTTAATTCGCCGGTGAATTCTTTTGTCAAGGTACCTAAACTTTGAATGTACTGAATATCTTCCTTTATTATTATTTTTTTAGGATGCGGTGATGGTAAGTTTAATAACCATTTTTTTTACCTTGAAATAAAATACATTTTAAAATTAGGTACCTCACTAGAAGCTCAGTTAGGATTGCGCGAACTTTTTTAGTTTTTGTAAAAAGAGTAAGAACATATTTTGTGTATGTTACCGGCAATTTGTATGATCCGCAGAGTATATGTCGCACCTGGATCATATAATCCGCCGTATTACATTACGGCTAGCTGTTATAAAAAACAGGGGCGTTTTGAAATGCGGCGGATCAACGATTAGCACATTGTCATTGAGATAATTACGTTCTTCAATAAGGCGGGCCACGTTTTTCCGCATCGTAATACTACTTATTATGACAAGTGTTGTCATTTACACTAAGTATTTCTGGGTGAACAAATAAAATAACCCTTACCTATGCAAGACTTCCTTTTTTTAAAATAAAACAAAATCATGCAGCGCCAAGAGTGTTAAGAACCGGAACTAAAAAACCAAAAAGGCGGCTGCGACATATACAATGCCCAGGCAATTTACCTATAGAATAACTAAAACTTTAATTTTGGGGCACATAATAGCAGACTGCGATGCTTTTCGTATATATTTCGAATGGGCGATACGGAAAAACGATATAAAACATTGTATCTCCGAAGTTGAAGTTGGGAAAAAAGTTCCTTCGCATTTAAAAAAAAAAAAAATTTTTTTAATAAAGTTTATTAACATTTAACTAAATGATAACCTTCGATAACCTTTTGCCATCTTGTAGGTATAACCCGTGCGGATAAACGCTGGGATTAGAAATGGCGGCGCAACTATTCACCTCTTGCTCGCACACTATTTGCGTCTATACTCGCACACGTGGGTACAGACTGACAAAAAAAAAGCTGCGTTTTAATAAAAATTTGTGAGCTAGTTTTTCCGTGGTTTTGAACCTTTCGTTAGTCTTGTCATATTTTGTTAGAAAGGTACGTTAATATTCCTCATTACTATAGGCTATGTATGTACCATGGGCGAAGCCGGGGCGGACCGCTTATAAATGTGTATTTTTGTGAGGACAAATTCGTTTATAAATGCGATAATTATAAATTATTATTTGTTTATAAACAATTTCTTTTTAGGAAAAAAGAATTTATCGCAATCTGAATTATTTTCATAGATTTTTTACATAAATACAATAAAAAATATTTTATGTTTTTAAACTTTCGCGTTGCATTATACAAATACTTAACATAAACGAGACTACACGCGTTCGCGTTTAGTCTCGTTTATGTTAAGTATTTGAATAAAAAATATTCTTTACAAAATAATAAAACCTATAAAACATCCTTATATATATTATTTGAATTAATAAAATAACAAAACATTTTCAATGCTAACGATATTTTCTACGATTTTTCAGTTTACTTATATTTAATTATAATTTTACGTACTTAGTATGCTGACGGTACCGACTCGTCGGTCCGCCATTTCTAATCCCAGCGTTTATCCGCACGGGTAGTAAGGACATGATCCCATTGCTATTAAAATTTTGGACCTTTCATCAAAATATCACGACAAGTGGATTTGGCAGTCCTCTCGTGATGTTAACCTAACACTGCCTAAAGAATTCTGAAGAGACCGAAACAGGTGGAAATCGGAAGGTGCAAGGTCAAGACTATACAGCGGATGCATTAACACCTCCCTGCCAAACTCTCTTAATTTTTGCTGGATGGCTATAAATGTGTGAGGTCTAGCGTTATGATGAAACACTACACCCCTTCTGTTGATCAATTCCGGCCGCTATCTCTCAACTTCTTGTTTTATTCTCATAAGTTGTTCACATTAGAGTTTAGAATCGATAGTCCTGCCTGGTGGTAACAGTTCATAATGAATAATGCCCTTCCAATCTCACCACACACGCCAACATCACCTTATTGCGAGTTAACCCGAGTTTCGCCACAGTCAGTGAAGCCTGACCGACCTTTGACCACGACCTTTTCGCACGTTCTTATCGGACGTGATCCACTTTTCATCACCAGTTATCAGCTTCTTCAAAAATAATTCGGTTTCGTTACGGCGTAATAAAGAAGCGCTAATGAGTAGGTACACGGTTTACTTACTTACTTACTTATTCCGATGGCTCAACGATCCAAAATGAGTCTTGGCCTTCGATACGAGATGTCGCCATTTGTCTCGGTCTTGTGCAGCTTGTCGCCAATCTCCTGCTTGCAATAATGCGAAAATACTTTTTCCCCAAACTATTATTATCAGAGCCCGATGCAGGGTGCCTAGTGGTGGTTGGGGTGGTGTAAGTGATGGTCGTAAGAGGACGAAGATTTTATCCGTTCATTTCACCCTTCCTCGTCCATATGTCTAGGGGGAACATTGTACGTATCCGGGTATTTATTTTATCTCGACGGAATGTCTTAACAGCTTTGGCTAGTGATGAAAAGGCGCTTGTTCCAAAAGAAAGCAGAGCCTCTTATCTATCCTACGCACAGTCCGTGTAATGGTACACGGATAATACTTAATTCGCTCGTGAATTCTTTTATAAAGGTACCTAAATTTTGAATGTAATGGATAATTTCCTTTATTATTATTTTTTAGGATGCGGTGCTGGTAAGTTTAATAACGATTTTTTTACCTTGAAATAAAATGCATTGTAAAATTAGGTACCTCACTAGAAGTTCAGTTAGGATTGCGCGAACTTTTTTTTAGTTTTTGTAAAAAAGGTAAGAATATAATGTGTATATTACCGGAAAATAGGATGATCTGGCATTGTATACAATTCATAAGCAATGTACGGACAGTCGCACATCAGGTTACTACATTCTATCAAATTTCCTCAGTTGATATTGAACCAAACACGTTTGACATAAAGGTGAGGTTCTATTGAAGAAATTTGACAGATTGTAATAACCTGATGTGCGGCTGTCTGTACCTATAGAATAACTTTAACGTACGTGACGTAAGAAAACCCGTTATAGGTATTTTTGTGCGACGAGTTTGTTTTAATAGGGCCTAGCCTTTATTTCTGTTAATGCTCTAACAAGTTTTTAATGAACGTAGAGAGAATGCGCAACGGTTTAGAAGGAGCATACTACATATAGGTAAGACGGCGCCGACTTATGACGTCGGTAAGTACGCCCGGCCCGCTGCGAGGCAACCGGATAGTCTAGGGCTCACCCCTGTATTGGGCATCTGCTAACCAAAGGCCGCCCAAAGTTATATCCGATCCACTAAACTCTCTGCGACATCTCCCTAGCTAGCCAAGGCACGACGGTGAGACATGGGGCCAACAGGACGGACCCTACCACCGCGAACTTAACCATGCATAGACTGCCTACTCCTCCTCGCTCTTCGGAGCACGTCGGCGGAAGGGTCGTCCTTCCGCGCACGCTCCGCCGCCTCCTTTCCTACCACACCACCTCCTCACAGAAGGCGGCGAAGACCTTTCAAGCCATTTGCTCTGCCAGGCAAAGGGTGAGGTCTTGGCCAAACTTTGCCACCTGTACCTGCCGCTGCTGATCCTACGACGGGCAATACGCAAGCGTATCTTTCGCCGTGTTTTCAGCAGCGCCGCACTCGTAGCAAAAGGGGACTCCGTCTCTGCAGATACGATCCATCGATGCAGCTAAGACCGAAGCAACCATGCCTTGTCATCAGCTACACCATCTAGAGCGACTCCGACGCCTCCCTCTATATGGGGCAATAGGACTGGCCCGCCGCTTTTTTGGCAGCCTAGCCTAGCCTAGTCCACTCATGGATGGCCGCCAGCAACTCCTGCCTCCAGTTCCCACGGAGTAGAACCCGCAAGCGCGCAGGCCTCGGAGAAGGTTTGTTTTCCCAACCCGCTCTACGCTGCATCCAACAGCGTATTGTAAGGGAAGGCTCTCGACGGTGCCTGCGCACTGCAGGCAGCAGTGTGACCCCACCTCGGAAGGATGCTTCAATATGGGTTTTAGTGGGTATGCCTCTGGACGCCCTCTGATTAGCCAAGGCTCAACTCAGAGGAGAGCCCCACATTATCCGGCAACGACAACCTATTTGCCGCACTCAACAGCCTCGGTGACAGCCCTCTAAAATGAGGACCAAATTGTCAGCCACCGAGGTATCTCTCTCGGCTTCCACCGGGGTTCTATCCCATCGAGAGTGAGGTGTGCGTCTGGAGGAGGACGCTATCAAGGCCCATGGAAGAATATGGCCTCGATCTTCTCGAGTGACACTTCGAGTCCTAGCTTCCTCATTCCGGCTAAGACCTGGCTGCCTCTTGTAGTTGCCAGGCTGGTGGTGCACTCAAATGTTTTCCTCGGGGCTGTCATGAGGGTGTCATCAGCATAGCAGATGAAGCCTACGCGCCGGAGAAAAGCGCTACGGAGGAACCAATCGTAGCATATGTTCCACATCTTTCCGACCTCGTCTAGCAAGTTGATCGGCCAATATGCTGACGATGAGACAAATACAGATAAATATACGCATAATTATGGAAATTATAAATGCAGTGCTTAATAAAAACACTAAAAGCTAAATGGAAATCAAAACCGTTGCATGGTCAATTATTCAGAAATGCTGTTCTAGAAAAACCCAACATAGAAAAGAAAGATCATTTAGGTGGCTCAAAAACCAAAAAAATCCATCACCCTTCGAATTCATACTATCCATACTAATATTATAAATGGAAAAGTGTGTCTGTCTGTCTGTATGTTTGTCTTTCTTTCACGGCAAAACGGTGCGACGAATTGACGTGTTTATTTAAGGTGGAGGTAGTTGAAGAAAAAGAGAGTAACATTAGGCTACCTTTTGCCCCTTTCTAACCCCCCATTTTAGGGAAGTGGGGGGCCCAAATGAAGCCGTGGGCATAAGCTAGTCATCTATCTATATTTGCAATACCGTCATCTGTGGCTGTGTGTTTATAAATTTTCTCAGTTACTATGATACTTTTTACACATAATTTTAATATATTCTGTAGAAAAGGTATGTGGCTATATGCTCAGCGTTTTCATATCGACAAAAGTTAAATAAATACGTTACAGTGATCAAAAATATAACACAGGCAAAGTTGACACAGATTTGGCAAGACTGCCTAAGCCATTTTTATCTAGAATTTTAATCTCTAAAAACATTTGACTTAAAGTTTATTGCTCTAGGATGTAAGGTTTTGTGTGAAGTAAGCAAAGTTTGCCATATGAGTATCATTGTCTGCAAAATTTTGATGTATGGTAAAGATACCAAGCAATTATTTGAATTTTCATACAAACTAACACTTTTTGCAAGCGCTGTCAAAAGCATAACGGAAAAAATAAAACAATTATTTTAATGAAAAGAAATACTGCATTCATACATTAAAAAAACTGGTACTCAGGTAGGGAATCGAACCCGATTGTTTTAATAAAAATAACTAGACACTATTCTGCCCCCTTTGTCATAAAAAGAAAAATATATACATAAGATTCTGATTAAATTTTTGAAGAATATTTATAGAAATGTAGTATCCAGAAAGTACGGGGCGTAATCTAACAAAAATCCTCCTCCTTTAGTCTTTACACATTTCTCCAAACGTCCTGGCCATTCATCTATGGCTGCACGAATCACATCCATTGGTATCGAGGCTACTACTACCTTCACTAAATTTGCTTTTAGCGACTCGATATTTCGATGAGATTTTGAGCAGACCTTCTCCTCTAAAATATTCCATAAGCAATATTCCAAAGGATTAAGATCAGGACTCGCGGGAAGCTAATCTTCAGACGCGATGAAATCCGTTAAATTCTGATCTAACCAGCGCTGGGTTGATTTCGCTTTATGGGCTGGTGGTTGAAAAATCCATAGTTTACCAGCAAATAAAGTGTTACTTACTGGCTCCACTACCTCTCTAAAATATCGCTTTGGCAGTCAATTGCTCGTGTTTTCACCCCTTGTTTACAAAAATGGAGCTTTGTCACCCCTTTGTAAGAGACACCCACCAAATGGCTATGATAGCTGCTGGTGTCCTTATTGTACGAGGTCGACCTGCTCTTGGCCTATCATTGACAGAAGACAACTCATTGTAACGCTTAATGGGACCATTAAGCGTAGTAAACAAATTTCTGCGTTATTTTCAATGGTTTTAACAAATTGAAAATCTCTACTGCAGTTTTCTTACATTTGTGTAACGCAATCACTGCGATTCGATTCTCTGTGGTGCCCCAATCCATGTTTACACAGCGATTTGTTACAGCGAAATAAATAGTATAAAACTTACTTATTATTAATTGGACATCAAATAATAGTACTACCTCCATATTAGTTATTTTTAAATACCCTCATATAAGTTGGGACAAAACTTATGGCAAGACTAGGTATACAGCCTGTCATAATGTGTTTACCTTTGAGTTCTTAATTTTAAGATATTACATAATAACATATAAATATTATAATCATTTAAAATTTAAAATGTTGGATATAATTATATATTCTTTCAATAAACACGGATGCAAAAAGACTTACCCCTGTATTTTACCCGCACCCGTGTTGAATAACCAAACCAAAACCTAAATAAGAGATTTTTTCAGGGAGAACAGGAAGAAGAAGAAGAAGAAGAAGAAGAAGAAGAAGAGGAAGAAGAAGAAGAGGATGACGAGGAATATGAATATGAGGTTAGAACTGTAATTTTAAGATTTTCATTGTATATTTAATAATGACCGATAAATTAAGTATCCCTTTACTGGAGTGACGAATAACAAATTAATATTTATGATTAGTTTTGCTCCTATGGCCAATTATTTTGAATCACAAATATCACCATTCTAGAGATAAACTTCAGTAATTTGTGTATTTTTAATCAAGCATTGGACAACCACTATGGAGAAACATTCAAGAGATGAACACTTGTGTTTGTTCAGTGTCTGGGTCTTATATTTGTGATCGTCATTATTTGTACTCGCGTCTAAATTTTTTAATACGCGTCGCGAGGTCGCACTCGTATGAATGCTCAGGTATATCAGCTGCTGCTGACTGTGCCTACAAACAATATTTAAATCTTAAACTATAGATTGCCCTGTATTACCACAAATAGAAAGTTAGAATACATATTTTAAATGTAGGATTAATGTAAGATAAGAAATTATTAATCATTTATATTGTTTTTGTTTTTATGTATATTTGGTTTTTAACGTCGAAATATATTTTTTGCGTCACTCGGCTATAAAAGCGGTGAAGATATACAAATAAACAACGGCAGTTAGTGTGGGAAACGAACCCGCGACCCTTGCGTGTTAACTGAAGTTGAGCACTGGTTGAGAGAGACTCAAGTGTGCATTGAGCAAAATGGTTGCGTCTTCTGGAAAATCTAACGTTTTTTTAAAACATTGCTTTTACAGTCCCGTGTAAGTACATATTATTATGTATTAGCTGTGGTATTAGTTAAAAAAATGTTTTCTGAGATTGCTATAAGTTGTGGCCTGCCCTAACTTTGTTTCGGGAGATAATTTTATTTTTTAAAATTAGGTAGTGTGAGAGTAATTATAAATGTAAAGGTAAACAAATACAATCAGAATATCCCGAACTATCGGGAGATAGCTCAGCAGCTCGGGTAGTAACACGTTTTACTGTGAGTCAACCATAAAAGATATAACATAGTTATTATGCTGTTGTCGGATATTTTTAGATAATTTTATGCGGAATATTTTCGTCATTTTTTTTATGAGATAGGTTGCAGACGAACAGACGGATCACCTGATGGTAAGTGATTACCGCCGCCCATGGACACCCGCAACACCAGAGGAGTCGCAAATGCGCTGCCGACCTCTTAAGAAGGAATACGCTCGCTTTTTGAAGGTTTGTAGGTCGTATCGATTCGGAAATACCGCTGGTGACAGTTCATTCCATAGTTTTCATACATTTAAATTTAATCCTAATTTATATTTTATAACTTCCAAATTATTGCAACATTAACTTTGAACAATACTTTGAAGTATAATTTTTGTAAAGTAGAAAAGAGGTTGTAAATATTAAAATCAAATGTTCTCACTAGTAGCACATGGTTTAGTTTGGTCCCGCTATTTTGTTTTCATGACGGCGTCACTTTGTGTTTAGTTTACGTAAAATACTCGGGCAAAACAACATCATGATCTTGTGGGCAAAATGCCTTTTATTGAGGGAATTTGATATCACTAGTGGTAAGATTGCGGTAAATCAAAAAGAAAGAGATAAATGTCTCTGCTTTTAATGTACCCTGAAAATGAACGTCAAGTTGTCTACAGATGGCGCTAGTTGGTAGGGCTGTAGTATTACAGCCCATACATTATAACTAACGCCATCTCTTACTTAGTCCGAGCAAATTCGGGTCAGTAAAATAAATCCCATCAAAACAATACTTGTCAAAAAAAAATTCTCGCAACTACCATAAAAAGTTGCCTAATGATCCATGTTTTGCCAAGTCGGTTATTCATTTATTGACTTGGCAATCGCATTAAACAACCGAATCTATTTAATGCATTACTTGTAAGATTAAATTGTGTTTTAATGTTGTTTGGTATATATCAATATAGCTATATATCCAATGTTTCGTTTAAGTAAATGGTTTCATAATGAAAGTTGGTGTAAAATGTATGGGTAGTTCAATGATATTAATTATTTTATTAAATTTTTAAATTTTGAAAATGGTCTTCCTCATGAAACTGTGAATGCTCTCAAAACCAGCTAGACGTTATAATTTTAATTAAAAATTTTGGCTATTGGTTCTTATTTACCAATATTTTGGTACAGTATCAATAATTTTTACTATATCGAGATTAGTCAATACCATATAATGTACCAATTTAACGATATTTTTTTTTAATTTTAGATGCTAAAGCCGGTAAGTACAAGCAGCAATTGGATAGCTGTATCGAAGACTGTCAAATACTTAGAAACAGCAAAAATGGCCAATAAAATCGACACCGCCAAATTGGTCAAATTGTTGAATACACCCAGGCTGGCCAAATATTTCGATACATAGATACAGGGTGTATCTGTGAACATTTACATCCCTTTAACCACGTGTTCTATCAACCATTCTGAACAACATTAATTGTTCAACAACTCTTCCAAATTCTTAGAAAAAAATTTTCGACTCCCGAATTTTTCGAATATGATTTTTTTTATGCGAATTTTCAAAAGTCATGGAACAAATGTTGTTCAGAATGGTTGGTAGAACACGTGGTTAAAGGGATGTAAATGTTCACAGATACAACCTGTATAATTTATTTTTAGGACGATAGGCAACGTCTATTTGCAATAGCTATGGCAATGAAGTCACGCACGAAATTACAAAAAGTTATAAACAAAGTTGAGCAAAGAAAGAAGACTCTTAATCCCAGATAACTGACATTGTTGTTACTTCCAAGCTAGTTATCTATTTTGAGGATCTATTTAATCCTTCTGATCATTGCATAGGGTGTAATTTTGCAGATGTTGCTTAGTTACATATCGCTCATAAGATGCTACATAGACGTAACTTCAAAAATCGTGAAAATGACTTATTAGCGCCATTACATTTAAAAAGTGATATTTTTTATGATGAAACAAAGACGCATAATCATTTCCTTATTTTTGGGGTAGATGGCGCGAGTTGTCTTTGTAGCTTTACCGTAAAATTGCACAATACTTGGTGCGACAGTGACCGATCAGTCAGTTGCGCGGGGGGGGCCCGTTGAGTGTGGACATCGCTTGGACATAGTTCGTCGTAACTGTAAGTTATGCCATTTGTTGTATTTGTTTACTGGAGAAACAATGGCGTAACTGTATACAGGAGTGGGTACGACATGAGAGTTCAACATGAGTTTCGTCTTGTCCATGTTCATTTTGAGACCCACTTGTTGAGAGACTCTACTGAGGTCGTCGAGCATTCTGCTTAGGTCTTCCAAGGTCTCAGCCAATGACTACGACATCATCGGCAAATCGAAGGTGCGTCTTGTACTCGCCATTTATATTGATGTCATGTCCACCCCATTCCAGAAGCTTAAAAATAACGTCCTCCAACAAAGTTGTGAACAGTTTCGGCGATATGACGTCACCCTGTCTCACACCTCACTGGAGTGGTATAGGCTTAGACTTCTGGTCCTGAAGACGGACTGACATGGAGGCGTTTGCGTACAGGGACTGCAACACTTGTATGTACCGGTAGTCAATTCGGCACCTTTGGAGAGACTGTAGCACGGCCCAAATCTCGACAGAATCAAAAGTTTTCTCATAGTCCACAAACGCTAAGCACAATGGCAGATTGTACTCCTCGGACTTCTGTACAACCTGCCGCAGCGTATGAATGTGGTCTATGGTGCTAAAGCCTTTGCGGAATCCGGCTTGTTCAGGAGGCTGAAAGTCGTCCAACCTACGTGCGAGACGGTTCGTCATAATTCTCGAAAACAGCTTGTATATGTGACTCAGCAGCGTGAAGGGCCTGTAGTCCTTCAATTGGGATTTATCTCCTTTCTTGAAGAAAAGCCTCACCTCGCCAGTATGCCACGCTTTGGTCGTCTTTCCCTCGATGATGACGAAGTTAAATAACTTCTGAAGGGCTTTCAGGACCGTTCGTCCACCTGCCTTCAGAAGCTCCGCTGTGATTCCGTCATCATCCGGTGCCTTGTCGTTCTTAAGCTATTTGAGAGCTATGCTAATCTCGTACAGGCTGACGTCCGGGATATCTTCGGTGTAGTGCCGGGTTAATTTGTTATTTCAGCCAATAGACGTCCACTGCTGGACCTAGGCCTCCCCTAAAGTACTCCACACAGATCGGTCCTGTGCCACCCGCATCCAATGGACTCCCGCGACCTTCACCAGATCGTCGGTCCACCTGGTGGGAGGTCTGCCACGGCTGCGGCCTCCTGCGCGTGGCCTCCACTCAAGGACCTTTCCACCCCAATGGCCGTCTGTTCTCGCAATGTGCCCTGCTCATTGCCACTTCAGCCACGCTAATAATTAGTAATTTTGCCTGATTGGAAACAATTTAATTCCTAGCTACTATGCAAGATTTAATGAGGGACTTTTTAGAAGTGACGTGAAGTAAGTTTGCCAAAGCTACTTGTTACTTAATTATCTTTAACTAATATTTCAAATAGCAATTGAAATGCTCGGAGTATCTTTGAAGGACCGCATCAGAAATGATGAAATCCGACAGAGACCCAGAGTCACCGACAAAGCCCACCGAATTAGCAAAATGAAGTGGCAGTGGGCTGGTCAAATTAGCCGCAGAACTGACAACCGTTGGAGCCATAAAGTCCTTGAGTGGAGACCGCGACTCGGCAAACGTAGTGTTGGACGCCCTGCTACAAGATGGGATGACGACATTTGAAGGCTGGCTAGAGTAAGCTGGATGAGAGTGGCCGAAAATCGGGAGCGGTGGCGTGCATTGGGGGAGACCTATGTCCAGTAGTGGATGAGCGCGGGTTGCTAATGATGAAAATAGCCATTAACAAGGATTTTTGCTGTAAACTCGTGATCATTGCGGGCTCACAAAGTATTTTTAATTACTACTATTATACGTATTAAGTGCAAAAAGACGCATGGTCCGTGCTACAAAGACACATCTGGTGGCAACTCTAAAGTTTGATAAGTTACTGTTATATTTTTTTTGGTTTTGATTTTTGTAGTCGTGTACTTTGAATAAAAGCAATAAACGATACAAATTGTTGTATTATAATAATTTGGACTCGATTAAACAGTGAAGTTACTGTCTCCAAATGGAAGTCCATTTGGAGAAACAGTGACGCAACTGGGGGGGTGTCATAAAAAAAAAACCATTTTAGAGGGCGAGACTCACTTTTATTTTAGCGTTTTTCCTTTTTTGTTAAAATACAGTATCTGAGCTATATAAACCAATATATAGGAACGTTCTAGCCCTCATCGTTTCAGGTAATGCCTGCTAAAGAGTCGTCGTCGTCGTAGAACAAAGACGGTTCTGACTTTTTTCAATTTTTTTTTTATTTCATAAATCGGCATGTAATCGAGTGTTTTATCGGTTGATGTTACCTTTTTTTTTAAAAGTTACTCAATGCCCGAGATATTGTCTAGAATAACGACGGATTTGATTCTGTGAGCGTAGTACTACGCCCGATTAAAGAATCCGTCCATGTCCGGCGGAGAGTGCTCCCCCCCCGCACCCCGCTCACTGCGGCGGATCACTAGTATCGTCCTTGTTTTATGGAACGTCACGGGTAAATAATTATTATAATATTTTGTTGATTTACTGGCTTTACTAAGATTTCGTATGTTGTTAGGTTATAACTTAAGGTTTAATTTGCTTATCCAGCGAACGACGACGGTTTGTCAAATTCGTCCTTGTCCTAGGAATCAAAATAATATTTTTTTGTTTTTTGATTTTTGTGTTATCACAGTGTAAATATAATTTATAATATTTAAACATGTCACAATACAAACTTGTTGGACGAGTATAATTTTCTAGACGAAATTTAATGACCGTCATTGTCCTATGGACCTTCCGAGGGCGTATTGTACGATCCGTCATTTTTCTACGGATAGCTGCAAGTCGAATATGCACATCCGACGTTATTCGTGGGAGCATTTTATAAATACGTCATTGTTCATTTCTTAATTTACTTATTTTGATATTTTTCCTTATAATTTATTTTTATTTACTAAGCCTGGCCCACACGTAGACAGATGCGTCCGCAGATATCATCCACCGATGCGCCTACCGACGTGTAGAGGGTGTAATTTGTGCGTCTGTTGTAGGTATTTATACGCCTGCAGAGCATTCGTCTCGAATGTGACTATTGCCGGTTTTTTGTAAAAGATCAAAGGGTTTCGGGGCGAACATCTGTCGTCAGTCCACACGTCTGACGACGCATCAGTTTGACCTATGTAGCGATCGAGAACGCACGCGTGATTCTTGCTGCTCATTGTAAGTAAAAGCAAAGTAGGTAATGAAACAAGAATCATGCGATTACCCTCGATCGCTATCTCGTGTTAAACTGAAAATGGACATTGACTAATGGACATACAGACATGTGGACGACTCTTGATGATCCATCTGCTAATGCATCTGTTGACGTGTACACTTTCGACCCACACTTAATAATATCCCTTTTTTGTAGAAACATGAAAGATTGTAAAATTTTAGCAAAACTGCTTGCGTTGGTAATACACACTCACTTTCCCATATGGGCACGATAAAACATTTTGATAGTCGAATTGTGCACATAAGATTATCATCATCTTTCTACCATGTTCCCTGGTTATGTATAGGTACGTCTCTGACATTCATCGTCGAATCAGCCACCCCTTTTTCGATCATGTAATTTTTCACACAATGCTTCCATATCTTTTTTTGCCCTCTTCTGTTCCTCCACCCATTCATACCCATAATTATTAAATCAATCCCAGCAATCTTGTCGAGTTCAATGCCAAGAAAACACAGGTGTGTGTATTTTCTGCTAAGGTATCATCTTTCCTATCCCATCCCACTCTTCAGAGCTTTATCAATACAGGATAGTCTTGAATCAACGAGACTAAATCAAGAGCGTCATAAGAACCGCTTCCCATAAACTCGGGATTCTGAATAGAGTGAGCTTTGTCTCCTGTACACGGCACATGTTCGCCCGTGTATGGAATATTGCTTTTATCTCTGAGATGGTAAACCTCCAGCAAGTATTACGCGGAGAAATACTTGCTGGAGGCTCTCGACAGGTTGCAGCGACGTGCTATCCGTATTATTGGTAGTGGTGGGTCGTCGACGATTTTACAGTCGACGCAACGAGACCGTTTACCGTCGACGATAAACTAGTTTAAAAAACAGTCTAATTTTCGACTAGTTTACGTCGTCGTCGAAAAGACTACTTCATCACATAAACGATTAGTGAACGTGAACGAACGGCCAGACGTTCGCGACACGACAACGGACTCGTCAACCAGTCGACGAATAAACTAGTTTATCTGTGAACTATAAACTAGTTGAATCGTTCACGTACAAAAAACAGTTTAGGTAAACGGTTCGTTCATACAACGCCCACCTCTAATTATTGGAGATCATGAGGTCATTAAGTCCTTAGAACCTCTTCAGTTACATAGAGACCTTGTCAGTCTTAGTGTTCTCTACCGCCTCTATAATACAGAATGCACTGATGAGTTATTCCAACTAATCCCATCCTCTCCTTTCCATTCCCAAACAACACGTGCTGGACAGCGTTGCCATCTAGACAATGCCGGCGCGCACCAAGAGATTTAGCTCCTCGTTCCTGCCCCGAGCCATCAAGTTATGGAACGTCCTACCAGTTCATGTGTTTCCTCCTTTTTACAACCCTGGGTTTAGGCTGGGCGTAAAACAGAATCTCAGCAGGCCTTCAGGATGAGGATGGCAGACTCAATCGGTACTTAGTTTGTTCTTTTGTGCCTGTCAACCTCATGTTTGGATCTCTCGGCCGCTTACCAACAGGCGAAGTGAGGTCATCTTGATTGTCCTCAATATAAAAAAACACCTTGTATAATAATAGTATCGCATAAAGTACGATATTATTATTACTTTTATATGCGGGTATTCATTCCGAGGTTCTTGAGTTCTATGTATAAGATTAATCTCTCGTGCCTTATGTGATAATAAAATGATTTAACTGTGGGAGAGCCATGCTTCGGCATGAATGAGCTGGCTCAATCGGAGTGATACCACTGCCTCACAGAAAACCGGCGTGAAGCAGCTCCTGTGCTGTGTTTCGCCGAGTAAGTGAGGGTACCGGAGGCCCACCGGGGATAAGGGGATAAAAGTTTAGCAGCGCACTTGTGACTCCACTGGTGTTGCAGGTGTCCATGAGCAATTGCTTACCATCAGGTGATCCGCCCGCTTGTCTGCTACCTATCATACAATAAAAAAAAATTGTAAAATTATAAATTGTTGGTTACTTGATTTCCTTTCCTAGATCTACATAATCGTATTTCAAAACCGTCCATAAAATTTTTGTTACTATCCCTAAAACATAGACGGGAAGTATTATCCGTCATGATCCAAAAAATCTGACCCCATAGAATAACGTCGGTTAATCACATGCGTCACTATGAACTCCAACGAACAACGACTGATGTGACTTTTTACAAAAACTATACATATTAGGAATTCGTTTTGTTAATCACATCATAAAAGCCCTCATACAAAACAACTTCTCCAAATTTCATGTTAATTGAATTACTGGTTTAAAAAATATGGAGTAATATACCATACAAAATCTTTAAAACGCTCTCCTGTAAAATTGCTAAATTGCAGATCCGTCTTTGTTCTACGACTGCGACGGAGTATTTTTTTTTTTTAAATTGCATTTTCTACAAACTTGTAAAATGTAAGTTACGTCACTGTAGCATCTTATGTGCGATATGGTGAGACTAATGTATGTCATATGAAGTGGCGCCCTGGCAGAGCCGATTTAAGGGGCTATATAAAAAAAAAACCTTACCTTCATTGTGGCTTTGGCCAGGTCCCTGGGAGACGGTACAATCTGATACTAAGGTGAACATTAATTCATACCTTTATCTAAGTCTGTAATGTTTTAAAACACGATTTGGCGAGTTTGGTTCGATAGTTTTTCGATTTGAAAATACCTCTAAAAATTACGTTTTCTCCAGATATTTACTGAGCGAGATTACCAATTCAATCGGAAATTCCTTTAATTAAGTAGATATTATAAATACTGATGTCTGGCATTTGTCAGAATTTTGTTATTCAGCCTAGTTTTTTTATAAATACGTAATTAATTTTTCGTGATTTTGTCGACATCTTTGAGCAACTTGATAGAATCTGGGTGCAACGTATTCACGACTTTATTGACATGACCATTGAGTATAATTGTGTAGCCGTGTTCTCACCTGCTCAGTGCTGCGACAGCTCTCTTAGACGACGGACCTATGCCAGTTGCGAGCAAATTGAAGTATGTCATTATTAGTCAGAAAAACGAAATCTGCAAAAGAACAAAGACCAGCATTGGAGTCGCTACGTGACTCAATTTTTGATAAAACTTTATCAGCGCCATATCATCAGCATACATCAGCACTTAACGAGGCTGTTTCATGGATTTTCGATGTTGTCTGTCAGAAGAACGTTGTTCGCGTCACTTAATAATTCGAAACTAGTGGCCCGCCCTCACTTCGCTTCGGAACCGTAATTCGGAAAGAACCAACAGATGGCGCTGTGTCCAATTACATCCGCGCCAAGCGTTTCGTGTTTCGGTTACCTATAAGCCTTGTCGTTGTCCATAGAAGTTATCTCTTTATAAATGTATAGATTATAATTTCTTCATTTATAATATTTAATTTTTGTTTTTTAATTAATCTGATTTTCTCTTCCAGAAACTCCTAGACGGCGACAAGAACTCGGACCTAGGCCGCATGTAACAGCCTGGTGGCGCGCATCCCCGACGGGCTGCGAGCTCAACGCCTGTGGAGCAACACATCCACGCGCAGGCCGGCAGGCCATCGACAAGTGCGGCGAGAGCGCTCATACGGTGAGGATTATATACTAATTATACAGATAAAGCACCTATATACAACCATAGACTTCTTATGTAATCCAAAAAGACAAAACACTGCCGCGATGCAACAGACACCGAGCGCCATCTGTTGGTAAGGCTTAGATAAATCTATACTTACACAACACAACACAAATGTTGTTGATGAAACAGATATTTTGTTGGGTTGGGTGTTTGTGGTTCATCGTGTTTCTAGTTTCCATAGCACAAGGAAAACCTTAGTTGGGACCAGGACAATGTATGTGATGTTGTCTCAATTTATTTATTTACTGCTTTGCCCGCGACTCGTTCGCGTGGACTTCAGGTTCGTAGAAACCTCAAAAATTGTAGCCTATGTGTTATTCGATGTATAAGCTATATTGTGGTAAAGTTTCATTCAATCCATTCAGTAGTTTTACGTGAAGAGTAACAAACATC
>CM026296.1:1658519-1722702 GCA_014851415.1 Cnaphalocrocis medinalis | reverse complement strand
GACGGCGCCAACTATATAAAAGGTTACAAATCCGTGCCTGGCGGAATAACTGACAAGTCTAAAAGGGCAATTTACATTACGCCTGGTAAATCAGGATATTAAACAAGTAAATGGCTGATCTTTCGAACGGTGTAAGTCTCATAGCTGAATTTATTTAAGTTTCTTTGAATATGACTTTGTCAATTCATTCACCAACGAGTTATCAAGTTATTCACCCATACATTCAGGATAATAATTTAAAAAACATAGTATGAAGTTTCATTTATTTTATCACAATAAACTTTTCAGTTACAATTTTACGAAATAAGAATAAGTTTCAAAATAATTTTTAATAATACTTATCTTATTTTCGACCAATTAATTATTCTGAAAATAGAAGAAATAAACCTAACATAACCTTGTAAAGATAATTTTGTGTTGTGGCAACACTTCTCATAATAAGTAGAAGTAAGATGTGGCTATACGTGCGTGGCCCGCCTTATTGAAGAACGTATCTCAATGACATGCGCCTAATCGATGATCCGCCACATTTCAAAACGGCCCTGTTTTTTTGATAACAGCTAGTCGTATTGTAATACGGCGGATTATACGATCCGGCTGTGACATGTACTGTCGCATCTTACATCTTAAAAAAAACAATTTACTTTAATCTAAGTCTGTAATGTTTTGCTTTCTTAAAAAATATCGTATTTTCGCCACAATCAGTATAAATCAGTCGGCGGCGCTAGTTTCATTAGTATAGCCCCTTAAGTTCAAATTCTCAATTCAAAAACCAGCCGAGAGTCTGTTTTCGCCACATCGAATAGATTGACGTCACATTATTTATCGAGTTATTCTCATTAAGCCCTTTCATTTGGTATCTACCCATATTATTGTCGTTTGTCGTTTTTTGTGAATGTATCTATCTCATAAATCAACTTTACATTACCAACGTGTTCTGCGTGTACTTAGCGGTAGCAAACGAGCAGGCGGACCACCTGATGGTAAGCAATTGCCACCGCCCATGGACACTTGCAAAACCAGTGGAGTTACACGTGCGCTGCCAACCTTTAATGCCCTTCCCCTCCCGGGGTTGTCCTCCGGTACCCTCACTCACTCGGCGAAACAATTCGGAATTTCTGCTAATCTTCCCTGCCTTCGTTGAACAGGGGGGACGATTTGCTGTCTCATGACGCAAAGGAAAAGGCCGATATTCTGGTCTCTCTTTTTGCGTCCAACTCGACTTTGCATGATAGAGGTTGTAAACCACCCACGACTTGAGAGCGCAATGCCAGACATCCTTTTCACACAAAGGTCTGTGCGGAAAGAGCTTTCCTCCCTTGACATCTACAAGTCGAGTGGGCCTGATGGTATGCCACCCATCGTCTTGAAGGTGTGTGCTCCGGAGTCGGCACCAGTGCTAACAGGTCTGTTTCGATACTTCTACATCCACGGCATTGTCCCAAAAAAATGGAGACCGCTCAAAGCAGGCCCCTCCTCTTGTTGGCGGTCAGTTTAGACGTAGCGAAGGCCTTCGATCGGGTTTGACACAAAGGCTTATTGTCAAAACTTCCATCCTACGGGTTATCGGAGAAGCTGTGCAAGTGTATCACCAGTTTTTGCAATCAAAAACGCGCGATTTTTTTTTGGAATGAATGACAGTTCTAAATGACTGATGACACTAGGATAAGAATATGTATACACTTTAGGACCAATTAGTCACAATACAATATATGTATAAGAAAGTAGAAGTTGTTCTTAATAATATATATTGTGACAAGGTCCTAAAGTGTATGTTACTGTAAAAGCTCGAGCTTCGGTAAATCCTAAGATTTACCAACATGAGTTGGTAAATGTAAGTAATTCTGAAAATAAGAGAATTTCAAGTTTTTTGGGCTGTCACTGTTCTAGGTTAGGTTAGAACAGTGACTGGCCAAAGATCTTGAAATCCTCGGGCGAGTTTTTTTCGAGCGAGTTGTCCCATAACCCACTTATAATTAGGAATTACTCTTTATTTTATTCCTAAAACCATTATCTACCTTCTGACAGTAGTAAAACCTAGTATATACTGAACTCGACTGGTAAAAGCTCTAAAAAAATCGACATATTTTCAGAATTACTTACATTTACCAACTCATGTTGATAAATCTTAGGATTTACTCTTAAATCTTAAGATTTACCGTTCTTCGAGCTTTTACAGTAACATATACATATATTTAAAGTCGACTGCACACTTAAATTTTTAAAGTACCTATGAAAAAAATCAGGAAGAATGAGTTAATTTTGTATAAAAACTACCTCAGTCTCACACGCTAGGTAAATAATAGTTTTTTATTTATCAAGTACTTCACAACACTAAATGCATTCCAGTAAAGCTTGAAGCGGTATGACTACCAGTATTTCATAGAAAATTAATATAAAGGAGTTGTCCCATTACAGGTTGGGTCTGCGTACGCTACATAAAAAACTAAATGTCAATCAATACCTAGGTAACTAACATTGACAACCATTTTGTTTTGTTCAAATAAATTGTTCCTTCTATAAAATAACGCTATATTAGAGAAATTGGATAGTCAAAAACTATTCTTGATAATAATTCTGCATATTTTGGTATACTGTACTTATGCCACGCCTAGATTGCATATAATTCTGGGACAACTCATTTATTTGTATCCACACCAGTATGACAACTTGCTGTAGACAAGAGTAATACCCCGGTGTTTCACTGAAATCCAACAATATTAGCTAAGTCTGCTGCGGCATTTTCCCTTATTTTTTCTGAAGCAAATATTACTATGTATATTTTACGGCCCCAGCTTATCTAAAGCCAGACAATCACACCAATCAACTTGGTCTTAAACTAGGGCAACCCCTGTACTATGAGTAGCAGGTGACGATAATTAACTAGGGGCGTCAACATAGAACCCAAAACAATTTTGAAAATGTAGTTTCCTAAATTGACTGGTCCGGGAATCGAACCCGGGAGCTATTTTTTAAATAAAAATCATCAAATCATAGTAACAATGTATTTATTATATATTACAAACTTGATATTACATAACAGGTAAATCCTGCAGAGTTTTGAAATTTTTTGGAAGATCTATCATACTTCCATTGAAACCTTGAAGAAGAGAAATTAATTTGATGATACGTACAATGCCAGTTGAATTATGACGATTTACAGGATTGTCGTCGTATGATACAGCAATGTGAGTAGCATTACCGGGAAGAGAAGTATATTCGTCATACAAATCGGCCATTTCAGCGAACCTAAATTTATTTGGATGGTGGATGATTCCTGTATTATTTTTTGGTGAATTCCCCCAAATGTTCTCGTAGCCCGACGGAACCGGCTCCTCCTCCTCCTCGTCGTCGTAATAATAAGAAGAAGAAGATTCCTCCTCCTCCGTCTCCTCCTCTTCACTCGAACTCGAACTTTCACCGTCTGGGACTAACATTTGCAAAGCATCAACTGCTCTATCGATACCTTTTTTAACTTTGTTGGCACCTGTAAATAGAAAAAAAAACACAAATAAAATCGATAGCAAATCACAAAACCTTAAGGTTAGACGTGCAAAGTAGCTAATATCATCGCTAATGATTGCATCCATGAATAAAGATAGTAAGTAGTCTGGGCTTATAGGGCTATTATTTTTGCATAACGCTTATTTCATTTGAGCTACGGCCATCTACTATCGTTTTCAGTTATTAACCATGTTATATAGAAAGAACGAAATAAAATAAATTTATTTCGTTATTTACAAAATAATATACACTAAACAAAGGAAATAAAAATAAAATAAAACAAAAAAAAACGGATTGATAGATAGACGCATTTGCGATCACTCAGTCGCGCCTACGGGCGTATAGTGCATAGTTAATCGTGCTCGCACGGAATGCGGGTCAAGTAATATACAATTCATCGAATGTCAATTGAATTACAGTACAAATAAAACAAACTCAAATAAAATAAAACAAAAATAAAACCAAAAATAAAAAACAACTGTCCTCCATTGGCCAGCAGTGCCGTAAGTTTAATTATGCTGTGTTGTGTTAAGGCATCCAACATAAATATTCCTCACTCAGCTTATGTTACGGCCAAAAGGCCAAAACGCTTGTTTTCAGTGGGACCAGCTACGTGAGTACCACGGACGCATGCGAATGTGTAGTGTACCTATTATGTGAAATGAATGTGTGATGATGTGTAAATAAACAAATACATTTACTTATACTGTAATAATGGTGAGGCGGAGAAGTAACTGTAGTATGCAATGAGTAGGTAAATCGTCTGCAGCGCTTATGCACCTACCTATTTATGATTATGCATCGTGAGTTTGCACAGATGCGAGTGTCGGCTCAACGGCAACTGGATTGATAGTAGAGTCCGACCGAAACTGGTTCTCCGGCCCAAAACCGAATGTTTGGTCGTGGCTTCACTTTCGGCCAAAACCGAAACTCACGTGGGCAAGTATAAAATTCATTAACAAACTATAATTTGGTGCATTTTGGCCATTATTCTGTATCAATTAGGTCATGAGACGGAAACAGTATATTCCATTTCCTGCCCTAATGAAGGCAGAATAATGGGTAAGTACATCTTTTTGCCTCGCAATGTGCCCTGCCCATTGCCACTTAAGCGACGCAATTCTTTGGGCTATGTCTGCAACCTTAGATCTTCTGCGGATCTCATCTTTTATGACACGATCATGCAAAGCGATTCTGAGTATATTCCTCTTTATTACCCTCTTTGCGACTTTGAGCGACTTTGAGCTTTCTTAAGCGGCTCGTTGTGAGCGGCCACGTTTCGGTTCCGTATGCCATCAATGGCAACACATTTGCATTAAAGAATTTCATCTTGAGACACTGTGGTAAATAGGCCGAAAACATGCTGAAATAAGCAAGCCCGTTAGGATGTAAACATCTTCGGGGTGTAAGATAAATCTTACGCCCGATCTCCCTTCGGCCGTGTCACACTGGTGTCATATCAAATTTATTTGTGTTTGCACTAAGAAGAATCATTAACTTTTTTAGGTAGGCACCTCATATATATTATGTATAACATCTTATAATAATTACTTAAATTCCATTAGTTCCAGTTTCAACAAAGATACTATCATAAATCATACATTAGAATTAACAAAGATACCAATTGCTAGGAGTAATACTATTAGCAAGACAGTTATACTTACATTAAAAATTAGTAACTCACTACTAAATTATACTTAGTTAACCTCTAAAGAATGTTTCCATTGGGATTAGTCCGAGGAGTTGGGCGATAACGGACGACAATTCCCGAACGTCCAAAAAGTTGCCGTGAGAAACAAAGTTACCAGTGAACGTGCGTGAACTTCCAAAATCAGTTTCGGTTTCGGTAAAAATTTCGGCCAATTTTGGCTGAAAACGAAAGTGCCGACGAAACTTCATTTTTGTCGAAACCGAAACCACAATATCGGTCGGACACTAGTTATCATTCCGACCACTCAGTCGCGCCTACAGGCGTATAGCGCATAGTACCCGTGCTGGCACGAAATGCGGATTTAAATAATTTTTGTTTCTACGAGTATAACGAACATACATACGGACCGACAGACAAACATTTTACTGATTGCATTTTTTGCATCAGTATCGATCAATATCACCTCCTAGTTATTTTGAAAAAATATTTCATGTACAGAATTTACCTCTCTACAGATTTATTTATAAGTTGGTACCTATAGAAGATTATTTGTTATGTGTATTGTTTAGCTAGTAATCAAAGTAAATTATTATATTACAAGAACAGGCGATTAGAGAACCAGGGTAATCCAACTGAATACAAGCCAAAACCAAACATGGATGGCCCATCACTATGCAATGACTAGATGGGTTTTGTTATATTTATATTTTCCTTCAGTTACATACCTTTTTTGACTAAAATTAAAAATATCAGAAATTGTCTTACTCAGAGTTATAAAAAACGATTATTTCTTTTAGTGTATTATTTATTATAAGATAGCTGATCTATTTTCAACAAATCATAAGTGTCCTTATTATAAAACATGGTGTAAAGTTAGTTTTGGTTTATAAATTAATAACCGCATCATTTTTAAACCATGACTAACTTTAGTCTCCGTCACTCTCCCTTATTACTCAAAAAATATCAGCTTGAGACGCAACTGGAAATTTGCCAAAGAGGTAACACAGTGGAAAACTTTGAGGCTTTAGCAGCAATGAAGACCTTGTTAATCATCATCATCATTATTTCAGCCAATAGACGTCCACTGCTGGACATAGGCCTCCCCCAAAGATCTCCATACAGATAGGTCCTGTGCCACACGCATTCGAGGGACTCCCGCCAGATCGTCGTGGACCTTCACCAGATCGTCGGTCCATTTGGTGGGAGGCCTGCCACGGTTGCGGCCTCCTGCACGTGACCTTGACCTTGTTATTTACTTCGAAGTCACGGAGACCTTTAAGTGACTAACCTAATTTTAACAAAACAATGCCTTTAAAGCGTACTATTTTACAAACTAATTTCTTAATCTAAAAATTTTTGTAGCAAACTCATATACTAAAATAAAATTTGGAAGAAAAAAGTAAGGGTACCTAACTGCCATACACGATGTCAACGGGGGTCGTTATTCTATTTTTATGATTCCTACATGATGGGGTGCGCGAGAATAAAATAATACGACATGTATGGCGTTTGTATCAAGTGTGTGAGCTACCCTTAAACATTACAAAATTTTATTTCGGAACAATAATAATAAGTTAATTATAATTCTAATTTTACTTACCTACTTTCTTTTTTACATTGCGCGCAACACTTCCGGCGGCTTTCTGGAAACGTGAAAATCTTTATAAACATTTTTGGTATTTTTTAACTGAATTTTATTTGAAAGGGTGTTATGAAAAGCTTTTGATTTACTAAAAAATAATACTTATTATTTTTGGTATCCCTAAAGCTGACACTCTGATTTTTACCCTTAAGCGTCTTTTTATTACCTGAGGGCTAATTTCAAAAAAAAAACTGTGTCCATATCCGTTTCGAGGTATTACTGAACAACTTTCGGGCGCCTCTCTTTCCGAATTAGTATAGCGCTTTTGGGAGACAAAAGAGATCGCCACTGTCTCGCGCACTGACCCGCTCGATCAACAAATATTATGAACAGCGAGCGTTATTTTATTAAAAATACTGATAGGTTACGGAACGGTCGGTTTGTAGCGCGATTAGGTACCCGCGCGCATTAGATTGCCTTTTTTTTACATTAGATGCGCATTAGACGCGCGCCCACCATTTTGGGACTGTCTTACGGCACGGCAGAGAAACGTTTGCGGTCTACGGAACGTCGGATGAACCAAGATCCGGAGTTACGACCTAAATACATAGAGTTCATGCGGGAATATGAGGAGCTAGTTCATTGTCTTTACCACGTGAAGACTATTCATCGATAGAGCATTACTTCATACCGCATTAGATTAAGATCCGCGTGGTGTTCAACTGTTCGGCACCCACTAGGAGCTGACCATATACTTGCATTGGTCATTCGGTATATCTTACCTTTATGGTTTGCCCAATAGCCTGTTGAAAAAAAAGTTTGTTTAGTTTGTATGTTGTTAATGTTATCAGCAATCTGTATAATTCCGTATTACATGTAATATAAGGCCTAGGCAAATTATAGAATGCCTTTAAATCGTCTAGGCAATGTATGAAATTATGAAAATAGTATACCTATTTAATTTGTCGTTGTGTAAGCTATGTCTCAAAATCGTAATAATACATCTCTTGCTACAAACTTTTATTTGTTCACAAGCAAATAAGTATCGTTACATTATTTTCCAATTCAAATTTTCACACCCGCAGTCTGTTATTTTCTAACAGTTACCTAGCAACCAAGTGTTGCCAATATAAAAGCATAATATTGAACACTATGTAAAAGCATTGAACCTAAAAAAAACTACTTATAGTCCGCGGCATGAAATAATAGCGATGACCTTGAGTGCGCAGAAACCAATTTAGTAGAAAGTCTTATTTTTTACAAGTGCGCAAGGTAACGGTCATCGCTATAGTCACGTATACCTAATAATCTAAAAGAACCTTATGCTACACGTCGTTTTGAAGTTTCTTCGCTATTTCGATTCGTTGTACGGTCTGGTTGAGTGCCAACAATGACAGCCCTAGTAGACTCCCCGTCCAAAAAACAAAACCCTATCTACTGTTGAAAATCATCGTTTGTTCGATTTCAGTTGCGGGTCTTCTTTTTTCTGTCTTCTCTCTACTCCATACTACGGCTGTCTATACACCGCTGCCCTTTTACTTGAAGACGGCTCTCTCTCTCTGCCGCTTAAACTACAGCGATCAAATCTAAAATAGTGTGTGTTCTCAAAAGAACCCATCTATTTCTTCTCGTGAAAATACAGTTTGTTAGTGAAAATAACTCTTTCATTTCAGTTAACATTTCATTTAACTTTCATTCATTCATTAACTATTCGTTTCACTATCTTCAGTATTTACCACCAGCCGTTACCCGGGGGACACCGAACCCCGGCCGGTGGGAGCTCCTCCAAAAGGAACACAAATACTACCGAAGGGGTCACACAAGGATGTCGATGGAGTTTAGTCCTCCGGTTGTTAAGTTAGCAGTTATAACCTAACTTTTTTAAATCTATTGACCACAATGTAATTATTGCATTCGGCTAAACTCATTTTTTTTTCAATCATACTGGCGCCGCCAGTTGACAGATTAATGTGATAGTTGGCAGACGAGCAGACGGATCACCTGATGGTAAGTGACTGCCGCCGCCCATAAACACCTGCAACACCAGTAGAGTCACAGGTGCGCTGCCAACCTATAACCCTCTTTCCCCCCATTCGGACATACATATTTTAATGTGGCGATTATAACACATGTTTATCCAAGTATTCCTGTGAATAAAACTTAGATAGTAAGTAATTTGCTTCTAACAGTAACGACAAATCTATTTTTGGTTTGGCGAGTTGCCTAAGGAAAACGTGGGAATTGGCTGTGATGGGCTCGTTGGGTGCCTCACCCCATGGAGCTGGTGTGTGATCCGCGATGCCGGACCTAGGGTTAACGCTGCACACCAGAGCTACCGACCTTCGCGGGACTTTTTCTTCTTCATTGTCTAACTAGTGAAGTAGTGACCCGCCCTCACTTCGCTTCGCATAGATGGCGATGGATGACGATTTCATCGCGCTAGTGTTTCGTATTTTGGTTTATATATAGGTAAGCATTGTCGTTGTTTACAGAAGTTATCTCTTTATAAATAGTATAGATATCTACTGTCACTTTATAAAAAACTATATTATTGTTTTTTCTGTTTTCGCTAGTGCTCCCGGTATATATTTTCTCCGCACCGCTAAATAATTAATGGTATCTATTAACTGTTTGTTTTGTGTGTGACTTATTGTGTGCTTGTGATCGGTGCGGTGCGACGCCCGAAGGAAGGAGAAGCGGTCACCACGGCTCCAGGTGAGCCCTAAATAGTTATAATCATCCGCGATACTTTCCGACGATTAAGATCCCCGCCTGGAGGCCTATAGGCTATTTACATGCCCCTCCATGGTTACTTGGACGAACATAATTAGATATATCTCAAAACACAAGTTTATCTCAAAAAACAAATTTTTTTTAGTATTATCTGAATTATTTTGTTAAAAATGTGATAAAATCACCACATTCAATGTAAATAAATAATTGGCGGTGCTAGTTTCGTCGTAAGTCGACATGCAGTGACCACCCATAGAGACAGTTTCCCTTGGGGAGGCTTTCTCGTGCACTCGGCATTAAAGTCGAATTAGAGATATGTGTAGACGAATGTATTTACCTATATTATGTCTAAATACGAATTAAATGTCAAGTGCACGAGAATTGCAACCCTGACCCTAAGAAAATATGTATGTAGGTATATAATGAAGTAACAACTACTAGTTTCGGTCACTGCGTTATTTTTTATTTCTTAAATTGTAATTTCGGGATTCTAGTATAAAAATAGTAATCAAATAGGTAAAATAAGAAAAAAAAAAGATTTTCAGAGTGAAATTGAATAAAATGAGCTCACTTAATATTTTTTTGTTATTTTCTTACCTTTCGTGCAACATACTGTAAAAAAGAAAATTAATAGATATATCTAAATGAATGGGAGAAATATGTTCCACAAGCCTTATTTATTTTTAAAAAGGGTAAAAATAAATTTCAAACATAGCGGTACCTATTTTAGGACCTACTTGCATATTATGATTATAGAGAAAACAATAAGTTGACTGAAATTAACATATTATTGAAAACCTTTTGAAATCGCTTGAAACGTAAAAAAAAGTAAAAAAATCCAGTAAAAAAATAGGAGCTGCAAATAAAAATTCGTTTCATCTCGATGCACACATTAGTTTACAAATTTTTTTACGTATCAGCAATTTCGCAGATTATCGCGACTTATCATCAGGTGACCCGGTTGCTTGTTTAGCGTATAATGGTGTGGTCCTTCTAGCCGTATTCAGCGATGAATTGAAGGTGTAGGTATAAGAAGACTTGGAGCGAGCTCCTCTCACCCAATCTCGCAGATGTTCATTGTCGGCGTTGATTACTTACCATCAGATGAACCGATCGCTTGTATAGCATAAAAAGGGCATGTCATCTTTGGGCTAAATGAGTAAATTGACGGAGAAAAAAAATCGATAATCCGTGAAATACATACCTACCTGCTCATCATTTAGATTATTATTTCATAAAAAACCAGATATCTGCAGAAGATTGGAGGCGGCTTTTCGGTAGGGACGATTTGGGCAAGTGAAAATGTAGTAAATTCAATTTGAATGATTAAACAAAACTTTTACTTACTTACCTTCAACTATGAAACAAAAACAAATTCGGTAAAAAATATATATTTCGAACTAGTTTTATTTCATAGAATAAAGTAAATGGTTTGTTTATTACCTACACAAAGTAAACTTTCATCTCATGTTCTAAGTAGGTAGGTGTTTTTCCTTCTATATTACATGTACGCATGGTAACCGGCAGCTTGTCAAGTCAAGCCAGTTTTAAAGAAAAAAAATGGCAAGCGGTACATTAGGAGCATTTAGAAGCAGTACTGAAATAGCATGAAACTGATGCCGTACAAAAATTGTGCGCCAAAAGTCGGATTTTTTTTTTGATTTTGCGACACTTTCCAGGGTGAATTTGATCATTTAATTTTGTACGGCATTAGTTTCAAGCTATTTCAGTATTGCTTCTAATACATTATTCCGCAACGCCGTACAAAAATCATGCGACAAGGGGAAAATACCAAGGGTTGCAACCCCCTCTCTTTCTGTGGTCCTCAGTTGGACAGCTTACAAGTGACGGCATAATGCTGAATCTTATTATTTTATGCTCTTATATCGTTCTACATAGGTCATCTGGTGGTTCAAATGACCCATAATTTTTTTAACACGGGCCAGTAGTCTATACCTAACCTACCTTTATTAAAAACATACCTACATTAGTATATACCTATCCTCCAAAAAGGATGAAAAGTATAAGATAAAAAACTTACCCCAGCCTGTTAAAAATAAATTTGTTTAAAAATAAATAAGCAGCACAAACATACAATATGTACCTACTACTATATTACTACCTACTACTATATTAATACTAATATGTATCCCTACAACCGACAAGACAATTTAAAATGTTTAGTCCCGTGTACTAAAGAATAGTTTGAGATAAAATATTTAATCCTGATATGCCCAAGTGGACCTTAGGATATTCGTTTTTATTTTAAGTTCACGGGTAGATGAACAGATGGATCACCTAGTTATCTAAATAAGGTGAAAAGAAGTTCAAGTAAGATGACAAAAGAAGAAGCAGATTTTGACACTTGTCTATCATGACATAAGAGCGAAAGCCAATGGAATTTATCGTTGACTTACATCCGATTAAGATATGAAGCTTTTTATTAAAATTTCATTACGATAGCTGCAGTACTACGAGAGCCACACGCTTTTGGAAACTTCAAACGGCTCTCCTGGAAAAATGCATTTTCGAGTTATCGACTTATGCGTAGGAAATGTCGAAATATTACCTTAAGCTGTAAAATACATCATCATCATCATTTATTTATTTGCACAAAATATGGTATACAAGTATGTCATAAAAAAAGTAAAAAGTGCTCATGTTTCGCTAATATAAAAAATAGCATGCAAATATTTACAATGTCAATAATAAATTAAATTACATCACAAAGATTCAAAATCACATGGATTTACAAAATTATTGAACACAACAAGTCGTCTTAGTTTATTATGTACAATGATAGAATAATAAAAAATTACCAGGATTATAAAATTGGTAGTATTGGTTGGTAGGTATCTTTTGAAAATGTTTTGTTTGATTTGCTTCTGTTTAAATACGATATTTGGAAGAGATAGGGGAACCACGAATCGATCGTAGAGCGCGCCATCTTTCAAAGGAAACTTTCAGCAGACTTGTTAGTAGTAATATCCTCTAACGGAATAAAAAAATATTTTGAATTGTTCCGAAGTTGGTATCAATACTCCGTATGTAGTGTTTTTGATTTAAGATAAATTTTATAATATACAATTGTAAATGTGATGTTTGAAATGTCTATCCGTTTGTATTTAAAGGGCGCAGTCTATACACATGTATTATTATAAATACAAACACAAACATCAAAACCCCTTTATACCCCCTTAGGGTTGAAAGTTTAAAAATATCTTAGTGATCACAAATTTCAAGTTTCTAGGCTCAGTGGTTTGGGCTGTGCGTCCATTACCCAATCGCCCAGTCATCCAATCAGTTTCTTTTACATACAGGGTGTATCAGTAAACATTTACATCCCTTTAACCACGTATTCTGAACAACGATTGTCCTATTACGACTTTTAAAAATTCATCGAACTATTTTTTCGATTCCCCAAACAAAATGTTGTATGATAAGTTGAAACTGTTTTATGCGGATTTTTAAGTCATGGAACAATGTTGTTCAGTCATTTATGTCGTTTACTTTTTAGTCTTAAATTATAATGTTACAAGTAAACTATTACTGCAGGGCAGGGCAGTGTTTCAAACTGTAAGCCCTAACTAAAACATGTAAGCAATAAATAATTCATTAAATAAATTAAATATGTAATGCTATTTTAGAATTATTTTCCAACCTCTTAATTTTCACTTAAGTTATAACTAAACAGTCTGTACTCGTAATATGTTTGTGTATGTAATTGTTTTAAATAAGTTAATATCCGTAAATTAGGTAACTTTTACCCATGATACGATCATCGCACACATTTTATAGGGTGTAAATAATTTGAGAATACTTACTACGCCCTGTTAAAAATATTTATTGATTAATTTAATATTGAGATAAGGTAAAAAAACGTTAACTATCGATTATTTTTGCATTATTTTTTTATTGATAGGCTTCACTAACGCCAAATTGATTTTTATTATTGTAATCAATTTATCACATTGATTTAATATTTTATTTGATGGTCTTCTATCGCATTTAGCAGCTGTTTAGCTTTTTTCCAGCTGCAAATTTTCACCATCTTACATCACGCCATAACTCTAAATTCATTTCAACATTACTCGGATGGATTTTATTCCACCACGGCGCGTTTCTCTCGCCATTTTCTACTGCGCACCGTAATACTGTGGGTGTGCTGCCAACAATGGTGTTTTCGATCAGATACAATCTGTGTTGTATTCATGGCCGACGGTGATCACTTAACATCAGGTGAGCCATCTGCTTGTTGGTCTGCTATAATGTAAAAATAAATAAATACCTTTAGCTGTAACACACACGTTTTTTTTTACTTTTGTATGAAATATTATGGGCTAGTAAACGAATGCTTTCTGCTTGACCCAAAGGTTGACTGGTAGAGAATGCCTCTTGGCATTAAAGGAAATTGGCTCATAGGGAATATTATTAAAATAAAAAAATAAGTTCGCCTATTGTATGAAATTTTGTGCAATAAAGTTTTAAATAAATAGTAATGCAATAAATAATAAATAGTATTATGTAAAGAAATTAATTAGGGTATTTTGCAGTGCCCCCAGAGGGTTCATGATGTGAACCTGTTTAGTGTTTAAGATCTTATGTAACTACAATATGATGCAATAAATAATATGACTATGACTATGACTATGCTCAAAATAAGGTGACATTAAGGGAAATCCTTAATACACGGTCAAGAGTCCCAGTCCGTCAAAATATAAATTGTGTAGGTAATTTTAAACCTTTTATTCAGGAATATAATGTTACCTACTGTTAAAGCTTGGTAACTTGGCTAGGGTAAATCATAAAATTATCTCGCAAAACTTAGATTTGTTAAATTCAAAATAGGCGCTCGCGCTGCAAGCGGGCCTTCGCTTACGTCGTAAGGCATGGAAAATCAATTGTTTTTTTGTTTCCCAAAAACCTATAGGTCAGGCATATGTTTTTGGGTCTAACGACTTTAAGCCCCAACCAATATTTATAATAGGTACAAATTTTCTGACTTAAATAATAAATAGCCATAGGTATGCAGTCAATAGGCATGACGAATAATATCAAATCTATCATAACATCAAACAATTTCATAAAATTTTAGGACCAGTCGTCACGCCCATTGATATTACGATGAATATTTTATTTAATAAGATATCGGTTAATAATATTATTATATTTTTCAATCTTTCCAAATTTACTCCAGTAGATCAAAAAATCGGATATAACTTACCGGGTTCTATAAAAAAATAAACACGAAATAGTTATTTCAGGACTTATTGTCTATTAAAGGCCGTTCCTATTATTGAAAACATGTTTGGAGTTTAACAGCGACCGGTCCCAGATCAGCGAGCCCCAAAGCTTTTTCATAGTCCACAAACGCCTTGCACAGGGGTTGGTATACTCTTTGATCTTCTGTATAACCTGTCTAACTGTGTGAATATGGTCTATGGTGCTATAACTCAGGTCTTTCTCATGCTTATGACTATTAGGTAATATGTGTAGGTACTACCAAATGTCATTTAAATTGGTTCAGTTGTTTTGGCGTGAAAGACGTACAGACATACAAAGTTACTTTCGAATTTATAAGAAGTATATTAATATGGAATTATGGATAATGTTTTTTTTCCTCATGTTATTATACTTAATAATAATACTCGTAATTATGATGTTGAGCTTATTTAGCAATAAGTTATAATTATATATGATTTAACTTACTATGACACCGGTGATGGTCTGAAGTAAAAAAATAACCATAATAGATTATGTACCTATAATAGACAAAGGAGTTAACCTAAAAATATGTAGGTATGAATCATGACTCATTATGACTGAACCAAACATCTTTTTAAGCGCGTAAGAAGCAATACAATACTATGATAGTTATGTATCTTGTTAAATGTATCTTGTTGTCTGAAATAAATTAATCATTGCACAGAAATAACACAGCACAGAGGAATATCACAGCACAGCGGCCGGTTCTTTTGAAAGGCGTGCGTGGGATACATACATACAGATCCAAAACCTAGAGATCCCTTTGAGACATAAATAATGGAGTGGGGATATGTACACCTAGCGGGTACTGTCGATGCACTATTGAAGAGATACAACCAAAGCACCCTGTGGCGGTTACTTACGCACACAGAATTGCTATCTCTGCAACTACTGTTATCTCTATCACATACGCTGTGTCAGCAGATCTGGACACGTATGTGAAAGACGATATGACGTCAGTAGTGATGTCAATATAAGCTTGTAGACATGGTCCTACATTGTTCAATGATCGTTATTATAATATACCAACTAGTCACACAAGATATGGTGTATCATTTCTCCTAGGTCACCAGTACCTGCCTCACGGCGTACTCGTGACCCACCACATACCTAATATACCACTACTACTACTACTACGCTGGCTCAACGATCCAAAGTGGGTCTTGGCCTCCGACGTCAAAGTTCGCCATTTTTACCAACCATTTTTACCTAATATACAAACGACCGGCAAATTGGTGACCCGGTCGTGATCCCGGGCAGTGCACCAACGACGAGCAAACCCCTGCTAGATGCAAGGACTATTGCAGATAAGATGATAAAACAGGATTACTGCCGGGATATTGACGAGACATCGAGACGCCAACCATATCAAATGTTTCATCTTGAATAATCATGGCAGACGGTGACTCAGTTCCAGTAGGTGGGCCTCCCAAAATCAGCCACCATATAAGGCGGCAAGGCGGCAACATCGGCGTGGTCAGCTAAGGGTTTAGAGAGGTGTGCACCGATTTCTGGATCCCGGTAATCCTTTCAGCCGTTCCTCGCTATTACGCGGCCTAAGCACTTTCCCCCTTTCGAGCATTTAGCTTCCGCTCCACTCCGGCCGGCCAACCAAGGCAAGCCAGAGGTGGAGAGATGGTGTTTTTGTAGAGTAAATGGATGTTTAATCCGAGCAAAGCGTGGTATTAATCGGCAATCGTTTATCAATCAGGTGATCCGTCTGCTCATCGGCCAAATATGACATAAAAAAACTAAATTACGTTAAAAATACTTACGTCAATCTGTGGAATAAAATCTGGGTCATGTAAAACAAAATTAAATGTTTTAAAACCAAAATCTTTATAAAACTAGCTAAAATTAGGTACGAAAAAAAATACGAAAAAAAATAATTATGCTTTAGAGAAAGGTGGTCATGTACATTGTCGTTTCGTAAAGCTAAATTCTACTATTATTACTAACTTATTGGTTCCCACGAAAGATGGTTAAGGAAGCCGCCAAGCTACGTCTAAACTTAGGCGGAGAGTAGTGAAAGATGTCAATAGCATTGTCATTTTCATTATAGTGGCTACAGCATATTATGTTCCAGATTTGTTTTGTCTGCAGGTAATGAAAAAGTTTTCTTGATAAAGATTTCTTGATAATGTTAGTCTCTGGTCATAAGGAGTCCGATGCAAAATACCTGGAGATAAAAAGGCAAGGTGCCTTGTAAACGTTGGCTGGACGCTCTCCAGGGCGTTGTGAATTAATAGTGTAGGTAGACTGGGTTCCAGGCCACGAGGCGTATTCCAGATGACTTCAAACCAAAGTATTTCATAATAACTATAGTACTCTCACTCAACCTAATTAAAAAAAATAAGAGGTACTTAACTTTCCATGATAACGAAAAGGCTTATTAGTATCGGCCAGCGCCATCTATTGGCTTGGTTTAATACTAATCTCCCGAATCGAAGTGAAGGCAACACTAGTTAATAAATAATTACATGCATAAGTCACATTTATTTCGGTTATAACAAAGGCAGTATTAACGTCGACTTGTAGGTATAATATATTTATGAAACATTGCCATAAAACTTACAAAAAAACTTTAAATAGGCCCAATCTGAGAAAACTAGTCTTAGGCCATAGTATGACACATACTCGTGTATTTTGAACACTTTCTACTGTCTATTAAGATTATTTAATAGAAGGAAGAACTAAAATTACTTACGACTTCCTGGAAAGTTACCAAACCAATTTTATACAGTTTGAGCCTTATAAGAAAATGATAATAATAAATTTACATCATATCTCAAAGATTGACCTGACTCCGTTCTAAGTAGCTCAATTACATTTGTGTTACAGATATCAAACAGAGGATCACAAACACAATATATTATATATTTGGCGTATGAGGCAGGATCACTACAAAAGGCGCCTTCCGGTCAGTCAGAAAAGAAATGTTTCGTTATCTGTCTGACAAATTTCCTGGTTTCAGAATATAAACTGAAATTATATCTATCTCTCCACCACAGACTAAGAAGATACTCTCTCCACGTACAATTGACCGGAAGAGAGACTTAGTGCGGGAAATGGAGTCCACTTTACATACTCATTTATCTATTTTTCGAGGCTCCGCTCGCTGGGAATTCGATTTGGCATCAATAAGATAGATACCAAAAAAACAAATACCATACACTAAAGTAATAGTTTTTCTAAAAAAACCTATGTCGGCGACGGCCACAGCCATTATCTTTTATGTCAGGTTTGTATATCGAAGCCTCCAGGCAAGAAGTCCGTAAAATGTAAATTTTACAGAAGAAACTATTGAATGAATGGAACGAATGTTCCATTAATTAAATAATATTGGCTCTATTTATAAATTCGTAAATATCAATAGGAAAAAATATTTCCAAGGTGTATTGTAAGTTGTTGTCGCCGAATACGACATAACAGCAAAAAGTCCATTATTATCACATTACCAACTTATTGCCAGGTGGTGTTACATTTAATGTTCAGAAAAAAGTGAATAAAGGTAGGTATGTTTTAGTATACGGATTAATATAAAGAGACAAACCAGTGTCTGTAAAATAAAAAAAAAACAATTATATTTTTATTTGTAAATCAAAGGTAAACTATCTTAATCTTCTTAGAAAATAATTAACGTTACGATTTTGAAACGCTCACGCGCATAAAAACTTGTTTGAGAGTTATTTCTTTGTCATTAAGTAGAAACTTAGAAGATAAAAATACGACACGACAAATGTTTTGCATTAACATTTTATTTAGATGTTACTATCACAGAAGTACATAGGTGGTACAGACGCGGCGTCCAGTTCGATTTAATATTCTGAGGTGACAGATCTACCATTCTGAGCACAAAGCTGTAATAAAATGTATTATTACAATAACGAAATTTATCTTCACAAAATGCACTACAATTTATTTGGTAATCCATCTCGTTTTTACACATAATTTATTACCATTCATTAAAAATATAACGTCTAGCTGGTTTTGTGAGCATTCAAAGTTTCATGGGCAAGTCCATTTTTAAGCATAAAAATTAAAAAAAATATATATTATATATTTTAAAATGTTTGAGTAGTTCAATGATATCATTGAACTACTTATACATTTTACACCAACTATTATTATAAAACCATTTACTTAAACGTTACATTTGAAATAGCTTCCAAACAAAATTTACTAGACCCGCATACAAGATTCTAACGGTATCTTCCAGTAGCCATTTGTATAGAGCGTTTTTGGGCTTACCCATAATACCTAATATGTGCTCATAAAGTTGTGATATCTCAGGTAATTCAAATGCGAATCAAGCAATTCTTTCAACGATGTTTCTTAAGTTGAGGGGTCATTTTGATTAAATACATAAAAAAAAACACTGCCGCTTACGAGTTATAGTTATATAGTTAGGTAGTCCCATTGGTAATCATACTATGGAACTCCGTAATAGTTCCTTAAGAATAAATTCCTCTAATTAATACACTTTATTGACAGGGTGTATCTACTATACTATTTATAAAGAGGCTAGTCTCATCGTCTACGTCAGAGCTTATAGGTAAACCGAAAACACGAAACACTTGCACGATGTACCTAATTGACTCCCAGCGCTATTTATTGGTAGACAGTGGGTCTTTCCCGAAACGAAGTGTAGGCGGGCCACTAGTATAGTATATAGCTATACTGTGATATGTGTACACCATAATGCGGAAAGAATTTCAAAACTATAAAATAAGTATGTATAAAATGGGATACTTATAAAATAAAAACATTCTTACGTCTGCCTGCGGAAAATTTAAAAAGATTGTTAAGATCTACGTTTTCGTAAGAAAATAGGGTGAACTAATGTAAAAAAAAAATATATAATAAGTTTTTGTAACGAATCTCACTAGAGGGGACACGGCTTTATTATACATATTGGCCCAACGGTCATGAATGCCGACGAACAAGCCTACATTGCATTTGCTTCTTTCTGTGAGGACGTAATGTCCCACAAAGCGAGCAGCAAAGCGATCACGGGAGAAGGACCCCCTCGTGAACGCTTGCAGAAAGCCAAGGAGGGATGAGAAGACCGACCGACCAGGACTAAATGTGCGCCTCCATCAATTCCGAAAAAGAAGCCAGCCGGCGCGTGGATCGGGGGTATGGCTTATACACTACATATGTGACACAATATCAAAGTATTCACGTACGAAACGCACGTTTGTAGCGGGGAAGCTACCAGCGTTCGGTGTTAGCGGCAAACTCGTGAGACATCGAGTTCATAGCAAAGCACGTGAGTCAGTTCAGACGCCGATTCAAAATTTTAGCATGCCACACCTTCGGTTTGAATTTTTATAAAAGATCGTCATCCATCTTTTCAACCTCTCAAACTTGGCGGCCAAATTAAAACCGATTTGCCGCGTCTACCGCGTACGCGTGTTCCTACGTGACCAAGCACTATTTGTGTCGGCATTTCACAGGCTTACAGGCCTCACTCTGGGAAGGGTATACATTAGGAGTTGCAAGACAAGGTCTTTCTGCTTTGGGTTGGCGGCATCCCGCACGACAAAAAATAAAGGGAGCACCGGAGGCAGCAACGTAGGTTGGGAGTGAACTGTCATTCCTTTGTGTCTTTCTGGGAAGATGTGATGTTACAAAAGAAGGCAGGCAAGCGAGTCTTAAAGGAGAACCCACGAGGAAATGAAGACGACAAACCATTCTTCTCAAAAAGAGGGTCATTGGCACCAATCAGTGATTGGTGTAGTGGGCATTGATGTTTAGGCCTTTACAAGGCCATCTTTGTGAACCGAGTTGAAACGATCCATATCACTAATAATAAATAAATGAATGGAGAAGTATGTATTTTCTCATACAATACACTATACCTACAATAAAAGGAATAACTATTATCAACTCAGATAGATTGCACAAAAAGAGCGCGCGATCTGGAGCCTAAAATTCAGTTGAGCTTCTCTTCCAGGAAGAGTAAACATGGCCAAATTGCTCATGGTGCTCCACTTCTTATAAGGCAAAGACTCATAATAGAATATTGATATTTTAACTTCAATTCAAAAAGGGATTAAATACATATAAAATATTTACCACAGTCTGAAATAAGATCAGAGTATATTATGTAATTACGTATAAGATAGATAGCTACTTGCAGGCTTATTCTTAACGTAAAGGTAACATCGTAAAAGATCAAAATAGACAAGATGAGAAAGGATTGTTCTTAGCGTATCGTAGAAAAGTGATTGGTAAAGTCAGTTGTTGTAGTATTTTGCTATTTTGAGACTTATTTTGTTCACAATATTTACTGATACAAGTTGTGTGGATTTTTTCACATCACCCATTACCCATAAAATATTTAGATTAATGATTCTGAACATGTCACATGGCCAAGTTGGTCTGGTTTCGCTGTTAAATTGTTTGTCAAAAACATCATGGCAATCTCATCACTATCATCATTGCAATTACCAGACATCCTAAATCCTGAATCATAGTGCAAGGGTATTTTGGGAGATCAAATATGAAAAGATGAAGCTTCTATATAGGATAGTACATACTGACCGCAAGCCATTTCACCTCAGGCTGAAATATGTAAATTACCAATATTATAATTATATGAATAAAAAAATTATAAAATAAAAGACTGAATGACAGCTTATGTAGATAGTGGATGCCAGAGTACTGAGTATTGTTGCTGATTCAACACGTCAATACTAAATTTATCAGGTTGGAAACAATATTTAAAATAACTTAAAAGTAGGTAACATAAAAATATACAACGAGAAAACACAAAATTGAGCTAAACTGTTTATAATTTAGAAAAACTCCAAAGTTACAGAAATACAAATAAATAAATTAACAAAAGTATAAAGATTACAACATACAAGTTCCTTGCACAACTCACTTAATTACAATTTACACCCTCCAAACACCTACGTCGTAAATAATTCACTTGCTCAATACTAGTTCACAATAAGTTGCGTCGCTTTCCAAATGACTAATTGGATTTCACGTCCTGCTATTTATAAGGACTCGCTGGCGCTCCACACACTAAGAGCTACCGGGATAATTCCAGAACATTCCACTCGTTGCTCGAATGTTCGAAAGCAAATCTTCGAGAACTTACTGCGATTGGAGATTTCTACACCATCTTACATTTTATTATAAACTTCCAATACCACTAAGAATCAACGAGTAAAATAAGGTCGGTCAACAGCCCATGCGACGCAGTACACAATGGAATATAGACTTTAACTTATCTATACATATAATAAAAATGTAAAAAAGCTGTGTCTGTACATTGAAGATATTTATCCCAAAACGACTTAGGACGACTAAAAAACAGTAACAGAACATGAATCAATGATTTTTAAAATTTTTGTCTGTCTGTTTGTCTGTTTATCTGTTTGTCTGTTTGTCTGTTTGTTCGCGCTAATCTCGGAAACTACTCAAGCAATTCGAATGAAACTTTTTTTATTGTATAGCTGTAATATCAGGGCAACTTATAGGGTATATTTTATTTGGAAGACCAGGCTACTTGATGTAGAACCACAACAGCCCAGCTAAACTATAAGAGGTAGGTCAATGGCACCTTAACAAAAGTTGTTTAGATTGATGAGCATTTTATGATGACATGAAAAAAATCAAAGATCATGGAACACCTGGTGTGGAACTCTAAGAGCCCAGCTACACCATAGCAAATATGGGATGAAATGGAATGCAAAATTGTCAAATGTGATAAGCATTTTTGGATGAGATCCGATAAAGAAGGATATTTCGAACTTAAAGGGGGTTCCAAGTTTGGTGATGGGACTACGTGATTCCTTGGCCCAATCTACTATTTAGATAATCATCTTTAAGTCAAGAGTCCTAAAGTTCACGCAAACGAAGTTGCGGGCGGCCACTAGTAAATTAATATTATGCTCTATTTCAGCACTAAGGGAGCAAATAGTTGTAACAGTATAATATTAAAATGAAACAGTTTAATAACTCACAAATGCCTGTAAAACAGGATTTTGTTAAAGTGAGAACAGCTATAAAAATTAAATAAATTCAATCGAAATTTAGTGTCTTAGTAGAAGATCCGAACTTAAGTCGACCTTCACCGAGCTGATAATTGAATGAAATATCCTTTATGACAAATTTTATATACTAGAAAATATATTAAAAATAGGTTTGCTAAAAAAATCCTGGACAGACATTAAGATATGATAAGAAAATGAAAATTTTCTTATTATATCTTAATGTTGCAAAATTTAGTTAAATATTATTTTTAAAAAATAATTAAAAATAGTCTGTCCAGGATTTTTTTAGCAAACCTATTTTTAATATATTTTCTAGTATATAAAATCTATCATAAAGGATATTTCATTCGATTATCAGCCCGGTGAAGGTCGACTTAAGTTCGGATCTTAGACTATCTATTTGTGTAATGTTTCTTAATATCATGTTACTTTTTTACATTATTGGTTTGCAAGACGCTTTAAAAACTTACTGCGGACTGTGGAATAAAAGAAAGCAATTGAATAGTTTTTTGTAAGAGTTCTATATTCAACCAAAAATCGCAACCGTATAATTTATGACATTGTGGTAATATTATGAAGCAAAAAGTTTAAATTTTTAGGTAGGTAGGTACTATTTATTTTGTACTTACAGCTATCTATAAGATTTACGTATTGTTATTTATTATTATTTTTATTGTTTGCCTGTACCTACTAGGATCGGGAGGCCTTTTCCCTACAGTGGACCACCCTACCCGCCTTCCCACGTTTTCGGTCACGAGTCACGATCGTCCAATCCTTTAGATGCAGTCAGCGTTTCGTGACTGTTGCATCCATTATTATAGTCCAGCTCGTATATCCATCAACCCTCACCTCCTGGCTTGTTTTGACAGTTTAGCACACAACTGGGAATAACGATGACATGTAAGAAGGCTGCAAGCAAACGAGGCTATCCCGTGTGGAAAATCCGCTAGATGGCATACTGTAGAACTGAGGTCCTATCTACTTACTTATTTATTTTTGATATGAAATATCAAAAAAACACTAAATAACTAATGACGTTGAAGTCTAACAGTATAAGGTTAGATACTAAGTAATACATATTTTTCAATAAAAATCGGAGAACATTAAGAGTTCATAGTATTCATTTTTAATGGAACTAAAATCTAATTTATAAATTATTTTCATATTTTTATACATACACTAGCCTGTCAAAAAACACAAAAACACCATTTAATAAATAAATGAATAATGTTGCATGTGTCCATGGGCGGCGGCAATTGCTTACCATCAGGTGATCCGCCTGCTCGTCTGCTACCTATGACATAAAAAAAAAAAAAAAAAAAAAAAAAAATTAATAAATATAAGTTCACTACAATAATAGGTAAATAAATCCCATCAAAACAATACTTGTCAAAAAAACTAAGTCTCGCAACTACCGTTAAAAGTGGTGAGATCCATGTTTTGCCAAGTCGGTTATTCGTTTATTGACTTAGTATTGTTTTTGATGGGATCTCATTCCTTTTTGTAGAAAATTCTTATGATCTATTGAACTGCAATTATAACGTGGTAATCCTATATATCGGTATGGTATTTATATAGGTTTACAAAGTTATTTTGAAGTTTATATATCTAACAAACTGAATCAAAAATTAAAAATATTTTAGTTTTTCCTTGATTCATACACCAAACACTACTTATGTTCAAAATTTGAAGGATCTAGGTCTGCTAGAAGTGCCTTAGAGTTTTGATGATCGGTTAGTCAGTGAGTCAGTCAGTGAGTGACCAAATTAAGAAACTTTGGTCCGTTATAATTCTTAAACTACTGGTTCAAATTGAATGAAATATACAGTGTCTGCATAGTAACCGAACATTCAGTCTTCTAGTTTTATCCACAACGAAGTTACAGGGGGGTCGAAAATGGCCTGAATTGCTTCGAGAAAAGGATGGTACGGCCGTGCCGCTTTTTTGCTCGACTTGGTGAGAGCACTGCCGTGCCCCCAGATAAATCGGAAAGGACGAACAGAAACTTGGCCAAGTAAAAAATTCGTCTACTGACAAGATAAAGTGTAGGACAGATCTGAAGAATGTCAATATCAATATATTTCAATAATATAGAGGTATAGGGTGTATCTGGGAACATTTACATCCTTTCAACCATGTATGGTTGAAAGGATGTAAATGAAATAATAAATATAATATAATACCAAGCTTTCTAACCAACATTAAATTTGACTTTTGGAAATTCGCAGCCCAAAGAATTGCGTGGCTCAAGTGGCAATGGGCAGGGCACATTGCGTGGAGAACAGAAATGGCCGTTGGGGGGTGGAAAGCTCCTTGAGTCGAGGCCGCGTGCAGAAGGCCACAGCGGTGGAAGGCCTCCCACCAGGTGGACTGATGATCTAGTGAAGATCGCGGGAGTCTTTTGGATGCGTGTGGCACAGGACCGATCTACGTGGAGAACTTTGGGGGAGACATATGTGCAGCAGTTACGCACGCAGCGTCGAAAAGAGGTCAGTTTTTGAAAGCGCAGGGCACATCTTTCGATTAAAATTTCTGGCTAGAGCCAGAGCCAGACAAAACCTTCTACGACTGTGACCACGCTGGCGCTGAGTGGTTGAGTCGAGACTTGATGGGAAGCATAAAATAAAATTAGGGTACTGACCTACTGATACGTTCTAAAATACTATATTGATATCCTTACATTCTGTCACATGATACAAATTATTATCTATTTACATATTACATATTATTATTATAGATTATTTTACTTATAACTACAAATTGTAGGCATATTTTATCTAATAATTATTGTAATTATTGATTTGAACTGCAATAAGAATTGTAAAAAACATTAAGAGCACTTACAACAGTTGACTGCAAAAAGTTCACAAAATTATTTACGACTCAAAAGGGTTTCCTAGTTAACTTTTATAGTTTTACCATGACTACTAGTTATTCTATTTCAATGATTTTAAGTGGAACTGTTCTTAAAAATTGTAATACGCATAGTCCTAATTCTCAAAAGATATAGGCACTTAATACGTTCCTACCTATTGGTACATTATTAAGTAAATTGACAAATTAGGACCGATGGCCAGTACACAAAACTGACAAATTTCTTCAACCGAGTCTCGCCTGGTTATATTGGATAAACAACTATGTGTGTTTCTGTTAACTATTCGAGGATAAAATATTAATTCAAATAGCCATAATGGCAGGTCCTAATTAAACAATCTACCATTATTTTTTATCAAAATGGTCCTGCAGTTTGCGCTTGAAGGATATTTCCCTTCATTATCATACTAGTGGCCCGCCCTCACGTCGTTTAGGGACCATTAGTTCCACTTTGTACCAATAGCATAAGATTTACAAAATAAAAATACTTGAACATGTCCAAGTGTGTGCGCAATGTCTATTCGCTTACCTTCTTAATTCGATGATACAGTACTAATGCGACATGACTGAAGAGAGATCGGGCGTAGCAACAAAGGGCTTAACGTGCTTTCCCAGACACGAGAGTGTAAAGCTCCCAAATTCCAGACTTCGGGCTAACACTGAGAATTGCTAAACAGAAAAACTCAAGTACATTTTTTTGTCCCGATCCGGGGATCGAACCCGGTATTCCAAGCGAAGCCGTCGCTTTATAGTGATATGTAGTGTTATAAAGTGTTAAGAAATGGCCGTATACAGTGTGTCTCATGTAAGGTATCAAGTGGAACAATAACTCAACAGCTTTTTAGATAATTTCTTAGCAAAGAATTTCTCAAAATTAACTAGTAACATAAATACAATAAATGTTACACTCACCATCACAGTTATTGCAGTCGTCTGAAAACGTACAAGATTTTGTTGTATTGCATTACCATTTTAAAGTGGCCCATATTGACAAAAAGCTAAACACCCATACATGGTGTGTTGAGTAACCCGACCACCTGATTTGTATTACCCTTATTGGCAAAATAAATGATTTAAGTATTAGAGTTCGGGATTAGAGTTTTTATATTTCTTTTTTTCCAATTTTAAAAAACTGGTATACTGCGGTCCTGGCTTACTTACCACTATATACCAGAACCATGCCACTGCTCCCTCGATCCAGATCAATGTGCAGAGCATACATAAAAACCAAGACGTTAACTTCATTATAGATACAATTGTAAAGTATGCTCTTATAGAGACAAGCAAAAAATAATTATCTTTTTCATTATTCTGCGTGAAATTATCTTTAGGTAAGTACCAACATCTGCAAACAATTGTTCTTATCAAAGCAATAATCTAAAAACAAAACCGGTTAAGGCGGGTCAATCGAGCTTGAAGGGTGGGGAGCTAAGGTGCGTCGACCTCCACGAGTGGCCCCGCTGGTAATTAGTTCTGTCCTGATTCCAGCCGCGGTTGGTATCAGGTAGAAAAGTTTACAGTGGGGTCCGGTGTCCCCGGGCAACGGCGGGTAGTAATCTCACTGTGGTGGATTGCTACCTGACGGCCGACGGACGCACACTTTCCAGCGGACCGGCCCTGGCGTGTGATCGTGCTGAAAACTGAAAACGCGCTGAAAACGAAATACGAGAGGGAAAAATTTGGCAAACCGACCTCTTCATAAAATACTAATCTGAAAAAATCACGGTAGACTAACGCAGGGGGATGGTCTAGCGTGATCTTGTTGGGCTCCCAGGTTCGATTCCCGGTTCGAGCAAAAAGTAGGTATGTTTCGAATTTTTCGACCATAGCTCGGGTTTGCGATCACCAATCCGCAAGGCAAGCGTGGTCATTAAGCTTAACCCTATCACAATAGCGATGACTAATTGAGTATAGGTAAAAGAAAGTAAAGTATTGTTACTTTTTCTATCAAAAAAACTCCCTGAATATTAAGTTAAAACCGTTTCTGTTCCAAATCGGCAATGTCTGCATTCCTATCTTTCTTACGCAAATAGAAGAAATTGATGCATGTTTAGAAATAATGATATTAAATGCATTTTCTGTACATATTTGACTTGAAGTTCATAGTATAAGTTATATTCACATTCAATTCTTACTGAAAATACGATGCTTAATCAAACTATTTTTATCACTTTTTATCGATTTTTTAATAACTTGACAAAATGCAAGCAAAAATAAAAAAGAACTTTGAATGTAGTTGATGCAGTGAATTGCAGTGTTCTTTCTTTTAAAAAACAAAGAAATATTTACAAGATTTCTTTTTCCTCGATATTATTTTTATAAGTTTAGTAATTTTTCTAATAGGGTATTTGACTAATCTCGATATAGTAAAAAATATTTATACTTTTCCAAAATACTGGTAAATAAGAACCAACGGCCAAAATTTTCCGTTAAAAATATAACGTCTAGCTGGTTTTATGAGCATTCAAAGTTTCATGGGCAAGTCCATTTTAAAAAAAATAATTTAAAATCCTAACTAATATTAAATGCGAAAGTAACTCTGTCTGTCTGTCTGTCTGTCTGTCTGTCTGTTACTCTTTCACGCCAAAACTACTGAACGGATTTAAATGAAATTTGGTATACAGATGATCTAGACCCTGAGAAAGAACATAGGCTACTTTTTATTGCGTAAAGGGGGTTTTAAGGGGTTGAAAGGGGGGTAAAAAGTTTCTTTTCCACGCGGACGAAGTCGCGGGCGGCCGCTAGTATATATATAATTATATCATTGGACTACCCGTACATTTTCCACCAACTTTTATTATAAAACCATTCACTTAAACGAAACATTTGATATAGCTACCAAACAAAAAAAAGTAAAAAAACTAAAACCCAACTACGACAAAAAACTATGTTGAGATAAATTTTCATGTTTAGAAATCCGCAGTCACACGTTGTCAAAGTGCTACGGTAGGTAGGTATATGAACGTGTGACTACGCCTTTCCAAACATGAAAATTTATCTCTACATAGTTTTTTGTCGTAGTTGGGTTTTAGTTTTTTTACTTTTTTTTTATTTGTACTATTTTGGTGTCCAAGTGCTAGTAATATATATATTCTTAATGTACAAGTCAAGCGCTTTCAAATGATACCAAGCACGGCATATTTATCATACCTTTATTTTTTTACTCTGCATGTTTTGTCCGCTAGAGGGCGCCACATTAGATTTTGTGAAACCTCATAAAGCCTTTAACCAGCAGTCAATTAAGACGCTTATAATGATATGTCATTTGTCGAATTCTGATAAGTAGTTTAGAAGTTACGTGGAAATAGATGAACATACATACATACATACATACAATACAGCCTGTCAAAATCATAACCCTCCTTTTACTTTGCCGTAGCCGGGTAAAAAATTACTATACTCTAAACTGTAATTCGAGACCATAAACCTACGACAGATACGTCACTGTCAAATCTGTCAATGTCACTTATGTCATTTTCAAATCAACTTTTCAGGTTTCGCCAACCTTTTTGTTAAATGCTTCTTTCCCCTCTTCCACGTAATCTTACTATTTTGTATAACTAGTTTAACTACGGGAAATAATGCTTCCTCATGCTCAAACTAATCAAACATTCACCCTGTGGTCTTGTTTAATTGAAAATGCGTAGAGTCAACCGTAAATTAAAATAAAAATATATTATGTACGTTCCTAAGTCTGAGTTACATTAAATGATATTTGGTTTTTTAAGGATTAAAATAAAAGTATCAGGCAAACATAGATTTATCGGAGGTATCTTATAGCTAAGAATAAAAATACTTTAGGGCTGGCACAAAATTTTGTAATATGTAAATTGAATTAGGTAGGTACCTACCAGGACAACAAAGCTTTGTAGGAGTTATTTGTTATTGTTGCGGGCGCGAGGTAGGTACGTTAAATTCAAGAAAATTCCAGATAAAAAAGGTTCTGAAATAATTCGCAGATAATTTACTCGATCCAACCTAGTTCGCAGGAGAATAATTCGTTTTCCAAAACGGAACTCACTCCTTCGCTTTCCAAATCAGAATTTACTCGTCGGCTCGTACGTCCCGCTTTTTACAACCGTGGTCATTACAATTATGGCTTCGAGAGTCTTCTACACAATTCTCGATGTTTCTCGTCCAACAATAGAGATAAGCTCTAATTCCGCTATTATTATAACTAAAATTCAACATAGCGAAAACACAGCAAAACAGCATTTGAACAATCCATTGAGGTATATGTATCAGAGCAGACTTTCAGATTCTTATTCGACATCGTGACGATGTCGAGAGAATGTCAAATCTATGGTTTTACGGCGGTACTCTGATTTTAATTATGCAGACTAAAAAGTTTCCATACATTTTGCTTCTGTATAGGCAGTAAGTTATAATGTTGTACCAAATGTTATTAATACCTGACGTGTTACAAGCGCAATAACATCTTTGAGAAATAAAATTACGGATGATAAAGTTTTTATTAAAGCGTCTTGTATTTACGTGAAAATAAGTTAATAAAATTATTTCTTCAAATTATAGAATCAAAATTACCAATAAATAAATTACATCAGCGAGTGTTTTTAGAAAAAAGGGTTATACTATGGTACGATCATTTTATTGCAGTAGCAACATTGTAGTAGATTTTTTGGTCTCGAATTACAGTTTTGGGTATAGTCGCGCATACAGGATACGAGCATGTGGCGTCACTCGCCTGTAGCCATTTGTATAGAGCGTTTTTGGGCTTGCCCAAAATATGTGCTCTTAAAGTTATGATATCTCAGATAATTCTTTAAGATTCTTTGGAACTATTTTATCAATCACTATATAGTATCTTTGACAGTCTTGCCCCGAAAAAGCTGAGGTCTAAGTCTTCTGTTAGACGATATCCGGTGTGGTTTACTGCAGACATCATCAAAGATATCAGAGAGAAAATCAAACTGCATCGGGCCTGGAAGCAATCCAAATGTCAAATGAGTTACGTTCACTTCTCGAATCTTCGAGCCTGCCTCAAGATACGAATCTCATTGGCGTACAAATCTCATATTGCAAAATTAGAAAAAGATTTGCACTCCAATCCTCGCGGTTTCTGGCGTCACATGAGCAGTTTGAGGTCCGTAGGCGGTTTCGAGCCGAGCGTTTCGTATCAAGGTCTTCGGTGTACGGGCTCTGATGCAGCCAGCGCTTTTGCAGATCACTTTTCGAGCGTCTACATTCGAGATCAACAACCACTGAAATCAGCACCTACTTCTATTCCAACATATGCGCACATAGATGTTGGTGATCTCTCGGTTTCGGATGTTGAGAGTGCAATTAGCAGGCTAAAATCTAGCTGGTCTCCGGGGCCTGATGGTGTACCGGCGGATCTCTTAAAGATGTGTAGGAAGGCATTTGCTATCCCTCTCTGCCACCTAATGACCTCATTATCTGTCATGGTGTTTATTCCTCCGAGGTGGAAAGTGAGTCGTGTTACACCTATCCCCCAAAAGCAGTAACAAGTCGCTTGTCGAGGAACATCGCCCGATTGCTATACTTTCGGCGCCTGCAAAGGTGTTTGAGGTTCTAATCCATAGCACAATTCTTAAACAAATCCAGCCATACATCTGTAACGAACAACACGGGTTTAGGCCGGGAAGATCGGTTAACTTCAAATTTGTTGTCATTGGTTGATTTCATTTCAAAGCAATGGATAAAGGCAAACAAGTCGATGTTTTTATACTTCGACTATCGCAAGGCCTTTGACAGGGTTAATTGTAGATCCTTCTATCTAAGCTCGATTCTATGGGATTTTCCTCTAAACTTGTTCATTTGCTGTCTAATTACTTTGAAGGACGTCAGCAGTATGTACGCTATGGTTGCTATGTTTCACAACCCTATCCAACACCCTCTGGCGTAACACAAGGTTCCATACTTGGGCCTTTGCTCTTCCTTTTAATGATGAACGATGTTGTCGATGTACTGAAACATTCGAAATGCTTGCTTTATGCTGATGACCTGAAATTATATGCAGAGGTCAGTGATGTCACAGATTGTGAACTCATTCAGAGAGATGTTGATGCCCTTCTTGAATGGAGTAACATAAATGGGTTGGAGTTTAACTGCAGTAAGTGTACTGTCATGACTTTCACTCGTCAGCGTAATCCTACCAATTTCAACTACAATTTAGGTACGGATGTCATTGATCGCACAGATTCTATAAAGGACTTGGGAGTGACTTTTGATACTGCCCTGACGTTCAATTCGCACATTTCCGCTCTCACTCGTAGTTGCTTTCGTCGCTTAGGGTTTGTCTTGCGTAATTTACGTGACTTCCAGAGTCCTAATGTCATTAAACTACTATTTACCAGTCTGGTGAGGAGCTCATTGGAATCTGGTGCGTGTGTTTGGAATCCTCACGAGGCCAAGTATACATTAATGCTAGAGAAAGTCCAGAAGGCTTTCCTTCGTTATTATTATAAGCGGATATATGGATATTATCCTTTTATGTATCCTACTATGTTTTTGCTCGGAATGTTGGAGATGAACTCTTTGGAGGTCAGGAGAACGCGGGCAGAGGTTTCTGCTGCTGTTGCGATACTGCGTGGGAGCCTGGACTCGCCTGAATGTGTTGAACATCTATCGCGCCTGTTTGTGCCTGATAACTATCTGCGTATACGCTCCAGTCGCAGGCACCGGCTGTTCGCGCCCCCGCCGTGCCGCACGGTGGCGCGCGCGCAGTCGCCGCTGTGTCGCATGCATCACACGCTTAACGCGCTCTTGACATTGCATCCAGAAATAGATATATTTACAGATAATGTTAAGTCCCTAGTAAATAAAATTGATATTTGTTTATAAATAAATATGTACAATAGGAGTGCAATTAAAGCTAATAATACCTACTATATAAGTGATAATAATCATTATAATAATTATTAAATATGTATGCATGTATAATTATGTAATAGGGTTTATCCCGTATAATTATATTAAATAAATAAATAAATAATTCAAATCAGAATCGAGTAATTCTTTCAATAATGTTTGTTAAATTGAGAGGTCTTTTGATTAAACACATAAAAAAATTTAGTCAAATACCCTATTTGATAAATATGATTACACAGTGATAAAGCATTAAAACTATGAAGTCAATCATAATGTTGGTATTCTCTTTTGTATTGCTGTGAAAGTGGTTAAAAATCGATTTGTTCTAGATTGTTAAAATGTTTATAACTAATTTATGCGGTTATAATTACTCAATTACACGCTTCTAGATGAGTTGTAGAATCACTAAATCAAATATTGTAGATGGGTTCCCTCTATCTGGCTGAATTTCCTTGTTCCGAATTTCACTTGGCAGAACACACTTGGCATATTTTTATTTAGTCGAAGATTTTTAACGCATAAAAATTGTTTAGGATAAGAATGTAGAGTTTTACTAAGCATAATTTCCTTGTGCATATTTTCGTTTAGTATAACGTTTATTTAGTCGAAATGTTATTTGGTAGAATTGAAAATTAGGTACTGTTTTGTACTACTTAACCGTCGTGTCAAAAACGAATTGCTGCAAAACCGACTCCACGTAGTCTTATCTGCCATTCGATATTATGCAATTCAATATTATGACATAAAAAGTTCGGCAATAAAAAGTAGACCCATTGTGGACCTATTAGAATTTTTGGAAAAAGAAAACACCTTTTTGAACATTTGCGAAAATAATCTGATTGCTCCATACATCGATCATAGAAAATGATCGAAATATGAAGCAATCTCTGTTGGGATCACTTTTTCAAGCGCTTTTAGTAAGGCATTGTGTATCTAAAGATCAATCGTTGGGTTAAATCGATAAAAAATAGGTATATACTGTAGGCGAATTAAGATTATTGTCAAACAAAAGGAGATTATATGATCGTTTTTGCGAACCAAACCAAATTACCATACTGCTCAGTGGCAATACAGCAATTCAGACTATAACAATTCAGAATATAACTTTGACACTATATAATTTTGGAAAGAGCTATGCTCGGCGTTTCTCTGCGTGATCGAATCGATCGAAACGAGGAGATCCGGCAGAGAACCAAAGTTATCGACTTAGCTCACCGGATTAGCAAGCTGAAGTGCGTTGGGATAAACGAGTTCTGGAGTTGAGACCGCGTTTGGTAAACGTAGTCACAGAATACTTACGTAGTGTAGGACGACCTCCGGCCAGATGGAGTGACGATCTGCGCAAGAGGGCTGGCTGGAGCTGTATGCGAGTAGCCGAAGATCAATCAAAGTGGCGAGCAATTGGAGAGGCCTACGTCCAGTAGTGGACTGCAACAGGCTGATGACGATGATGAATAAATAGTTTTGGTGCTATATAATATTAAACAATAGTATACCTACCTACTAATACAAGCTATCATAAAAAAATAATTAAAAAATCAGTGCATATTTCCCATTGGCCATCCCGGCCGGACGACAGACAGCAAAGGAGACCTGTGTAATGCCGGCGCCGATGCCCCCGCATCGCTCGTCGACTGGTCTCCTCTGCGGAGAGGAGTGAGACGCCGATACACCGGCTAAACAAACACACCTGCATTAAGTTGTAAATATGTAAAATTGTAGGTAACATACCGGTGACCCGCCGAAACTGGTCACCTGCTTTCTCGCTTTTTGTTTTAAACAGACGTTATCAGTTCTTTTAGTCTAATCTTACCAGTATGATACGAGTAGACATCATCATGCCTAGATATTTTAAATAGAGGTAGACAATTTCTTAAAATTTAAGCTGACATATAGATATACTGTATGTAGGTATGTACCTCATTGTTGACTGATAAAACTAGTATGTACCATGTTAATTTTACGCTTAATTAAAAACAATGATTTGTCAATTAAAGCATCATGCTATATAAATGCAGTCAAGCTGAGAATAATATCACTTTGGAATTATTCAAAATGAAGTTTACTTGGTTTTGTCTCTCGACTCTCTTGTTGCTATTCGTTTTCCAGCTTCCTATACAAGCTGACGAATATGTAGTAAGTAAATAATGATTCCCTCGCTTTTTTTCAAACACGTATTTCATAAGTATAAATTAACTGATGGTTGGAGCTTACAATTAAGGACCGTTTGTTATTTTTTGGAAGTTGCAACACAAGCGCTTCCGCTATTTCAGCTACTTAGTGTGGAGTCAGGTCAATGTATGAGATGTTGTGTGAATTGATTTACCTATTTACTTTATTTATAACTAACGGTTGGGACTCGTTCACGGTAACCTTTACATTTATACAATACCTAGGTAATGTAGGTACTTAAAGAATACCTAAAACATCACAGAAAATCCTTTTTTCAGAACACAGAGCTTATTCAACAATAAACTAAGATTCTAGAATTTGTTTCAATAAAGCCAACTTCCATTTTTCCTGAAAAAAAAATTCAATTGCGAAATAAAAGTTTGTTTAGATTGACAATGATAACCTCGATCTATTTATTGATAAGTGATGGTATGAGTGCTTTTATTTTTTTTATTTAACTAGATACAGCGTGAATGCGATTAAAGTGTTACCGCCAATGAACGCTTCATTTGTAAAAAATGCTTGAGATTTTCGGAATTTAGAACCATTTAGTTATTGATAGATCAAGGTGTATATATTTTATTGTTTTAAAAGGTGCAATAAGACTTGACTATATTTTTGTTCGACCTCGATGGTATAATATTGGAAATTCAAAATATTTATAGCTGTGAAGTAGAGATGCGCCGAATATTCGGTTGGTATTCGGTATTCGGCATATTCGGCACTTTTTTCACTATTCGTATTCGGCTGAATTATTCGGTTTTAGTGCCGAATATATTCGGTTTGAGTATTTCTATTTTCCTGGCTATAAGACATGGAATTTAAAAACACACACTTGGTGTTTTTGTAAATTAAATAAAACTGGCGATGAATGTGTTAAAAAGCTAATAAATGAAAGCAATTAAACATGAAATCAACATGTATTTTGACATCTAAAGTCCACATATTTATTTCCTGCCCTATAGTATGTAGCTAACATTACTTTAAAAAAAATACCTTATTCATTTATTTTTAAGCCAGATCAATCAATATTAATTTTACTATTTATTTTTATACTTAAAAATATCTGGACTTTTTTTAAACAATAATTTTAAAGTTTTTTTTTTCAAACTCTGTTCAAAATTTTAAAATGTTAATAAAAACACTTTTTAATAAAAGCGTATGTGGCAAATTAGCCATACTAATATTATAAATGCGAAAGTAACTCTGTCTGTCTGTCTGTTACTCTTTCACGCCAAAACTACTGAACGAATTTAAATGAAATTTGGTATACAGATGGTCTAGACCCTGAGAAAAGACATAGGCTACTTTTTATTGCGAAAAAGGGGTTGTAAGGGGTTAAAAGTGGGGTAAAAAGTTACTTTTCCACGCGGACGAAGTCGCGGGCGGCCGCTAGTTATAAATAAAAATATGAATCAACAATAAATAATTTGATTTTTATTAGGTACTTTTTGATATTCTTTGCAATTTATTCTTAATAAGGTGCTCTTAAAAATCATCGAAGAGTCCAGGTGGTACTCAACCTTTCTCATACCACCACCCACCGCATACCAGAACAGCCACCCGGTATTTGGAGGTTTGTGGGTTCGAGTCCCACTTGAACCCTGCGAAGATTTTATTAAGTGTATTATTTACTTAATAGACACAGAGATACGTTAAGAAAACTGACATGGAAGGAATAAACACTTAAGTTATATCTCTTAATTGATTTGATTGACTTATTTTCGGTCACCGTATCTAGTATACATAGAAGAGAGATCAGAAACAAGAAAATGGTTAACCGAATAATTCGGCCGAATATCCGGTTCGGTAAAGATTGAACCGAATATTATACGGTATTCGGTTATTCGGTGAAACCACTATTCGGCGCATCACTACTGTAAAGCTATGTGCTACTAGAGTGCTTTTCCACCAGAGATGCGCTATGCTACGATGCTATGGATACGTTTGCTATCCACCGGTGGAAACGGATTCAACTAAGATTTGTTTTTATATGAATAAATAAATATATATAAATATATATATATATGGAAAGATGCGTGCTATAGATGCTTGCTATGGGACCGCGCCCCACCGTTTGAAGCTAATAATTATTATTTCCTTTGAATTATTCGAAAAGTTGTTTATAAAATCATTCATTTTACAGGAGCAGTATGCCTTGGATCCAAACCTGGGAATGGTAAATCATACACATTTGTAGTGTTCTTTTTTGTAATGATTTTACTCAAGTTTAGTGTCCGATCGAAATTATTTTTTCTTAATCTATTAGTGAAAACATTGTCAAAATAATAAAAAGGACATTAAAATAAATCTACAAATAAAAATACATTTGCAGGAGCAACGTTCTTTGAATCCAAATCCGGGAATGGTAAATTATACATTAGTAATATTTGTTGTTTTCTTTTTAGGGTTCCGTAGTCTACTAGGAACCCTTATAGTTTCGTCATGTCTTTCTATCCGTCTGTCTGTCTGTCTGTCTGTCTGTCCGTCTGTCTGTCCCGGCTCGTTCTCGGCCGTTTCTGCACCGATTGCCACGAAATTGGTGGAGAGATGTATACTGATAATCCAAAAATTGGTTTTTAAAATTATCGAAAAATAATTATTTTCTACCCTCCCATACAGCGAAAAATTTATTCGAAAAAAAAATTTAACTTACCCCATCGTGTGAGGTATTGTTAAAAAGGTATCTTTAAATACAACTAAAATTGCCTTAAACCCATGTGGATCAAACCACCAAGTCTCGAGATATATTAATACAAAGTCTAAATTAGAGCGTCGTTGTCCCCCCCCCCTTAACTTTTGAAATACTATTACAAACATTTTTTGTATACCTCCAATTAAGTACTTTCAACTAAAGTTATAGCGGACTCTGTATCATGCATAGTTTTTTAATACAACTCGACCAAGTTATGACGTGCAGTTAGCCTAACTAAATGGTAATGTATGGAAATAACTACCTACAAACTATGAAAATAAGGTCGGGCCGACCTTATTTTCATATGGCGTCTTATGGCTACGGAACCCTTTCATGTGCGTGTGCGACACGCTCTTGGCCGGTTTTTGTAATCATTTCGATACCTTCAGCTTTAACTGTCGTATAAACCAAACGGAGAGCCAAAAAACTATTTTTTATAAAAAATCGTAACTTTTTTGTTTGAGAAGATATAAAAAAAAATACTTGTGTAAAACATTGTTAAATTTTTGCGATAAAAATCTAAATATTGAATATATGCCCATCTTTAATATTTTTAAGGTATCGATTTACTTAAGTATCCGACTGAAATATATTTTTCTTATTCTATTACTCTAAAAAGTGATCCTCGAAATAAATTTTTAAGTTTAAGGTTGGTAATAAAAATAAAATCATAAATTTTACAGGTGGAACATTCTTTAGATCCAAAGCCGGAAATGGTAAATCATACATTTGTAATATTTGTTTGCGTTCTTTAACAATTTAAAACTCAAATCATGAACAAGACAGAATTTCCTTATTACCAAACAGAACAGTTACTTAAATTAAGTAGTAAAGTAAGTGTTTTGAACGGTTGGGACTCGTTCACGGTAACATTTACATTTATACAATACCTAGGCAATGTAGGTACTTAAAGAATACCTAAAACATCACAGAAAATCCTTTTTTCAGAACACTGAGCTTATTCAACAGTAAACTAAGATTCTAGAATTTGTTTCAATAAAGCCAACTTCCATTTTTCCTGAAAAAAAAATTCAATTTCGAAATAAAAGTTTGTTTAGATTGACAATGATAACCTCGATCTATTTATTGATAAGTGATGGTATGAGTGCTCTTATTTTTTTTATTTAACTAGATACAGCGTGAATGCGATTAAAGTGTTACCGCCAATGAACGCTTCATTTGTAAAAAATGCTTGAGATTTTCGGAATTTAGAACCATTTAGTTATTGATAGATCAAGGTGTATATATTTTATTGTTTTAAAAGGTGCAATAAGACTTGACTATATTTTTGTTCGACCTCGATGGTATAATATTGGAAATTCAAAATATTTATAGCTGTGAAGCTATGTGCTACTAGAGTGCTTTTACACCAGAGATGCGCTATGCTACGATGCTATGGATACGTTTGCTATCCACCGGTGGAAACGGATTCAACTAAGATTTGTTTTTATATTAATAAATAAAGATATATATATATATGTATGGAAAGATGCGTGCTATGCGTGCTATGGGACCGCGCCCCACCGTTTGAAGCTAATTATTATTTTTTCCTTTGAATTATTCAAAAAGTTGTTTATAAAAACATTCATTTTACAGGAGCAGTATGCCTTGGATCCAAACCTGGGAATGGTAAATCATACACATTTGTAGTGTTCTTTTTTGTAATGATTTTACTCAAGTGTAGTGTCCGATCGATTCTTAATCTATTAGTGAAAACATTGTCAAAATAATAAAAAGGACATTAAAATAAATCTACAAATAAAAATACATTTGCAGGAGCAACGTTCTTTGAATCCAAATCCGAGAATGGTAAATTATACATTAGTAATATTTGTTTGTTTTCTTTTTAGGGTTCCGTAGTCTACTAGGAACCCTTATAGTTTCGTCATGTCTTTCTATCCGTCTGTCTGTCTGTCTGTCCGTCTGTCTGTCCCGGCTCGTTCTCGGCCGTTTCTGCACCGATTGCCACGAAAATTGGTGGAGAGATGTATACTGATAATCCAAAAATTGGTTTTTAAAATTATCGAAAAATAATTATTTTCTACCCTCCCATACAGCGAAAAAATTATTCGAAAAAAAAAATTTAAGTTACCCCATCGTGTGAGGTATTGTTAAAAAGGTATCTTTAAATACAACTAAAATTGCCTTAAACCCATGTGGATCAAACCACCCAGTCTCGAGATATATTAACGAGATATATTAATACAAAGTCTAACTTACCTACGGCGCGAACAATACCTACGGCGAGCGCACGGCGTCGTACCTCACTCCCCGACTCATCAACCAGCTACCGCTTGAATTACGCAATAGTATCACGCCAAATAACATTAAAAATAAGCTTAAGGCTCACTTTCTGCAGCACTGATGGAGAGGTGAGGCTTAAACTTGGAGACTGAGGTATTTCGAGTAGGTGCATAGTGAATATCATATTATTGTTACTGTACTGTACTTACGTAAGCAAGTATTATTAAGTAATATTTATAAGTACCTATTAATTTTTATTATTGTATCGATGCAGAAGGCAGCATAATCACAAACCTTAGTGGTTTATCAATGCTGTATAGTGTATTAATTATATTGTAACTACCTTTTATGTTGATAATAAATAAAAAAAAAACAAAAAAAAACTTAGAGCGTCGTTGTACCCACCCCCCCCCCCCTTAACTTTTGAAATACTATTACAAAATTTTTTTGTATACCTCCAATTAAGTACTTTCAACTAAAGTTATAGCGGACTCTGTATCATGCATAGTTTTTTAATACAACTCGACCAAGTTATGACGTGCAGTTAGCCTAACTAAATGGTAATGTATGGAAATAACTACCTACCAACTATGAAAATACGGTCGGGCCGACCTTATTTTCATATGGCGTCTTATGGCTACGGAACCCTTTCATGTGCGTGTGCGACACGCTCTTGGCCGGTTTTTGTAATGATTTCGATAACTTCAGCTTTAACTGTCGTATAAACCAAACGGAGAGCCAAAAAACTTTTTTTTATTAAAAGATCGTAACTTTTTTGTTTGAGAAGATATAAAAAAAAATACTTGTGTAAAACATTGTTAAATTTTTGCGATAAAATCTAAATATTGAATATATGCCCATCTTTAATATTTTTAAAGTATCGATTTACTTAAGTATCCGACCGAAATATATTTTTCTTATTCTATTACTCAAAAAAGTGATCCTCGAAATAAATTTTTAAGTTTAAGGTTGGTAGTAAAAATAAAAACATACATTTTACAGGTGGAACATTCTTTAGATCCAAACCCGGAAATGGTAAATCATACATTTGTAATATTTGTTTGCGTTCTTTAACAATTTAAAACTCAAATCATGAACAAGACAGATTTACTTATTACCAAACAGAACAGTTACTTAAATTAAGTAGTAAAGTAAGTGTTTTGAAATAAGGGAGCATGAGTTTGAGTCCAACTTATAAAATTTAAAGAGATCTCTATCCATAAAATGGTAAGTGTATTAACAAGTATGTACATTACAAAAAGACGATATTTGAATTCTGGTATTGCTTTATCTCAATTCATTCACGGTACTTACTCTCGTATGTTACTAATAAATGAGGAGTAGTGGAAAGTATTAATGTTTAGTTCTAAATAATCTTTAACGGAATTAAAACATTTTTGCATAAGCCACTTTGTCATAATTTCTCTAAATTTCTTCATATCTTGCGCTCTCTCCCCCGGAAGAAGCTTAATATTAATTTTAATAGTGGCATATGAAGTATTTCTTGAAAATACGGTTAATTTGTATGATCACTCGTGCTTTTATCGATTATCCTGTGATAAAAAGTTTTATCGAAGTAAAAAAATTAAAAACAATCTATTAAACAGGAAAAGTAATAAAAATCAAACATTTATTTTCACAGAACAAGACCAACGAGTATTTTCCAAGGGTAAAGTACAAGTTCTCATCTGGGAAATTTATATTTTAGGCACCAGTCCCTCATAACTTGGGCAATAATACCTACTTATACACTATGATTAGTGATATTTTATTTGATTGATTTAAATTTTATTATTAATAGTGACACATTGATTAATAGGCTATTTGACAAAATTCTCAAAACTATCTTAGGGTATTTATTTGTTTATAAGAAGCCCTACAAAAATTCTTTTCTGTTTTTATTTTAGATATATTAATAAAAAAACGAAAAAGAAAATGCAATAATATAAAATGCCGCGATAACGCGTCTTTTAGCAATATGGCGGCCAGTGACGTAGATTGGCCATACGACGCCGCGCCGGTACGATCAACCATGGACTTTTTTTTTGTTTATTTCTTCATAGAAGGAAAGGCAATCAACCATAGGCAGTAGACTTACGCGCAATCTATTATACGTCACGGGCCGTTTTTAGTTACGCGACCCCTGTTTAAAAAATAATAATTTTAGAAGACGAATTTTGATTAAATAATGCAATATTTTTATCTCGTGTTATAACAAATCGCTCCACAAAAAATTTATTAACACTGATGTTACAAAAGAAATGTATATTTTTATCACTGTCAAATAGCCTATTATGTACACTATTCGTGTCAAATACTTAAAAGCAGTAGTTTAAGTCCAATTTCTCTTTAATGAATTACTAATTTATTTATTTTATATAAATCTGGAAATGGATTGAACATCATTATTGATAGAAATTTCCAAAATAAAACTATAAGTCCCCGTAAAAAAACCGAATCATAAGTTGATCAATTTCCAAAATAATAAACGAAGCTTAATCTAATTAATTTTAGAAAATTGGTTAGGTTAGAACTGGTCATCTCACAGTGCGTTAATCGATGGCGGGTCAAAAATCTTTAAACTATCCTAACTTATTTAAAAAAAACATTTATTTGGGTTATAAAACAACATCACAATGTGTTTATGTTACTAAATAATGTGAATGTGCTCAAAGGTGTAAAATAGGAGCACTTAATTTATTCCCCTCATAATTTGATTGAATTCAAACATAATTTGAGTGAAATTGAATGAAAACAATTAATTTTCTAATGACGTAATGGGTGAAGAAACAAGGCACCAGTGTGATTAACTTTAAATTAGAGATCCTGCCCCACTAAGGCAAGAAAACTGACTAATCCTGCCAAAATCGAAAGCACAAAATGCCAAAATAATGCCAATATAGATAATTTTTTTTTTTTTTGAAGTTTTATTTAAAATAATTATAATTTATCTTAAAGTCTAAAAATTTAATAATACTAATTAAATTATATTTAATTAAGTTCACATTAAATTATTTCTTTATACATACCTTTTGTCATTTGTTTTATCATTTCCGACCAAAAAAAAAGAACTGACATACACAAAAAGATATTATTATTATGAACATTTTGCTAAGCACTTTAAGGTTTACAATGGAATGAACTACAAATCCAACTATTTGATTTAAAGGAAATCCCCGAACCAAAAGGCTTTACGTTGCCAGTGTTGACATAGGCATTTTAAAATTCTTACTTGTTTTTCTCAATACTGCATCCTATTCTTTTTGTGGGTTATAGCGGCTATATTGCCAAATTTGTCACCTTATATTGCTAACACTGCCAAAAAATGCCAGAGAAGGGCTAAACCTGCCAAAAAGGCAGGATCCTGCCACATATGGTCACACTGCAAGGCACCTAAGAAGTAACACGACTCGAACTGGCTTTTGTGTGGATATTTTAAAATTAACTAAATTGTTAATTATTGTTACAGATTGAACGGGTACCTTTCAAGTCATTTGTTTAGTTCCTTGATTTTATTTTAACTTTTATTGTGTAGTAATTTGTATACCTAAAACACAGAAAATTAGCTATTAACAAACCACTCTATATTTTAAAGTTCTACATCCTGTGCCATTAAGGTCTCACAAAACCACATTAAAATTACTGCACTATTTTTTCAGAGACGAAAGGTAATATTATTTCGCACCTTTATAATTACAACGACATAAGTGCTAATAATTGTGAAACTCTAGAAAAATGCATTTGGTTTGGATACGAAATTAATGAAAGAAATTTCAAAAAAGTTTACTTGTACGAAAGATTCGCTATTTTTCATGTTGCGTCCAAAAAAAAAATAAAACTAGAGTGATGATAACAAGAATTTGGGAACGTGTCTGGGGACACGATAAGGGCATAAAAATAACTCCAATAGGTACGTTTTAAGCACCGTTCGCAACAAATAAGGTTAAAAAAAAATTTAATAATTTAAATTATTTTAATGTTATAAAATTCCAAATTCAATTTTCCTTCTAAAGACAATTTTGGATGTGTATTGATAGATTAGTTAGTCAGTTAAACAATATGCCAGAATCCAAGGCGTTTAATTTTTTGCAAGACATAAGACTGTAACGCGTTTCAGTGAAATAGAAGTTATTTATGTTATGAGGGGGTCAAAAGTCACAAACTTTTGCGTGCATGATAGAAATAGGACTCGGAAGGAGGAACAATGCAATAGTTGTAGATAACAGCTGCACCTACCTATATCAAAGCATTTTTTTACAGAAAGCGGTAGAGTTAACCTGCCGGGCTAACATGCGCACCACGAGATAATTTGTCGACACTCGTATTTTGTCGGCGCAAGTTGCGTCTCGCTCACCTGACTGAGCGATGAGCGGGATAGAAGGATGCGCTCTCTCGAACGAGAGTCGACAAAATTTTGTCGCGGTGCGCATGTTAGGCCTAATGGTCACCAAAATGTGCATTACTTTTCGGTCCACTTTGTGTAGTAGGCACCGATGTTCACGGTGAAACAACTTACTGTTAACAACGTACATTAACAAAGTGTTGTCATCTCGTTGAAAGTAGAACTTCACTTCTGGATGTTATTCAGAATTTGGAGTGTAAATTCAACAAAAAAATACCTACGGATGCTTAATAGTTTACGGATACATTGCAAAATTGACTGTAACAGTCTAAAAGTCCAAATTTTCACGACTCTAGCTTTTCTTAATCTTACATATTAACTCAATAGAACAGTTCAGTCCTCATTTCATTCATTAAAGAATTAAAGACTGAAACGTCTATCTTTATTTTGAATAGAAAAACATAAATCTAATTGTTAAATTATATACCTATTTTGCAGGAGCAACGTTCTTTGAATCCAAATCCGGGAATGGTAAATTATACATTTGTAATATTTGTTTGTTTTCTTTTTAGGGTTCCGTAGTCTACTAGGAACCCTTATAGTTTCGTCATGTCTTTCTATCCGTCTATCTGTCTGTCTGTCTGTCCGTCTGTCTGTGCCGGCTTGTTCTCGGCCGTTTCTGCCCCGATTGCCACGAAAATTGGTGGAGAGATGTAAACTGATAATCCAAAAATTGGTTTTTAAAATTATCGAAAAATAATTATTTTCTCCCCTCCCATACAGCGAAAAATTTATTCGAAAAAAAAAATTCAACTTACCCCATCGTGTGAGGTATTGTTAAAAAGGTATCTTTAAATACAACTAAAATTGCCTTAAACCCATGTGGATCAAACCACCCAGTCTCGAGATATATTAATACAAAGTCTAAATTAGAGCGTCGTTGTCCCCCCCCCCCCCCCCTTAACTTTTGAAATACTATTACAACATTTTTTTTGTATACCTCCAATTAAGAACTTTCAACTAAAGTTTTTTAATACAACTCGACCAAGTTATGACGTGCAGTTAGCCTAACTAAATGGTAATGTATGGAAATAACTACCTACAAACTATGAAAATAAGGTCGGGCCGACCTTATTTTCATATGGCGTCTTATGGCTACGGAACCCTTTTATGTGCGTGTGCGACACGCTCTTGGCCGGTTTTTGTAATGATTTCGATACCTTCAGCTTTAACTGTCGTATAAACCAAACGGAGAGCCAAAAAACTTTTTTTTATAAAAAAATCGTAACTTTTTTGTTTGAGAAGATATAAAAAAAATACTTTTGTAAAACATTGTTAAATTTTTGCGATCAAAATCTAAATATTGAATATATGCCCATCTTTAATATTTTTAAGGATTAAGATTAAGGATCGATTTACTTAAGTATCCGACCGAAATATATTTTTCTTATTCTATTACTCAAAAAAGTGATCCTCGAAATAAATTTTTAAGTTTAAGGTTGGTACACGGTAAAAAAGGATTTCTTTGAATAAGAAAGACCAATTTCTCGAAATATTTGGTTATTACAAAGAAATATTTACTTAGCATAATGCGATATTTTTAAAACAAAAATACTGGTTATCTTTTTCTAAAACAATATTTTTATTAACAATTAAGAATAATATTTTTATTTCGAGACTAATTTCTTTTATTGTTTATTAAATTGACTTCACTTAAATCAAGAAATTTGAATCCTCTTGGTTTTAATCTAAAACATCTCAAATCAATTAACAGGTTACTTCGATCGAGATTGATCTTTTGCAAGAAATAGTTTTCTTATTTTAAGAGTAAGATTATTATTTAAAGAGTAACAAATGTTTTTAATTCGAGGAAAAAAGTTGCTCGTAAGGAAAACAAATACCTATAGCATTAAGTAAGTTTAACTTCAACCAAAACGTTCAGGACTGGTTTTAAGACCTATTATTTTAGTTCCAAACAATATTACGTTAAGGTGATGTAAAAATTTTATCCGTGCAATGAAATACCTAGTTCACTTCGGCGCAAATATAAAATTGTAATGCTATGTATTTGTACTGGATTACCAAGTTATTTGTGCGGTCGTGTTTATTTTCTACATCGCGATGACGAGATTTTTTTCCAAACAATGACTACCAGAGGTCCAATTTGTGAATATTACTTCAATGAGTCATAGATTCTTTATTGTAATCGTGACTCAATTGTGGAGCGTCCCTCGGGCTCGGGAACGTCTGCCACTGCGCCCTGCTTGGGAAAGTGTGTGGAGCTGAGACTATGTTTTTTTTTTATGTGATAGGTAGCAGACGAGCAGCAGCGGTTTTCATGCAATAAACAAAAATGTCAATCGTATATTAATTTTCTTTCATCGAATATCAATTATCACTAAGGCCGATCAAACATTTTCTTATATGAAATAAAACAATAATTTTACTTTGAGTAAGGCTAATCTATACGAGATAAAGAAGAGTTTTCTTATGAAGAATACATTATTTGACTGTACTAATAGCGATGTCTCGAATAAACAATATAGTGTCTTGGATTGAATTGATACTTCTTGTAACAACTTAATATTTTTAAGAATATTTTTTACTATAACGGATAAAATATTGTCTAGCGTCTATAGGGAGAGAATCATTTTCTTGAATTTAATAAATATGTCTTAATCCAAAGTAATTTATCTTTTTATAAGAAATCTGTTTTTACCGTGTAGTAAAATAAAATCATAAATTTTACAGGTGGAACATTCTTTAGATCCAAACCCGGAAATGGTAAATCATACATTTGTAATATTTGTTTGCGTTCTTTAACAATTTAAAACTCAAATCATGAACAAGACAGAATTTCCTTATTACCAAACAGAACAGTTACTTAAATTAAGTAGTAAAGTAAGTGTTTTGAAATAAGGGAGCATGAGTATGAGTCCAACTTATAAAATTTAAAGAGATCTCTATCCATAAAATGGTAAGTAACAAGTAGGTACATTACAAAAAGACGATATTTGAATTCTGGTATTGCTTTATCTCAATCCATTCACGGTACTTACTCTCGTATGTTACTAATAAATGAGGAGTAGTGGAAAGTATTAATGTTTAGTTCTAAATAATCTTTAACGGAATTAAAACATTTTTGCATAAGCCAGTTTGTCATAATTTCTCTAAATTTCTTCATATCTTGTGCTCTCTCCCCCGGAAGAAGCTTAATATTAATTTTAATAGTGGCATATGAAGTATTTGTTGAAAATACGTCGTGCAAATCACTCGTGCTTTTATCGATTATCCTGTGATAAAAAGTTTTATCGATGTAAAAAAATAAAAAACAATCTATTAAACAGGAAAAGTAATAAAAATCAAACATTTTTTTTCACAGAACAAGACCAACGAGTATTTTCCAAGGGTAAAGTACAAGTTGCAGGTTCTCATCTGGGAAACATATTTCAGGCACCAGTCCCTCATAACTTGGGCAATAATACCTACTTATACACTATGATTAGTGATATTATAAATGATTGATTTATATTTTATTATTAATAGTGACACATTGATTAATATGCTATTTGACAAAATTCTCAAAACTATCTTAGGGTATTTATTTGTTTATAAGGAGCCCTACAAAAATACTTTTCTGTTTTTATTTTAGATATATTAATAAAAAAACGAAAAAGAAAGTGCAATATTATAAAATGCCGCGAAAACGCGTCTTTTAGCAATATGGCGGCCAGTGACGTAGATTGTCCATCCGCGCCGGTACGATCAACCATGGACTTTTTTTTTGTTTATTTCTTCATAAGAAGGAAAGGCAATCAACCATAGGCAGTAGACTTACGCGCAATCTATTATACGTCACGGGCCGTTTTTAGTTACGTGACCCCTGTTTAAAAAATAATAATTTTAGAAGACGAATTTTGATTAAATAATGCAATATTTTGTGTAGTAAACTTAATTCACCCAGGGTAATTCACCCAGGTGAATTAAAGAAACTTTTAGTAAACTTTATTCACCTGGGTGCATTAAGTTCACTCCTGTAGTAAACTTAATTCACCCAGGTGAATTAAAGAAACTTTTAGTAAACTTTAAACACCTGGGGTGCATTAAGTTCACTCTTGTAGTAAACTTAATTCACCCATGGTAATTCACCTAGGTGAATTAAAGAAACTTTTAGTAAACTTTAAACATCTATTCCACAAAATAGGTCCCTATTTTGTGCCTATTCCCTGTAGTCTTACCGCGTAGTCTTACCAATCGGACTACTGGGAATTTCCTTCCCAATTGCCTTACCAGTAAAACAATAGTGTAGGTTTGTATTTTCTCATGAGCGTACTGTTTTGTGCTATAAGTACCAGGCTAACATAAAGTACTAAGAGGTGGTTATATAAGGCATTGATATTTTGGGTCTTAGCAAAGATACGAATTACGATTATTAGTACCTCCTATACATTTATGATTTCCTGGTACTTTCATGTCGAATTCCTGTGACATAAGATATACCTACTACAATAAAATTTTATATGGGAACATGTGGACCTTTGGGTAAACCACGGAAAGAAATTTGTTACACCTAAGTGGACCACGGGCAATTTGTCACCTTTCATATTATTACAGGAAATTGCAAAGCAAAATTTATTTAATTGAAATAGGTACATAATTGCAAAGGAAAATGAAATCAATTGAAAAGTAGCGACATTAGCCAGAATACCCAGTAGTCCGATTGGTAAGACTACGCGGTAAGACTACAGGGAATAGGCACAAAATAGGGACCTATTTTGTGGAATAGATGTTTAAAGTTTACTAAAAGTTTCTTTAATTCACCTAGGTGAATTACCATGGGTGAATTAAGTTACTACAAGAGTGAACTTAATGCACCCCAGGTGTTTAAAGTTTACTAAAAGTTTCTTTAATTCACCTGGGTGAATTAAGTTTACTACAGGAGTGAACTTAATGCACCCAGGTGAATAAAGTTTACTGAAAGTTTCTTTAATTCACCTGGGTGAATTACCCTGGGTGAATTAAGTTTACTACACCAATATTTTTATCTCGTGTTATTACAAATCGCTCCACAAAAAAATTATTAACACTGATGTTACAAAGGAAATGTATATTTTTATCACTGTCAAATAGCCTATTATGTACACTATTCGTGTCAAATATTTAAAAGCAGTAGTTTAAGTCCAATTTCTCTTTAATGAATTACTAATTTATTTATTTTATATTAATCTGAAAATGGATTGAACATCATTATTGATAGAAATTTCCAAAATAAAACTATAAGTCCCCGTAAAAAAACCGAATCATAAGTTGATCAATTTCCAAAATAATAAACGAAGCTTAATCTAATTAATTTTAGAAAATTGGTTAGGTTAGAACTGGTCATCTCACAGTGCGCTAATCGATGGCGGGTCAAAAATCTTTAAACTATCCTAACTTATTTAAAAAAACATTTATTTGGGTTATAAAACAACATCACAATGTGTTTATGTTACTAAATAATGTGAATGTGCTCAAAGGTGTAAAATAGGAGCACTTAATTTATTCCCCTCATAATTTGATTGAATTCAAACATAATTTGATTGAAATTGAATGAAAACAATTAATTTTCTAATGACGTAATAGGTGAAGAAACAAGGCACCAGTGTGATTAACTTTAAATTAGAGATCCTGCCCCACTAAGGCAAGAAAACTGACTAATCCTGCCAAAATCGAAAGCACAAAATGCCAAAATAATGCCAATATAGATAATTTAATTTTTTTTTTAAGTTTATTTTAAAATAATTATAATTTATCTTAAAGTCTAAAAGTGAACTTGTATTTAATAATATTAATTAAATTATATTTAATTAAGTTCACATTAAATTATTTCTTTATACATACCTTTTGTCATTTGTTTTATCATTTCCGACCAAAAAAAAAGAACTGACATACACAAAAAGATATTATTATTATGAACATTTTGCTAAGCACTTTAAGGTTTACAATGGAATGAACTACAAATCCAACTATTTGATTTAAAGGAAATCCCCGAACCAAAAGGCTTTACGTTGCCAGTGTTGACATAGGCATTTTAAAATTCTTACTTGTTTTTCTCAATACTGCATCCTATTCTTTTTGTGGGTTATAGCGGCTATATTGCCAAATTTGTCACCTTATATTGCTAACACTGCCAAAAAATGCCAGAGAAGGGCTAAACCTGCCAAAAAGGCAGGATCCTGCCACATATGGTCACACTGCAAGGCACCTAAGAAGTAACACGACTCGAACTGGCTTTTGTGTGGATATTTTATAATTAACTAAATTGTTAATTATTGTTACAGATTGAACGGGTACCTTTCAAGTCATTTGTTTAGTTCCTTGATTTTATTTTAACTTTTATTGTGTAGTAATTTGTATACCTAAAACACAGAAAATTTATTTAGAAGTTGGTGTGAACTAGTTTTGAACTGGATTTAGTTTTATTTGAATTCATACAGTATTAATATGTACTGCAATTAAAAATAACAAACATTGCAATCACTACAGCTATTTATTAAAATACTCTTTAATTTATATATTATAGTGTAGTTACCCGTGCAACCCAACACAGATAGACACGTCAAACTTATAAACATCCCATCCTCTTGCGTCGAGAGTTAAAAATGTATACAAATATAAATATGTATCTTGGCATATTTTACATATAAATTTGTTCAAACCGATTGTTAGGATAATCCCAAGTACTTAGGTAATTCTTCAGTTCTGATTTTTTTTATCTTATCCCATTAACTGATCTTCTAACTATACTAAGTAGGCACTGCATAAATATAACATTACCAACTAGCTATTAACAAACCACTCTATATTTTAAAGTTCCACATCCTGTGCCATTAAGGTCTCACAAAACCACATTAAAATTACTGCACTATTTTTTCAGAGACGAAAGGTAATATTATTTCGCACCTTTATAATTACAACGACATAAGTGCTAATAATTGTGAAACTCTAGAAAAATGCATTTGGTTTGGATACGAAATTAATGAAAGAAATTTCAAAAAAGTTTACTTGTACGAAAGATTCGCTATTTTTCATGTTGCGTCATAAAAAAAAATAAAACTAGAGTGATGATAACGAGAATTTGGGAACGTGTCTGGGGACACGATAAGGGCATAAAAATAACTCCAATAGGTACGTTTTAAGCACCGTTCGCAACAAATAAGGTTAAAAAAAAAATTTAAGAATTTAAATTTTTTTAGTGTTATAAAATTCCAAATTCAATTTTCCTTCTAAAGACAATTTTGGATGTGTATTGATAGATTAGTCAGTCAGTTAAACAATATGCCAGAATCCAAGGCGATTAACTTTTTTGCAAGACATAAGACTGTAACGCGTTTCAGTGAAATAGAAGTTATTTATGTTATGAGGGGGTAAAAAGTCACAAACTTTTGCGTGCATGATAGAAATAGGACTCGGAAGGAGGAACAATGCAATAGTTGTAGATAACAGCTGCACCTACCTATATCAAAGCATTTTTTTTTACAGAAAGGGGTAAGATTTAACATGGTCACCAAAATATGCATTACTTTTCGGTTCACTTTGTGTAGTAGGCACCGATGTTCACGGTGAAACAACTTACTGTTAACAGCGTACATTAACAAAGTGTTGTCATCTCGTTGAAAGTAGAACTTCACTTCTGGATGTTTTTCAGAATTTGGAGTGTAAATTCAACAAAAAAAATACCTACGGATGCTTAATAGTTTACGGATACATTGCAACATTGACTGCAACAGTCTAAAAGTCCAAATTTTCACGACTCTAGCTTTGCTTAATCTTACATACTAACCCAATGGAACAGTTCAACCCTCATTTCATTCATTAAGGAATTAAAGATTGAAACGTCTATCTTTATTTTGAATAGAAAAACATAAATCTAATTGTTAAATTATATACCTATTTTAGTTAAATATTAAACAACCAATATTTTTAATGAAAATGAGAAAAAATTTAATTTTTTTATTGTGTGATTTTAATCCTATTGTATGATTTTAATCCAACACAGCATTTTAAATGTGTATTGATAGATTAGTCAGTCATTTTAACAATTTGTCAGAAACCAAGTTTAAATATTTTGCAAGACATAAGACTATTAACGCGTTTCAGTGAAAAGTAGGTATTTATGTTATGAGGGGGTCGAAAGTCACAAACTTTTGCGTGCATGATAGACATAGGACTCGGAAGGAGGAACAATGCAATAGTTGTAGATAACAGCTGCACCTACCTATATCAAAGCATTGTTTTTTTACAGAAAGGGGTAAGATTTAACATGGTCAACAAAATATGCATTACTTTTCGGTTCACTTTGTGTAGTAGGTACCGATGTTCACGGTGAAATAACTTACTGTTAACAGCGTACATTAACAAAGTGTTGTCATCTCGTTGATAGTTGAACTTCACATCTGGACGTTGTTCAGAATTTGGAGTGCAAATTCAACAAAAAAATACCTACGGATGCTTAATAGTTTACATTGCAACATTGACTGTAACAGTCTAAAAGTCCAAATTTTCACGACTCTAGCTTTTCTTAATCTTACATACTAACAACATAGAATAGTTCAATCATCATTTTATTCATTAAGGAATTATAAACTGAATTGTCTATCTTTATTTTGGATAGAAAAGCGTTAATTTAATTTTTAAATTATGTACGGTGGCCTGAACATCAAGTTACTACAAACTGTCAAATTTCTTCAATCGAACCTCACTTTTATGTCAAACGTGTTTGGTTCAATATCAACTGAGGAAATTTGACAGATTGTAGTAACTTGATGTGCTGGCCACTGTACCTACTTTTAGTTAAACATTAAACAACCAATATTTTTAAGGATAATAAGAAAAATTGTGAAATTTAAATTGACAACATTAAGTAGGTAAATTTTCTTCATTTTGATAATTGAAATGAAAACTAGAGTTAAAAATATTATATACGTGTTTTTTATTTTTACAATTTTAATGTTTAATATAAGAAATAATTATTTAAAAACCAACTCATTCTAAAACGACATAAGTACCATTGTAGGTGTTAGGAAAACCTTAGTTTGGGGCCAGGACAATGTATGTGATGTTGTCTCAATTTATTTTTATTTATTTATTTAAGTATCTGTAATATTTCTTTGCTTCTCGCGGGCCTAAAAAAAGTCTAACCTGTCAAATGTCAATCAAATTCAAATCGTTCAATCGCTTAGAGAAAGTATCAAATAGAGAGGACACGCAAATAATAATATTCGTGTAAACGGAACAACTCTAAACAGAAATCGCTAAAAGTAAAAGAGACAGAATCATGATTTTTTGTCTTTGTCAGAGTTCCACTTTTTTGATGGCATTGTGAATGCGCTCAACAAAGCTAGTTGATGGCAACTGGCTTTGTTGGGCGCAGTTCGCAGTTATTACGGTAGTAAAAATACGAACAAAATCGCACTTTATTACTATGGGTTATTTTTTTATAATAGGCCTTTTGCATCTTAACAGATGATTTAAGTAGCATTTTAAGTAGGGACACCACACCTTCGCTCGTGGCTGTACAGACCAATTCGCGATTGTATGTTTCGTCCGCATTTGCGGCAAGCGAAACGAGTGTCGACGGATGGGGGGTTTCCAGCATGACGTCTAGCACGCTTTGATGCCAGTAAGTCAAACCAGGCTTGGTCATGTTGGGCTATGCCTTCGGAGACTATCTTCCTCCAGCTGAGGCGCTCAGCAGCAAGATCCTCCCATTTATTCACCGGGATGCCAAAAGCATTCATGTCCCGTTTCACACAGTCCTTCCATCTCAACATTGGTCGACCGACTGGTCTTTTTTAGCGCAAGCTACCTCTCCGAGAAGAGTCCGCCTTGGCAAGCGAATGTGCTCCATGCGGTACACATGCCCCAGCCACCGCAGACGCCTTTGCTCGAGTATAGCGGTGATGCTGGGAAGCTGTGCCGTTTTGAGCACGCATTCATTTGTGATGCGATCTTCCCATTTAATGCCCAGAACGTTACGAAGACAGCGAAGGTGGAAGGTATTGAGCCGACGCTCTTGTTTTGTATACGACGTCCAACATTCGGCTCCGTACAAGAGGGTACTTAAGATGCAAGCTTGATAGACTAACATCTTAGTCTTGGATGTAAGGTACTTATTGTCCCAGACTCTTGTGCGTAATTTACCAATGTGGTTGCCGCTTTGCCGATTCGCTGGCCAATCTCTGTTTCGAGTGAAAGATTCCTCGATACGTGTGACCTTAGGTAGCAGAATTTATCAACGTTTTCCAGAGTGGCACCGTCTAGCAAAATCGCTGGTTGTACCGGGCAGCCTTGCGCCAATACCACTGTCTTCTTAACATTAATTGACATCGAAAAGAGCTTGCACGCTTGCGAAAATTTGTCAATGAGGATCTGGAGGTCTGTTTCGGAGTGTGCGAGAAAAGCTGCGTCGTCAGCAAATAAGAGAATTTCCAGGCACTGGTCTTCACGGTGACGTCTCGATTTGAGAAGGGATATGTTGTATAGCTTTCCGTCTGTCCTGGTATGTAAGTGGATGCCCTGTTCAACCCCGTCAAAAGCCATCTTTATGAGTACCTAGTGAAAAGAAGATGCCGAACAGAGTAGGTGCTAGTACACACCCCTGTCGAAACACCTCTCTTGACACTGAATGGGCAGACGCTTTCCCGTCGTAAATAACGACGCCTTGCATGTTTTCATGAAAGGAAATAATTAGTTTTCAGGAGTTTCGGAGGACACCCGATCCGCTCCAAGGCATCAAATAAACCTTCTCTGCTCACCGTGTCAAACGCCTTATTTAGGTGCACAAATACACAATACAACGGTTTCTGCTGTTCTCTACACTTTTCTTGCACTTGACGAAGGGTAAAATATAATATCAATTGTGGAGCGGTGAGAACGGAATCCGCACTGCGCCTCAGGATAAACGCGTTCAGCTAGCGATTGAAGCCTGTCTAAAATAACTCGAGCAAACGCTTTGCCCACTATACTTAGTAACGCGATTCCTCGATAGTTATTGCAATCGCCTCTGTCACCTTTGCCTTTATACAGGGTGACAATGTTTGCGTTTCGCATATCCTGAGGCACCCGTTCTTCCTCCCATCACTTCACAAGGTGGTTATGCAGAGGGGCAGAATGCATCTTTGTTTAACAATCTCAGCACAATTACCGTCCATACCTGGACTCTTACCATTTTTGAGCTTGTTAACGGCTACTAAGACTTTCGAAAAGGAGGGAGGTTCATCCAAATCGCACCTAGTTTCCAGTTTTTCGACGTGTTCGATGGCTTCTGGATGTATGTCGACTGGGTGCGAGTAGAGACCGGTATAGTGCTCTACCCATCGGTGTAGTTGACGGTTACTGTCAGTGATTACAGTGCCATCTGCCTCTTTCAAAGGGGCAATCTTTTTAGGAACTGGCCAATCGCCCTCTTGATACCTGCGTGTAATTCACCCAAATCACCCACGTTAGCAGATTCCTGAATACTGCTACATTGATCTGACCAGTAGGCATAGCACACTGACGATATTGCGCCTGTAGAGTGGCTTCGCAGAATTCAGTTGTCTGAGAGTGTTATTATTCGGGTTTAATCGGTAGTTTTGGGCTGCGAGACGCCTTAGAGTCTATTAGAGGCATAAGCACGTTCTGATTTCCCAAAAACCAGTCCTGGCATTTTACCCTTCTGTATCCGAAGACCCTCCCTGCCTTGTCAGTTGTTAGGCTCTTTATCTTCTCCCACTCCTCCTCTCCAGTCATATCTTGGGCCCAGTTACTGGTTTCTTTGCGTACCAAATCCCTAAAATTCTCCACCAGTTCTAGATTTCTCGTCTTTGTGAGATCAATTTTCTTTACGCCAGATGTCTTGGAGGAGTGAATTTTTTTCGGGACTAGGCGTACTTTTGTAACCACCAAAGAGTGGTTGGTGTCGCAATCAGCACTTTGGTATGAGCGGGTGTTAAGGGTATGAATTAGGTCTCTCCTTTTTGCCAGGACAAGATCCAGTTGATGCCAGTGTTTAGATCGGGGGTGCATCCAGGATACTTTATGCGTTAGCTTGCCTTCAAAGAAAGTGTTGGTGACACAGAGTTGGAATCTGGAGCAGAACTCGAGCAGTCTTTGACCGTTCTCATTTTGCTTGCCAACCCCATGTTTCCCGAGACATCCGGCCAAGCCGATGTGTTCTGACCGATACGCGCATTAAAATCGCCTAGGATGTACAAACGATTTCCTGAAGGCACCCTACTGACAACATCGCAAAGCTGCTCATAAAATCGATCTTTGGACTCAGCAGGTGAGGAAAGGGTAGGAGCATAAGCTGAGATCAATGTTGATTTACCGCCATCAGTATTAAGCTGTATTATCATTATACGTTCCGAGATGCCCATAGGGTATTCGATAGCGCTTAACAAGTCGTTGCGGACGGCGAAACTAACACCATGCATGCGTGTATCTGCGGCACTTTTACCTTTCCAGAAAAAGGTGTAGTTGGTTTCACGCAGAGAGCCTTCATCGGGCAGTCTGGTTTCCTGTAAGGCAGCTTATGGCGATATTGAGCCTGGTTAACTCCGCATCTATGACAGCTGTTACGAAGATCTGTGGAGCTCTCATTGCTGTTCGGAAAGCCTGTCTGCATTGTGCGAACATTCTATGATCCTAATCGAATTGTTGTGGATTTTAAGTTTTTAAAATGTATTTTGGTTTTGGCACGTGCGATAAATTTACAGTTGCCCTTTTTCCAGCCTAAGCCAGTGTTCTGTACACCCAGTCAGAACAAGAGACGCTGAGGGCGGACCAGTACCTAACTGTCTGGGGGCTGCCCAGTTAAAGCGGGCGGTAACTGGTCAATGGATCTGCGATGGATCCTCCCACTGTCGAAAGCGACCCCTGGCGTCCGCACTTACGCCTATTTGTGCGGACTTATAAACGGTGACTGTCACTCCCCGTGTTGATTCCCACCGTCGTAACAGGTGGACGAAGTGTCCTCTCCGCGGATGCTACTATGCCTGGGACATAATTAAGGAAGACATAAGCTTGCCCACGACTTATGCCACCCTCTCGGCCTGACTGGACCTGCAGGAACGACGAGTCGCTACGTGCGGAGTCAGGTTGGCTGCAGGTGCTTGACGCTTTGGTCTTGTAGCGAGTAACGGAAAGCACCAGTATCAGGTTTTGATGAAGGAGTGACCATTTCCTTGGGCAGTGCGTTGAGATGATCTAGCACTTTTGAAAAACCTTAGTCGGCTTCTACGACACCTCGGTCGGAGAGAGAGTTGGTGCTATTCTAGGCCGGGCACCACACGGCACGGTATGGGTTATTATGGAGTAAAAAAATCATAATAATAGTAATTAAGTGCGATTTTTGTTCGTATTTTTTATACCGTAAAAAACCAACCAACTTCAGACTTAGTAAGAGATTTATTTATTTATTTATGCTAGTCACATGGTTATACAGTTGGTACAAACAATTTGGTGTGAGATAACAGGCTACCGTTAACTGAATTAATCTTCAGTCACATCGATCCGCCATTTTGTAGTTTATTTATTTATCTATTAAGAATAACAAACAGTACCATTAAATGATCCTAAATTAAATACATGATATTTCATCATCATGCATGATATTTTCATGATATTTTTTTTTTTGATAGTTATTTTTCATTTGGCGGGTTATAGATATCTGTCTCTTACGGTGATACGCGCTTAGCCACGCTATTTGATACGTTTCTCTAAGGTAAATGGCATCTGTCAATTTAGACATCTGTAGTAATGAGTTTTTTTTTTGTACGTCCAGAAATCAATTTAAAGATAATAATGTAGTAAAAGGAATATTGGCTATAACACCTACAGGGTAATTTGTTGTATCTCGTAATTTTAGAGTAATTAATATCTTAAAAAAGTGTAATTCACATTCGGGAAGCCCCGAAACATAAATGGCATTTTAATTTTCATATCAATTTTTCGATGCAATGTTGTCAATTGTATGATTTTAGTCCAGCACAAGCAATTTGGATGGTGTATTGATAGATTAGTCAGTCCAGTTAAAACAATTTGTAAGAGTCCGATGCGTTTAACTATTTTGCAAGACATAAGACTGTAACGCGTTTCAGTGGAATAGTAGGTATTTATGTTACGAGGGGGTCAAAAGTCACAAACTTTTGCGTGCATAATAGAAATAGGACTCGGAAGGAGGAACAATGCAATAGTTGTAGATAACAGCTGCACCTACCTATATCAAAGCAGTTTTTTTTTTACAGAAACCGGTAAGATTTAATGTGGTCAACAATATGTGTATTCTTTTTCACGGTGAAACAACTTACTGTTAACAGCTTACATTACAAAGTGTTGTCATCTCGTTGATAGAAGAACTTCACATCTGGACGTTGTTCAGAATTTGGAGTGTAAATTCAACAAAAAATACCTACGGATGCTTAATAGTTTACGGATACATTGCAACATTGACTGTAACAGTCTAAAAGTCCAAATTTTCACGACTCTAGCTTACTTAATCTTACATACTAACCTCAATAGAACAGTTCAAACCTCATTCATAAATTAATGAATTAAAGACTTAAACGTCTGTCTTTATTTTGGATATAAAACAAAAAATCTAATTGTTAAATTATGTACCTATTTTTTAAAAAACAACCATATTTTTAAGGAAAATAAGAAAAATTGTAAATTTTTATGTGTGATTTCAATCAACACCGCATTTTAAATGGTATTGATAGATTAGTCAGTCATTTTAACAATTAGTCAGAACCAAGTTTAAATATTTTGCAAGACATAAGACTGTTACCGCGTTCAGTGAAATAGTAGTATTTATATTATGAGGGGGTCAGAAAGTCACAAACTTTTGCGTGCATAGTAGAATAGGACTCGGAAGGAGAACATGCAATAGGTGTAGATAACAGCTGCACCGACCTATATCAAAGCATTTTTTTTTTACAGAAAGGGGTAAGATTTAACATGGTCAACAAATATGCATTATTTTTCGGTTTCACTTTGTGTAGTAGGTCCCGATGTATACGGTGAAAACAACTTACTGTTAACAGCGGACATTTAACAAAGGTGTTGTCATCATTCGTTGATAGTTGAACTTCACATCTGGACTTTGGTCAGAATTTGGAGTGTAATTCAACAAAATATACCTACGGATGCTTAATAGGTTTACATTGCAACATTGACTGGTAACAGTCTAAAAGTCCAAATTTTTCACGACTCTAGCTTTTCTTAATCATACATACTAACACCATAGAATAGTTTAATCATCATTTATTCATTAAGGAATTATAACTGAAAACGTCTATCTTTATTTTAAATAGAAAAACATCAATTTAATTTTAAATTATGTACGGTGGCCAGCACATCAAGTTACTACAATCTGTCAAATTTCTTCAATCGAACCTCACTTTTATGTCAAACGTGTTTGGTTTAATATCAACTGAGGAAATTTGACAGATTGTAGTAACTTGTTGTGCGGGCCACTGTACCTACTTTTAGTTTAATATTAAACACCAATATTTTTAAGGATAATAAGACAATTGTAAATTTAAATGTGTATGATTTTAGACCAGCACAGCATTTGGATGTTTATTGATAGATTAGTCAGTGCAGTTAAACAATTGTCAGAGTCCAGGGCGTTTAACTATTTTGCAGGACATAAACTGTAACGCTTTTCAGTGGAATAGTAGGTATTGCTATGTTACGAGGGGGTCCAAAAGTCACAAACTTTGCGTGCATAATAAAATAGGACTCGGAAGGAGGTAACAATGCAATAGTTTGTAGATAACAGCCTGCACCTACCTATATCAAAGCATTTTTTTTTTTACAGAAACCGGTAAGATTAATGTGGTCAACAATATGTGTTGTGTATTCTTTTTCACGGTGAAACAACTTACTTACTTACTTAAAAGGGATATCGGATCAAATTCAGATTGATTATCAAGGACAACAGAACAAGCGACCAATTCAGGTAGATTATGCTTCTCGTCATACCTGTTATTAGGAGACTTTGGCCATTCTGACTCATCTTTAAGTAAAAAACTTGGGCCAGACCACCACAAAGTAGAAGAGCTGATGGAATCAGCCTTCAGCCCTCGAGAAGCATGATCCGCCGGATTGTCTTTGGTTGGTACATAGCGCCACAAGTAACCTTCCGTGTTTTCTTGAATTTCGTTTACACGGTTGCGGACAAAATTTTGAAGCTGAAGTGTAGGAGTATTTAACCATCCCAAGACGATGGTGGAATCGCACCAAAAAATCAATAGAACAGTTTCAACCCTCATTTCATTCATTAAGGAATTAAAGACTTAAACGTCTATCTTTATGTTGGATATAAAACATAAATCTTATTGTTAAATTATGTACCTACTAGCGGGCCGCCCGCGACTTCGTCCGCGTGGAAAGTAACTTTTACCCCCCTTTTAAACCCTTACAACCCCCCTTTCGCAACAAAAAGTAGCCCTATGTTCTTTCTCAGGGTCTAGATCATCTGTATCCAAATTTCATTTAAATCCGTTCAGTAGTTTTGGCGTGAAAGAGTAACAGACAGACAGACAGACAGACAGACAGACAGACAGACAGACAGAGTTACTTTCGCATTTATAATATTAGTATGGAATAGTATGGATTTTAGTTAAATATTAAACAACCAATATTTTTAAGGTAAATAAGAAAAATTGTAAATTTTTTATTGTGTGATTTTAATCCAACACAGCATTTTAAATGTGTATTGATAGATTAGTCAGTCAGTTAAGCAATTTGTCAGAGTCCAAGGCGTTAACTATTTTGGCAAGAAATAAGACTGTAACGCGTTTCAGTGGAATAGTAGGTATTTATGTTATGAGGGGGTCGAAAGTCACAAACTTTTGCGTGCATGATAGAAATAGGACTCGGAAGGAGGAACAATGCAATAGTTGTAGATAACAGCTGCACCGACCTATATCAAAGCATTTTTTTTTTTTACAGAAAGGGGTAAGATTTAACATGGTCAACAAAATATGCATAACTTTTCGGTTCACTTTGTGTAGTAGGTACCGATGTTTACGGTGAAACAACTTACTGTTAACAGCGTACATTAACAAAGTGTTGTCATCTCGTTGATAGTTGAACTACACATCTGAACGTTGTTCAGAATTTGGAGTGTAAATTCAACAAAAAAACACCTACGGATGCTTAATAGTTTACGGATACATTGCAACATTGACTGTAACAGTCTAAAAGTCCAAATTTTCACGACTCTAGCTTTTCCCCTTAATTCGACGACGTCCAGTATACTTCCCATTGAACAAAAAATAAATACATAAAAAATTTGACCATGAATCTAAAACATTAGGTATGTAATTTAACCCCTAAGTATCCACCTACACTGTGAAAAATTGGCAATGCTTTTACATTGATGGTACACGAGTTATCACCAGCGAGACGACAGGAGGGAAGGACGAGCTACGCGGGCTCTCGGTAATTTGCATTTTATTCATTGTTTCACAACTTATTTTCTTGTATCATTATTAAAAACAAAAGATTACATATCTGAAAAGCTATGTATAATATTTTGATTGTCTTACTAAGTTTTGTTTAGTTTTTACGATGTCTACAACTTGCATGTCCAGTATACTTCCCGTGTAAACACACTACTCAATACTATGTCCAGTATTCTTCACCTTGCCAAAGTAACAGTTAATCGGATAATCGAGTAATTTTAGGGATCCGCACATAAAATAATAATTAATGTAAGCTTAAATTAATATTATAGAGCTTCAAGTTCAGAGAACAGCGCTAAGTAGCAGTAATGTTGCCTAAAATGCTCCCTTTGCTCTATAGCAATTATCTATATAATGGGTCTGATGTACTGAACCTGAGAATGAGGTAGAAATTGTTGTGCAAGTATCTGAAGAGTTTGTCTTCCTAACGTGTAATTGTCTTCCTAAGTGAAATTAAATCAATTCTAACGTCGGTCTCCCAGCCGGCGCCGGTTGGGCTCTCCCAGGACTGAGGACTCAGTTATGTGAGCCGGTCAATGGGCCTCTCAATCTAAAACACTTGGGGCTGTTCCTGGCTTATCCCGGGGCTATGGAGCGGGACACGGGCTCATAAGACACACCCTAGTGCTGCGTCCCTCTCATGGACAGTGACGCACACCAGCATGGCCTTTACTCCAAACGTCCGGAGCTAAAAATACCCCTCGGGCAGCTCCTACTACCCTCCGATAAAGCCCTCACCGGGCGGTGTCCACATCGCTGGAATGCGATGAGGGCGTCTAGCGCAAGAGTTCCTACAGAATTTTCCACAAATCCGCACCCTGCTGGCTGCAGGGCGAAGTGCCACTCCGACCACTTATGAAGGCTCCAGTCACTCAGAGGGCAATAAAGGGGGCCATGCTTGAAATCTCCTTGTGTGTCAGAAATGATGAGACCTGCAGGAGATCTAAGGTCGCAGACATAGCCTAAAGAGTTGCGTGGCTCAAGTGGCAATGGGCAGGCCACATTGGGAGGAGAATAGACGGCATTGGGGCGGAAAGATCCTTGAGTGGAGGCCGCTTCAGGAAGTCGTAGCCACAGAGAACATTGATATAAGGAAAGTCGTAGCCGTGGCAGGCCCCCTCACCGGACCGACGGGACCGATCTGTCAGGAGAACTATTACGTCTATTGGCTGAAAAAGATGCTGATGATCTTTAGACCACTATGTTTAATATACTTAAGAATTGATTATAGTCTCATATTTTTGAATAAGCTAAATGACGTTTTTTATGAAGATTTTATATAAAATAATGTCAAGACGTGTTTTTTCTACTTTATAGTTCCTAGAGCAACTTTGGTAATATAATTGTGAGACAAATTATCTAAAAAAAAAAATATTATTCTACGGAATCCTTTGTTTTTTATATTATTCTATCCTTTCGACAACGGGAAGTATACTGCACATAGTTGGAATTCATCTAATTCTTATAAACTTGGCAACGTCCAGTATAATGGACATAGGTTTTCAGGGTAACTGAAATAGGTAGATTTTTCCAGATATTTTTCCCAGGATCCTTGACAAGCTAAAACCAAAATCTGGTAACTAATTGACAAATTTAATTAAAAAAAATCTTGTCGAATTAAGGGTTAATCTTACATACTAACTCAATAGAACAGTTCAACCCTCATTTCATTCATTAAGGAATTAAAGACTGAAACGTCTGTCTTTATTTTGGATATAATAACATAAATCTAATTGTTAAATTATGTACCTATTTTTAGTTAAATATTAAACAACCAATATTTTAAAGGAAAATAAGAAAAATTGTAAATTTTTTATTGTGTGATTTTAATCCAACAGCATTTTAAATGTGTATTGATAGAATAGTCAGTCATTTTAACAATTTGTCAGAAACCAAGTTTAAATATTTTGCAAGACATAAGACTGTTCGCGTTTCAGTAAAATAGTAGGTATTTATGTTATGAGGGGGTCGAAAGTCACAAACTTTTGCGTGCATGATAGAAATAGGACTCGGAAGGAGGAACAATGCAAATAGTTGTAGATAACAGCTGCACCTACCTATACCAAACCTTTTTTTTTACAGAAAGGGGTAAGATTTAACATGGTCAACAAAATATGCATTACTTTTCGGTTCGCTTTGTGTAGTAGGTACCGATGTATACGGTGAAACAACTTACTGTTAACAGCGTACATTAACAAAGTGTTGTCATCTCGTTGAGAGTTGAACTTCACATCTTGGACTTTGTTCAGAATTTGGAGTGTAAATTCAACAAAAATATATACCACGGATGCTTAATAGTTTACGAATACAGTCTAAAAGTCCAAATTTTCACGACTCTAACTTTTCTTTATCTTACATACTAACACCATAGAATAGTTTAATCATCATTTTATTCATTAAGGAATTATAAACTGAAACGTCTATCTTTATTTTAAAAGCAAAAATTGTTAGGGTTGTCAAATTCGCGCAAACGGTGTAGTTACTACGGGACTTAAAATTTGCATTGTAACTATAGTCACCATCACAGTGTTTTTTAATTGTGAGATTTGAAAATATATTGCATTTTTGTAGTATAAAGTTTACTAAAATTTAATTTAAAAAAATATATAGGTAATTATTTTGTGATACTGATAGCTGAATGAGGGCAGATTCAACCAATTTTAAGCCGAGGATAAATTATGGTATGACGCTCTGATTTTTATGGAATGATAGCATTAAGTTGGTATACTTATCATGGATTTACTGTCGGATAAAGCTTG
>CM026296.1:1416612-1658419 GCA_014851415.1 Cnaphalocrocis medinalis | reverse complement strand
AAAAAAAAATAAAACTAGAGTGATGAAACGAGAATTGGGAACGTGTCTGGGACATGATAAGGGCATAAAAATAACTCCAATAGGTACGTTTTAAGCACCGTTCGCAATAAATAAGGTAAAAAAAAATATTTTAGAATTAAATTTTTTAGTGTTATAAAATTCCAAATTCAATTTTCCTTCTAAAGACAATTTTGGATGTGTATGATAGATTAGTCAGTCAGTTAAACAATATGCCAGAATCCAAGGCGATTAACTTTTTGCAAGACATAAGACTGTAACGCGTTTCAGTGAAATAGAAGTTATTTATGTTATGAGGGGGTCAAAAGCCAAACTTTTGCGTGCATGATAGAAATAGGACTCGGAAGGAGGAACAATGCAATAGTTGTAGATAACAGCTGCACCTACCTATATCAAAGCATTTTTTTTACAGAAGGGGTAAGATTTAACATGGTCAACAAAATATGCATTACTTTTCGGTTCACTTGTGTAGTAGGTACCGATGTATACGGTGAAATAACTTACTGTTACAGCGTACATTAACAAAGTTGTTGTCACTCGTTGAAAGTAGAACTTCACTGCTGGATGTTTTTCAGAATTTGGAGTGTAAATTCAACAAAAAAAAAAAACCTACGGATGCTTAATAGTTTAACGGATACATTGCAACATTGACTGTAACAGATCTAAAAGTCCAAATTTCACGACTCTAGCTTTTCTTAATCTTACATACTAACTCAATAGAACCGTTCAAACCCTCATTTCATTCATTAAGGAATTAAAGACTGAAACGTCTATCTTTAGTTTGAATAGAAAACATAAATTCTAAGTTAAATTATATACCTATTTTAGTTAAATATTAAACAACCAATATTTTAATGAAATGAGAAAAAATTTAATTTTTTACTGTGTGATTTTAATCCTAATTGTATGATTTTAATCCAACACAGCATTTAAAATGTTATTGATAGATTAGTCAGTCATTTTAAGACAATTGGTCAGAAACCAAGTTTAAAATATTTTGCAAGACATAAGACTGTTACGCGTTTTCAGTGAAATAGTAGGTATTTATGTTATGAGGGGGTCGAAAGTCACAAACTTTTGCGTGCATGATAGAAATAGGACTCGGAAGGAGGAACAATGCAATAGTTTGTAGATAACAGCTGCACCTACCTATATCAAGCATTTTTTTTACAGAAAGGGGTAAGATTTAACATGGTCAACAAAATATGCATTACTTTTCGGTTCACTTTGTGTAGGTATGTACCGATGTATACGGTGAAACAACTTTACTGTTAACAGCGTACATTAACAAAGTGTTGTCATCTCGTTGATAGTTGAACTTCACATCTGGACTTTGTTCAGAATTTGGAGTGTAAATTCAACAAAAATATACCTACGGATGCTTAATAGTTTACGGATACAGTCTAAAAGTCCAAATTTTCACGACTCTAAACTTTTCTTAATCTTACATACTAACACCATAGAATAGTTCATCATCATTTTATTCAGTAAGGAATTATAACTGAATTGTCTATCTTTATTTGGATAGAAAACGTTAATTTATTTTTAAATTATGTACGGTGGCCTGAACATCAAGTTACTACAAACTGTCAAATTTCTTCAATCGAACCTCACTTTTATGTCAAACGTGTTTGGTTCAATCTCAACTGAGGAAATTTGACAGATTGTAGTAACTTGATGTGTGGCCACTGTACCTACTTTTAGTTAAACATTAAACCCAATATTTTTAAGGATAATAAGAAAAATTGTGAAATTTAGATTGACAACATTAAGTAGGTAAATTTTCTTCATTTTGATAATAGGGTAGTTGACTAATATCGATGTAGTAAAAAATATTGATACTTTACCAAAATATTGGTAAATAAGAACCAATAGCCTAAATTTTCAGTTAAAAATATAACGTCTAGCTGGTTTTGTGAGCATTCAAAGTTTCATGGGCAAGTCCATTTTTAAAGTTTATAATATTATAAAAATAATTATATCATTGAACTACCCACACATTAAACACAAACTTTTATTATTAAACTATGTACATAAACGAAACATTTTATATAGCTACCAAACAAAATTGGCTAGACGCGCATACAAGATACGAGCGTGTTGACGTGACTCACATTGTTAGTAGCCATTTTGTATAGAGCGTTTTTGGGGCCCGCGTAAAATATGTGCTCTTAAAGGTTGGATATCTCAGGTAATGCAAATCATAGAATCAAATAATTCTTTCAACAATGTTTCTTTAATAGAGGGTTATTTGATTAAACACATAAAAAAAAAATAGTCAAATACCCTATTGAAATGAAAACTAGAGTTAAAAATATTATATACGTGTTTTTTTATTTTTTACAATTTTAATGTTTAATATAAGAAATAATTATTTAAAAACCACTCATTCTAAAACGAACTAAGTACCATTGTAGGTGTTAGGAAAACCTTAGTTTGGGGCCAGGACAATGTATGTGATGTTGTTCTCAATTTATTTTTATTTATTTATTTAAGTATCTGTGTTTCTTTGCTTCTCGCTGGCCTAAAAAAAGTCTAAACCTGTCAAATGTCTTATCGCTTAGAGAAAGTATCAAATAGAGAGGACACGCAAATAATAATATTCGTGTAAACGGAACAACTCTAAACAGAAATCGCTAAAAGTAAAAGAGACAGAATCATGATTTTTTGTCTTTATCAGAGTTCCACTTTTTTGATGGAATTGTGAATGCGCTCAACAAAGCTAGTTGATGGCAACTGGCTTTGTTGGGCATAGTTCGCAGTTATTACGGTAGTAAAAATACGAACAAAATCGCACTTTATTACTATGGGTTATTTTTTTATAATAAGCCTTTTGCATCTTAACAGATGATTTAAGTAGCATTTTAAGTAGGGGACACCACACCTTCGCTCGTGGCTGTACAGACCAATTCGGCGATTGTATGTTTCGTCCGCATTTGCGGCAAGCGAAACGAGTGTCGACGAATGGGGGGTTTCCAGCATGACGTCTAGCACGCTTTGATGCCAGTAAGTCAAACCAGGCTTGGTCATGTTGGGCTATGCCTTCGGAGACTATCTTCCTCCAGCTGAGGCGCTCAGCAGCAAGATCCTCCATTTATTCACCGGGATGCCCAAAAGCATCATGTCCCGTTTCACACAGTCCTTCCAACTCAACATTGGTCGACCGACTGGTCTTTTAGCGCAAGCTACCCCTCCAAAAAGAGTCCGCCTTGGCAAGCGAATGTGCTCCATGCGGTACACATGCCCCAGCCACCGCAGACGTCTTTGCTCGAGTATAGCAGTGATGCTGGGAAGCTGTGCCGTTTTGAGCACGCATTCATTTGTGATGCGATCTTCCCATTTAATGCCCAGAACGTTACGAAGACAGCGAAGGTGGAAGGTATTGAGCCGACGCTCTTGTTTTGCATACGACGTCCAACATTCGGCTCCGTACAAGAGGGTACTTAAGATGCAAGCTTGATAGACTAACATCTTAGTCTTAGATGTAAGGTACTTATTGTCCCAGACTCTTGTGCGTAATTTACCAAATGTGGGTTGCCGCTTTGCCGATTCGCTGCCCAATTTCTGTTTCGAGTGAAAGATTCCTCGATACGTGTGACCTTACGTAGCAGAATTTATCAACGTTTTCCAGAGTTGCACCGTCTAGCAAAATCGCTGGTTGTACCGGGCAGCCTTGCGCCAATACCACTGTCTTCTTAACATTAATTGACATCGAAAAGAGCTTGCACGCTTGCGAAAATTTGTCAATGAGGATCTGGAGGTCTGTTTCGGAGTGTGCGAGAAAAGCTGCGTCGTCAGCAAATAAGAGACTTTCCAGGCACTGGTCTTCACGGTGACGTCTCGATTTGAGAAGGGATATGTTGTATAGCTTTCCGTCTGTCCTTGTATGTAAGTGGATGCCCTGTTCAACCCCGTCAAAAGCCACCTTTATGAGTAGTGAAAAGAAGATGCCGAACAGAGTAGGTGCTAGTACACACCCCTGTCGAACACCTCTCTTGACACTGAATGGGGCAGACGCTTTCCCGTCGTAAATAACGACGCCTTGCATGTTTTCATGAAAGGAAATAATTAGTTTCAGGAGTTTCGGAGGACACCCGATCCGCTCCAAGGCATCAAATAAACCTTCTCTGCTCACCGTGTTAAACGCCTTATTTAGGTGCACAAATACACAATACAACGGTTTCTGCTGTTCTCTACACTTTTCTTGCACTTGACGAAGGGTAAATATCATGTCAATTGTGGAGCGGTGAGAACGGAATCCGCACTGCGCCTCAGGATAAACGCGTTCAGCTAGCGATTGAAGCCTGTCTAAAATAACTCGAGCATATGCTTTGCCCACTATACTTAGTAACGCGATTCCTCGATAGTTATTGCAATCGCCTCTGTCACCTTTGCCTTTATACAGGGTGACAATGTTTGCGTTTCGCATATCCTGAGGCACCCGTTCTTCCTCCCAGCACTTCACAAGGTGGTTATGCATGAGGGGCAGAATGCATCTTTGTTTAACAATCTCAGCACAAATACCGTCCATACCTGGACTCTTACCATTTTTGGACTTGTTAACGGCTACTAAGACTTCCGAAAAGGAGGGAGGTTCATCCAAATCGCACCTAATTTCCAGTTTTTCGACGTGTTCGATGGCTTCTGGATGTATGTCGACTGGGTGCGAGTAGAGACCGGTATAGTGCTCTACCCATCGGTGTAGTTGACGGTTACTGTCAGTGATTACAGTGCCATCTGCCTCTTTCAAAGGGGCAATCTTTTAGGAACTGGCCCAATCGCCCTCTTGATACCTGCGTGTACTTCACCCAAATCACCCACGTTAGCAGATTCCTGAATACTGCTACATAGATCTGACCAGTAGGCATTTGCACACTGACGTATATTGCGCTGTAGAGTGGCTTTCGCAGAATTCAGTTGTCTGAGAGTGTTGTTATTCGGGTTTAATCGGTAGTTTTGGGCTGCGAGACGCTTAGAGTCTATTAGAGGCATAAGCACGTTCTGATTTCCCAAAAAACAGTCCTGGCATCTTACCCTTCTGTATCCGAAGACCCTCCCTGCCTTGTCAGTTGTTAGGCTCTTTATCTTCTCCCACTCTTCCTCTCCAGTCATATCTTGGGCCCAGTTACTGGTTTCTTTGCGTACCAAATCCCTAAAATTCTCCACCAGTTCTAGATTTCTCGTCTTTGTGAGATCAATTTTCTTTACGCCAGATGTCTTGGAGGAGTGAATTTTTTTCGGGACTAGGCGTACTTTTGTAACCACCAAAGAGTGGTCGGTGTCGCAATCAGCACTTTGGTATGAGCGGGTGTAAGGGTATGAATTAGGTCTCTCCTTTTGCCAGGATAAGATCCAGTTAATGCCAGTGTTTAGATCGGGGGTGCATCCAGGATACTTTATGCGTTAGCTTGCCTTCAAAGAAAGTGTTGGTGACACAGAGTTGGTATCTGGAGCAGAACTCGAGCAGTCTTTGACCGTTCTCATTTTGCTTGCCAACCCCATGTTTCCCGAGACAATCCGGCCAAGCCGATGTGTTCTGACCGATACGCGCATTAAAATCGCCTAGGATGTACAAACGATTTCCTGCAGGCACCCTACTGACAACATCGCAAAGCTGCTCATAAAATCGATCTTTGGACTCGGCAGGTGAGGGAACGGTAGGAGCATAAGCTGAGATCAATGTTGATTTACCGCCATCAGTATTAAGCTGTATTATCATTATACGTTCCGAGATGCCCATAGGGTGTTCGATAGCGCTTAACAAGTCGTTGCGGACGGCGAAACCAACGCCATGCATGCGTGTATCTGCGGCACTTTTACCTTTCCAGAAAAAGGTGTAGTTGGTTTCACGCAGAGAGCCTTCATCGGGCAGTCTGGTTTCCTGTAAGGCAGCTATGGCGATATTGAGCCTGGTTAACTCCGCATCTATGACAGCTGTTTTACGAAGATCTGTGGAGCTCCCATTGCTGTTCGGAAAGCCTGTCTGCATTGTGCGAACATTCCATGATCCTAATCGAATTGTTGTGGATTTTAAGTTTTTAAAATGTATTTTGGTTTTGGCAGGTGCAATAAATTTACAGTGCCTTTTTCCAGCCTAAGCCAGTGTTCTGTACACTCAGTCAGAACAAGAGACGCTGAAGCGGACCAGTACCTAACTGTCTGGGGGCTGCCCAGTTTAAAGCGGGCGGTAACTGGTCAATGGATCTGCGATGGATCCCCCCACTGTCGAAAGCGACCCCTGGCGTCCGCACTTACGCCTATTTGTGCGAACTAATAAACGGTGACTGTCACTCCCCGTGTTGATTCCCACCGTCGTAACAGGTGGACGAAGTGTCCTGTCCGCGGATGCTACTATGCCTGGGACATAATTAAGGAAGACATAAGCTTGCCCACGACTTATGCCACCCTCTCAGCCTAACTGACTGGACCTGCAGGAACGACGAGTCGCTACGTGCGGAGTCAGGTTGGTTGCAGGTGCTTGACGCTTTGGTCTTGTAGCGAGTAACGGAAAGCACCAGTATCAGGTTTTGATGAAGGAGTGACCATCTCCTTGGGCAGTGCGTTGAGATGATCTAGCACTTTTGAAAAACCTTAGTCGGCTTCTACGACACCTCGGTTATAGAGAGGTTGGTGCTATTCGACTAGGCCGGGCACCACACGGCACGGTATGGGTTATTATGGAGTAAAAAAATCATAATAATAGTAATTAAGTGCGATTTTTGTTCGTATTTTTACTACCGTAATAACCAACCAAATTCAGACTTAGTAAGAAATTTATTATTTATTTATGCTAGTCACATGGTTATACAGTTGGTACAAACAATTTGGTTGAGATAACAGGCTACCGTACTGAATTAATCTTCAGTCACATCGATCCGCCATTTTGTAGTTTATTTTATTTTATTTATTAAGAATAACAAACACATTAAATGATCCTAAATTAAATACATGATATTTCATCATCATGCATAATATTTTCATGATATTTTTTTTTATAGTTATTTTTCATTTGGCCGGGTTATAGATATCTGTCCCTTACGGTGATACGCGCTTAGCCACTCTATTTGATACGTTCTCTAAGGTAAATGGCATCTGTAAATTTTGACATCTGTAAGTAATAAAATAAAATAAAGATAAAAAAATGTAGTAAAAGGAATATTGGCTATAACACCTACAGTGTAATTTTTTTGTATCTCGTAATTTTTAGAGTAATTAATATCTAAGAAAGCGTAATTCACATTCGGGAAGCCCCGAAACATAAATGGCATTTTAATTTTCATATCAATTTTCGATGCAATGTTGTCAATTCGCACCCTTATTCAAACAAAGAAATAACTCAAAATTTCACATTTGCGGGAAAACGCATTTGAAGTTTGACACATCCGCTTAGTGTACTTCAAAATTAAATAAAAAATAAACTAATAACAATAGCCTTGTTTTAAAAATAGGTATGAATAGTTTAAAACATATAGAAATTAATTTGTATGGAGATCATAGTTATTTATAAAAGGAAGGTATTTATTTATATTGTTGAAAAAAAAGTTCGTACTTATTTCACTTTTTGATAAAAATATTAATTTAATTCCTTCAAAATGGTACGATGCAAGTCAGAATATTGCTGTTTTTTATTGTTTTTAATTTAAAAGGTTTCATCTTTTTTACTTTTATTCCAGTATAAGATAAAATTAAGTGTAACACAAAGACTTAAATTTATGTAAAAAGGTGCATTTTCCCCCCAATTGGGCCTCCGGTGCCCTCACTTACTCGACGAAACACAGCGCAGGCGCTGCTTCACGCCGGTATTCTGTGAGACCTTGGTATCACGCCGGTCGAGCCGGCCCTTTCATGCCGAATTACGTTCTGCGCTGCGTAATTTTGCGCGTTATTTGTTATGTCGACGACGCACTGGTGACAGTCCGAGTTTTTGAACTTCGACTTGTCACTGCTGCTAGGCGCGGATCCAGACCTCAAAAATGGTTGTGGGCATCTAGGGATTATCTGACTTGGGACATAGTGGAAGGGGGGTTCTAGCGGCTCGTTCCCCCTAGCTACGCCCGTGATTGTGGGCATCTAAGGATTTTCCGACTTGGGGTATCGTCGAAGGGGGGTCCTAGCGGCTCGTCCCCCCCTAGCTACGCCCATAGTTGTGGATACAACCTCCCCCGCCAATCCCCCTCTCCCTCTCTTAGAATCTCTTAGAATGCTGATCCCAAGTTGATAGAAGAAAGTGCAAAGTCTCAAGTAAATTTAAGGCTGTGGGCATGCCCACAGTGCCCACAATGGTGGATCCGCGCTTGACTGCTCTGGCAGAGGTTGTGTCAAGGGGTACACTTCACAAGTCCGAGGCAATCTGGTTTCTCAGGCCTCGGAAAAAGTCCTCCTGGATTCACCATTGTGGTGGGTGGGACTACCATCACAGTTGGAGCTACCCTTAAGTACTTGATAGTCGTGGTTGACAGCAGATGGGAGTTTACCGGGCACCGGCAACGGCTGGTCCCGAGATTAGTTGGCCCTGCGGGGGCTCTTAGTCGGCTGTTGCCCAACCTAAGAGGAGGCGATGAAAGCTGTCGCCGTTTAAAAATGGGGTAGTAAGATCGATTATTATTATTATAGACGGGAATTAACGCGACGTAATTTTTTAAGCACATAATTATGTACTTACTGCTTATGCTGAAGTAAGATCGATTGCCCAATACGGAGCACCGATCTGGTCGGGATCATTAAAGAACCGTCATAAGGCTTGTTTCAAGTACAAAAGGTCATGGAAGTTCAGATAATTATAAGATACCGTACCATTTTTCACGAGGTGGCATGCGTCATAGCAGGTCCCCTTAAGGGATCTAGACGCAGTAGTCCAGGATTTTGTTTACTGGCAAAGCGAATTTGAGCAAATTCGCAGTAAATGGTGCCGGGTGTTTGTGGTTCCTTCGTTGTTTTTGGTTTCCATAGTACAAGGGAAAACCTTAGTTTAGGACCAGGGCAATGTATGTGGTATTGTTTCAATTTATTTATTCATTTTTATTTATTCTCCGCTGGACGCAGTAGTGCGGTAGTAAAGAGCTGCTCAGGACACGGCACTAAGTGAATGGCGGCGCCGGCGCCTAAACTAGTTCGACACCGAAGGTTCTGAATCACGACGTCGGATTCTGGAGCTGGTCTGGCCCATCTTAGACAGATGGATTCGAAGAAAGTGGGGTGGATCGATGAGCTATCTGTTGACACAGATCCTCTCATGACATGGCTAAGTTGGAAGGTATCTATGCATCGTTGCCGGTGCAGATGTGTACGACTGTGCGGAAGATACCGCACAGCACACAATGGCGGAATGCCTGCGTGGGATGAATCAAGGACAACATTAACCGCCCTTGGAGATCGGAACCTCTTATTGCCGCCCGTCCTAGAGAAGATGGTCAGTATCGGAAAGTGCCTTGGAGTTCTGTTTCATTTCATTTAATAAAATATGCCATCATCTTACATCACGTAAAAGGATTGACTAGGAATTTCGAAAAAAAACGATTATCGAATATCGCAGATCTAATATTCGAATATACGGAACAGTTTTATATTAAATTTTTTTGAATATTCGATTGCAAGCCCTAGTTGAGCGGCGTACGTATATTTATGTACAATGACAGTCATACAAGAATTAATGTACGAGCAGGCGTATAATAGACACTCATCGCAACACGAGCGGAGTCACAAATCCCCTGCTAACCTTTTAACCCCCTTTCTCCCCGATGGAGCCTTCAATATCATCATTTATTTTCTCGTCGAAACACAGCGCAGGCGTAGCTTCTCGCACTGGCACTGCCGTGCCTCCAGATAACTTACTTTACAATCAAATTTGGTGTCATTCAATGTATGAGGGTCATACTTTTTTGAATCGTTATCAGATATTGATGTATTTTGAACAACTCTATATCATCCGCGTACTAAATCAAATCAAATCATTCAAATCAAAATCTCTTTATTCAATTTAAGTCCTTTACAGAACATTTATGAATGTCAAAATTTATAATCTACTGCTGATTCCTAGATAATGACGCCATGCTAAATACAGATTAAAATTATTACGGTACTTTCAGTAACGTGACATGTATGAATTTACTTTAATAGTGAATTAATTTAAAAAGTTTAAAAAGCAATATTTCTAAAGTTATTAACACAGAGATTCAACTCCAAATACCACAACGATAATCGTGAATTAACAGTACAACATTGAAATAAGTCTTATTAAGTTCAGTATCTTATGAAACTTTTAAAATAAAACAGAATTATGTCTAAAATGAAACGTAGAAATTTCAATTTTTTTTCTAATAAAATGAACTAAGTATAAATTATTGCACTATTAGATTAAATATTAGAGAAAATAAATTTTATCTGGCAGTAAAACACCGCAATGTTTGGTTTTATTTCACTCAAACACGGAAGAGCAGCAGTCAAACCTTGAACAAAGCTGGCACATCACTGAATCTTTCGCTTTACCGGAATCAACTTGTTCGCGCGTGTTAGTAAAAGAGAGGCGGGACCATGCGCTGTCTCCCTCAGTTTGCTCATATTTGATTGGCTGTTCGAGTGAAACGATAGGTCCTTGTTAAGTATTACAGTTTTTGATGAAATCTCGGAAAACGCGAATTTTGAGTTATTTCTTTGTTTGAATAAAGGTGCGAATTGTATGATTTTAGTCCAGCACAGCATTTTGGATGTGTATTGATAGATTAGTCAGTCAGTTAAACAATTTGTAAGAGTCCAAGGCGTTTAACTATTTTGCAAGACATATAGTAGTAGGTATTTATGTTACGAGGGGGTCAAAAGTCACAAACTTTTGCGTGCATAATAGAAATAGGACTCGGAAAGAGGAACAATGCAATAGTTGTAGATAACAGCTGCACCTACCTATATCAAAGCATTTTTTTTTTACAGAAACCGGTAAGATTATGTGGTCAACAATATGTGTATTCTTTTTAACGGTGAAACAACTTACTGTTAACAGCTTACATTACAAGTGTTGTCATCTCGTTGATAGAAGAACTTCACATCTGCACGTTGTTCAGAATTTGGAGTGTAAATTCAACAAAAAAATACCTACGGATGCTTAATAGTTTACGGATACATTGCAACATTGACTGTAACAGTCTAAAAGTCCAAATTTTCACGACTCTAGCTTTTCTTAATCTTACATACTAACTCAATAGAACAGTTCAACCCTCATTTCATTCATTAAGGAATTAAAGACTTAAACGTCTGTCTTTAATTTGGATATAAAAACATAAATCTAATTGTTAAATTATGTACCTATTTTTTTAAACAACCAATATTTTTAAGGAAAATAAGAAAAATTGTAAATTTTTTATTGTGTGATTTTAATCCAACACAGCATTTTAAATGTGTATTGATAGATTAGTCAGTCATTTTAACAATTTGTCAGAAACCAAGTTTAAATATTTTGCAAGACATAAGACTGTTAACGCGTTTCAGTGAAATAGTAGGTATTTATGTTGTCAGGGGGTCGAAAGTCATAAACTTTTGCGTGCATGATAGAAATAGGACTCGGAAGGAGGAACAATGCAATAGTTGTAGATAACAGCTGTACCTACCTATATCAAACCATTTTTTTTTACAGAAAGGGGTAAGATTAATTATAATTAACAAAATATGCATTACTTTTCGGTTCACTTTGTGTAGTAGCTACCGATGTTCACGGTTAAACAACTTACTGTTAACAGCGTACATTAACAAAGTGTTGTCATCTCGTTGATAGTTGAACTTCACATCTGGACGTTGTTCAGAATTTGGAGTGTAAATTCAACAAAAAAATACCCTTCGGATGCTTAAAAGTTTACGGATACATTGCAACATTGACTGTAACAGTCTAAAAGTCCAAATTTTCACGACTCTAGCTTTTCTTAATCTTACATACTAACACCATAGAATAGTTTAATCATCATTTTATTCATTAAGGAATTATAAACTGAAACGTCTATCTTTATTTTAAATAGAAAAACATCAATTTAATTTTTAAATTATGTACCTATTTTTAGTTAAATATTAAACAACCAATATTTTTAAGAATTATAAGAAAAATTTAAATTGTATGATTTTAGTCCAGCACAGCATTTTGGATGTGTATTGATAGATTAGTCAGTCAGTTAAACAATTTGTCAGAGTCCAAGGCGTTTAACTATTTTGCAAGACATAAGACTGTAACGGGTTTCAGTGGAATAGTAGGTATTTATGTACGATGGGGTCAAAGTCACAAACTTTTGCGTGCATGATAGAAATAGGACTCGGAAGGAGGAACCAATGCAATAGTTGTAGATAACAGCTGTACCTACCTATATCAAAGCATTTTTTTTTTTACAGAAACCGGTAAGATTAATGTGGTCAACATATGTGTTGTGTATTCTTTTTCACGGTGAAAACAACTTGACTACTACTTAATGGGATATCGATCAAATTCAGATTGATTATCAAGGACAACAGTACAAGCGACCAATTCAGGTAGATTATGCTTTCTCGTCATACTGTATTAGTGAGACTTTGGCCATTCTGATCATCTTTAAGTAAAAAACTTGGCCAGACCACCACAAAGTAGAAGAGCTGATGGAATCACCTTCAACCCCGAGAAGCATGATCCCGGATTGTCTCTTGGTTTGCTACATAGCGCCAAAAATAACCTTTCCGTGTTTTCTTGTAATTTCGTTTACACGGTTGCGGACAAAATTTGAAGCGAAGTGTAGGAGTATTTAACCATCCCAAGACGATGGTGGAATCGCACCAAAAAAAATCAATAGAACAGTTCAACCCTCATTTCATTCATTATGGAAGTTAAAGACTTAGAACGTCTATCTTATTTTGGATATAAAAACATAAATCTTTTTGTTAAATTATGTACCTATTTTAGTTAAATATTAAACAACCAATATTTTTAAGGTAAATAAGAAAAAATTGTAAAATTTTTTATTGTGTGATTTTAATCCAACACAGCATTTTAAATGTGTATTGATAGATTAGTCAGTCGGTTTTAAACAATTTTGTCAGAGTCCAAGGCGTTAACTATTTGCAAGACATAAGACTGTAACGCATTTCAGTGGAATAGTAGGTATTTATGTTATGAGGGGGTCGAAAGTCACAAACTTTTGCGTGCATGATAGAAATAGGACTCGGAAGGAGGAACAATGCAATTGTAAGCGAGCGAGGGGAAAAGTGGAGAAAATCGCAAGAAAAGCAGATTTTTGTAAAATAAAAATATAATCATGTACGTACCGTAAATCAATAATTATGACAGACACAAAACGTCAAAACGCAAAACAAAAAACAAACAAAAATATGAATTATTTCTAATGAGGTCGGTTTGCCACATTCTCCCCCCTCGTATGCAAATACGCAAAGTAGGAAAATGTGACAAACCGATATGATAAAGTAAGGCGAAAATGGAAAGTGAAAATATTATACAGAAATATTTACAAGTTTTTTTATGGGCCTACGTAAAGTCCCCCCTTTGGTCAGGACATCTGCCACCCGAACAACTCCGTCCCGGCCAGGGTAGACGTGGGTAATTCGCCCCTTGGGCCATACACCTCGCGGTAGGGAGTCATCAGCGATACAAACCACGTCCCCAATGTTCACTGATTTTAGTGAATTCGTCCCTGGTGGTCGCTCATGCAAAAGTGGCAGGACTTCTCGCACCCACCGCGTCCAAAAGAAGTCGGCTAAACGCGAGGCTTTCTTCCACTCTGCTCTTCCCACCAGCACATCGTCGCAGAGCCTCGGGTTCCTGGATGTGTATGCCTGACCGATGAGAAAGTGGAACGGAGTCAGTGCTTCCTGATCTTCGGCTTCTACGCTGACGTGGCACAGAGGGCGGGAATTGATTATGGCCTCTACTTCTAACAGCAGCGTTTGCAGAGTCTCCTCTTTCGGCGCTCTTTCATTCAGTGTGACCCTGAGTGCCGTCTTGGCGGAACGTACCATCCGCTCCCAACAGCCACCAAAAGAAGGCGAAGCGGGAGGAATAAACTTCCACACGATGTTGTGGGTTGCCGCGAACTCCTCGACATCAGCTCCGAAGAAATCCTTCAACACCTTGCTCGCTCCAACAAACGCCGTCCCGTTGTCAGAGATGATTGTCTCGGGGCAGCCTCTTCGTGCGATGAAGCGACGCAAGCTCATGATTGCTGAATCCGTGGAAAGACTGTTGACGATTTCAAAATGAATTGCTCTGACTGTCATGCACGTGTATAGAGCAACATAACGCTTCTCTCTACGGCGTCCAATTGTCACCTCCAGTGGGCCAAAGTAATCAAGGCCGACGTGGGTGAACGGCTTATGGTGGTGTGCCAGGCGCTCAGCAGGTAGATCTGCAGTGGGTGGAGACATCGTTGGCGTTTTCCGTATGCGACAGAACAGGCAGCTTTTGGCAACGGTTCTTACTGTAGGACGCAATCGAAGGATCCAGTACGCTTGCCGCATTTCGTTCACCACGGTTTCGTTGTTTCCATGTGCCATTTTCTTGTGGAAACTGTGGACCAGTAGTCGCACCACTGGATGCCGACCATCAAGTAGAACAGGTCTCTTCGTGCTCGGGGTAATATTCGGAGCTCTGTGAACACGTCCAGCCAACCTCAGCACACTATCCTCATCAAGAGCTGGCGAAAGTTTCAATAGACAGCTTCCTTTAGGGACTTCTTGAGATGCCAAAATACAGCTTATTTCCTCTTCGAAGCTATCAAGTTGACACCGCCTCAATATGTGCTGTTCAGCAGTTTTGATGAGCTCAGCAGTGAGCGCTGGAAACTTGGACGGAGTTGACATAGACTGCACTAACCTACTACCTGATGATGAACCATGAGCAGATGAACGACTTTGTGAAGGTATGGATGAAACGGCACTTCGAGATTTTGAATTTTGATTATGGGTTCCCAAAAGGCTTTTAAATTTCATCGCGGCCTGATGAGCTCGCGCGGTTGCCCTTAATAGACGCGTCCAATCACTAAAACGAGCTGGGTCAGCTGTGATGGGCGTGGGCAAGAGCTCTCGGGCTGAAGTGAAACCCACCACTTCACACATGTTGGCTGTCTTCAACTCTGTGAGAACCGGTGAGGCCTCGGATGTTGGTTCAGTTGGCCATACTTCCTCACGCTCGAGTAAAAAAGAAGGGCCAACGAACCATCGAGACGAAGATTCAAATGATCGAACCCTCGTCGCATCGTCTGCGACGTTCAAGTCCGTTGGGACCCACCGCCAATCACTAACGTTGGTATTCTCAATGATTTCACCGACGCGGTGGGCCACAAAAGGCCTAAACGTGCGAGCGTCGGCACGGAGCCAACTTAGAACAGTTCTCGAGTCACTCCAGTAAAATGTACGTACGGCTGTATTCCGGTGGCTCTCCTTAATCGTAACGGCGAAGCGTGAAGCGATAAGAGCCGCTTGGAGCTCCAATCGTGGAATCGAAACGGGTTTAAGAGGGGTGACTCGAGACTTGCTCCCAATAAGAGAAAGCCTGAAACTACCATCCGGTAGTATAAACCGCCAATAAGCGACGCATGCATATGCAAGCTCACTGGCATCAGCAAAAATGTGAAGTTCCCGTTCAAGAGTATCAACTCCTACGTAGCAGCGTGGAATGCGGATTTTCCCAACGGAGCTTAGTTCAAGAAACCAATCATTCCACAGCTTAGTGTTTGATGGTGAAAGTGGATCGTCCCAACCCACGTTGCTACGCCAGAGTGATTGAAAAAGTATCCGACCCTTTATAACAATGGGCGCAAGAAGTCCTAAGGGGTCGAACACTCGCATCAAGTGCGAGAGCGCCTTACGCTTAGTCAACGAAGGCGTCTCTAGTGTAAAATCATCAGTTAGGCCTGTTCTGAATCCTATGCAGTCTTCTTTTGGGTACCAAATAACCCCAAGAGCGCGTATCGGGGTCTCAGATTGACCTAAAGGTACCTCCGAAGTGGGTGTCGCATGAAGCTCAGACGGAACAAGCTCTAGCGCCCTGTTATCATTTGATACCCAGCCTCTCATTTCAAAACAGGCCTTCCTGTGCAGCGTGACTATATCAGAGGCAAGGCGAGCGGCTTCGCTGACATCGTCGCGGCTGCCGATGAAATCGTCCATGTAATGCTCGTGAATGATTGCATCCGCAGCCGCCGGGTATACCTGAGCGAAATCATCAGCGTTTCGGTTTTTTATGAAAAGCGCAGCGAATGGGCTAGAACAAGCTCCGAATATGACCGAAGTCATTCGATATTCCTTGATCGGCTCCTCAGGGCTTGATCTCCACAAGTAACGAAGCGCGTCACGATCTTGGATCCGTATGCGAACTTGAGAAAACATCTCTTTTATATCGGCTGTTAAAGCAACACGACCTTCCCTGAATTTAAACAAAATGCCAAGAAGCGACTGCAAAAGATCAGGCCCCGGGAGCAATAAAGTATTTAAACTGACGCCGTGTGTTTTCGCCGCAGCGTCATGTACAACCCTAAGCTTTTTCTTTTGAGGATGGTAAACTCCAAAATGAGGCAGGTACCAGCGAGGTGCCTCCGTCGCAGTGTGAACAAAGCCTTTCGAGGTGTCGCGTGAGTGATAAGTATCAGCGGGACATTCTTCGGCGTAACCTTTGGAAACCATGTCGCTCATGTAGGCTTTGTATGCCGCCGCGAAAGCACTATCTTTAGCCATGCGCTTCTCCAAGCCCTTCAGACGTGATTCGGCCTGGTAGTAGCTGTCAGGCACAACAGTGCTATCATGGCGCCATGGCATACCCACAACAAAGCGACCTGATGGTAAACGTTCCGTGGTTTTATTCAGAATGTTCAAGGCACGCTGATCGACCGAGCTAAGTGCGCTATCAAGTTTGTTAATGCCTATAGAGTCCAATTTGTACTGCTCTTTGACAAGAAATTCCAAACTATCGACATCACTAGTACTATTGTTAGGCTCAGTATACACTGTATGGTTAACGAAAGCTGTAGGTTTGGTGCGCCTGCCTATGGAACCGTACAGAGTCCAACCTAACGCAGTGAGGCAGGCAACAGGCTCGGAGCGGTTAGCCTTACGAACATCGCGAGTTATTGACAAGTGCCAATCCTCAGCACCTATGAGGATAGTAGGTTCCGCGTCAGAATAGATGAGCATGTCCGTTAAATCGGCTAAATGTTGATACTTCGAAATATCATCGGGATTGATTGTTTGCTTGTGCAACTTTAAAGAAGTAATCGCTCGAGCATTTTTAATTTCGAAAGTTTCCTGTGTGAACCTACCCTTAATTTTAAAGTCCACGTAAGAAATATCCATATTTTTACTCATACCACCTACCGCATTTATTTTAATGGAATCCGCAGGACCCGCCACTCCTATAGTACCGGCCACCTCCGCGTCAATGAGGGTGGCGGTGCTGCCGTCGTCCAGCATCGCGTACGTATCGTAGTCGCCTGCAGGGCCGCTTATAGTAACCGGCACTACTTTTAACAAAGTGGTGCGCGCGCAGTCCTTAGATGTTAAAGCGTTAGATGAGCCTACGATCTCTTCTATCTGCGGCGACGGAGAGTGTTGCGCAGTCGGAACACCGTGTAAAAGAGCGTGATGACGACGAGTGCAGCCGTCTACGCCACATGGTTTAGCTTTACAAGAGTTCCATTTGTGACTATCACTCTTTAAACACCTATAACAAACTTTCTTACTGCGCAGCCAACGCCATCTATCCTCGGTTGGTAGCGATTTGAAACCAATGCAATGCGTTATATTATGCGATTTGTCGCAGTAAGTACATTTGGTTTTAGAACTATCTACGATGTACACAGGTTCAGAACGAAAATTAGTTTTCAGTGGCGCACTTTTCGGTGATGAGGTGGGCTGAATAGCATCGGGTGAAATACCGAACTTGACGTGACGATCAAGTTCTCGAACTAAAAAGTCGCTAAGCATCTCTAATTTAGTCTTAATTTCCTGGTTTTCGGCTGCGTAATCTGTCCACCTCATACGCAATGTGTAATTAAGTTTATTGAGAACGCAATAGAAAAGCTCCGGAGAATGCAAATATTCTGTTTGTTGTAGTAACCGAATAGTAGCTACGCTATTGCGAACTCGAGAAGTAAAAGTGGACAAACCCTTCAAGTCGAGCGTAAGGTTGGCTAAGTTCTTGAGGGAAGCCACCTCGTGGAACACTATAACCTCCGGCCGCGCAAAATTCTGCTCCAACAACCGCAGGACGTCCTCGGGCGCCTCGGCCGACAGCAGCACGGACGCCACGGCCTCGCGCGCCGCCCCGCGCAGCGCGTGTTGGAGCCGAATCACATTATCTAGCGGAGAGTAAAGCGCTTTAGTTGTGTCAAAAATACGTTTGAATTGCAACCAATGCAACGGGTCGCCCGAAAATGGTGGCAACTCAACATGTTGTACCTTTTTTAAGGTCTGGTTATGTACAAGAGCCTTCGTAGTAGTGGCCGTGTCTGCAATTGCCCTAAGCATATTGCTTACATCGTTGGGTGAAAAAGTGGTGCGGTCATTCGGTACGTTTACGTGCACGGCTCGGGCCTCGGATGAAACGTCTGCCAGACGTGGCAGGTCGAAAACCCCGTGAGCATCGTGCTGATGGTTTTCGGTACGTTCTACACACACGTTAGACGCGAGCCCTTCTGCTCCATCTTGCGTGACACGTAACTGTCCAAGATGTGCGTGAGCGTCGGGTAACGTCGGTTCTGTGTGACACGTCTTACTAGTAGAAGTAATATTTTTTACCTGTGAGCGAGCTGTCTCGCTTACCCACGACTCTACTCGTTGAGACGAGCAGCGGCTCCTGCGCGATCCACGAGAGGCACCGGATTCCGCTTCAATCGCGGCCAGCTCCGCTCGCAGCTCGTCTCGCTCGACCTGCTCCTCAAGTGCGGCAAGTTCGCGCTGGCGCTCCTGCTCCTGAATAGCAAGCTGGCGCTGGCGCTCCTGCTCTTGAATGGCGAGCTGGCGCTCCTGAGCAGCAAGCTGGCGCTGGCGCTCCTGCTCTTGAATGGCGAGCTGGCGCTCCTGAGCAGCAAGCTGGCGCTGGCGCTCTAGCTGGCGCCGGCCCGCGCGTGCTTCCGCGGCCAACTTGCGCGCTTCCAAAGTCGCGGTAGACACAGACGAAACAGCGGTTTTCTTGCTATTTTCACTACAAACGTCGTGAAAATCATGATCGCCCTCGCTTGAGGCACGCGGATTTGCCTCAGAGATAGACTGCGAAGCCATCGGAGCTTTCGATTGACTCCTCGTGATGGGCATCGGACACGGAAAAATTTTGGAAAATTTAGAATTTAGAATGTTGAAAAACTGGTTCGGAAAATTGTGGAGAAGGACCAAATTGTAAGCGAGCGAGGGGAAAAGTGGAGAAAATCGCAAGAAAAGCAGATTTTTGTAAAATAAAAATATAATCATGTACGTACCGTAAATCAATAATTATGACAGACACAAAACGTCAAAACGCAAAACAAAAAACAAACAAAAATATGAATTATTTCTAATGAGGTCGGTTTGCCACAGCAATAGTTGTAGATAACAGCTGCACCTACCTATATCAAAGCATTTTTTTTTACAGAAAGGGGTAAGATTTAACATGGTCAACAAAATATGCATAACTTTTCGGTTCACTTTGTGTAGTAGGTACCGATGTTTACGGTGAAACAACTTACTGTTAACAGCGTACATTAACAAAGTGTTGTCATCTCGTTGATAGTTGAACTACACATCTGGACGTTGTTCAGAATTTGGAGTGTAAATTCAACAAAAAAATACCTACGGATGCTTAATAGTTTACGGATACATTGCAACATTGACTGTAACAGTCTAAAAGTCCAAATTTTCACGTCGCTAGCTTTTCCCCTTAATTCGACGACGTCCAGTATACTTCCCATTGAACAAAAAAATAAATACATAAAAAATTTGACCATGAATCTAAAACATTAGGTGTGTAATTTAACCCCTAAGTATCCACCTATACTATGAAAAATTGGCAATGCTTTTACATTGATGGTACACGAGTTATCACCATCGAGACGACAGGAGGGAAGGACGAGCTACGCGGGCTCTCGGTAATTTGCATTTTATTCATTGTTTCACAACTTATTTTCTTGTATCATTATTAAAAACAAAAGATTACATATCTGAAAAGCTATGTATAATATTTTGATTGTCTTACTAAGTTTTGTTTAGTTTTTACGATGTCTACAACTTGCATGTCCAGTATACTTCCCGTTGCCGAATAACTAGTAAACACACTACTCAATACTATGTCCAGTATTCTTCACCTTGCCAAAGTAACAGTTAATCGGATAATCGAGTAATTTTAGGGATCCGCACATAAAATAATAATTAATGTAAGCTTAAATTAATATTATAGAGCTTCAAGTTCAGAGAACAGCGCTAAGTGGCAGTAATGTTGCCTAAAAATGCTCCCTTTGCTCTATAGCAATTATCTATATAATGGGTCTGATGTACTGAACCTGAGAATGAGGTAGAAATTGTTGTGCAAGTATCTGAAGAGTTGTCTTCCTAACGTGTAATTGTCTTCCTAACGTCGGTCTCCCAGCCGCGGCCGGCGCCGGTTGGGCTCTCCCAGGACTGAGGACTCAGTTATGTGAGCCGGTCAATGGGCCTCTCAATCTAAAACACTTGGGGCTGTTCCTGTTAAAAATTAAAATGTATGATTTTAGTCAGTTAAACAATTTGTCAGAGTCCAAGGCGTTTAACTATTTTGCAAGACATAAGACTGTAATGCGTTTCAGTGGAATAGTAGGTATTTATGTTATGAGGGGGTCAAAAGTCACAAACTTTTGCGTGCATAATAGAAATAGGACTCGGAAGGAGGAACAATGCAATAGTTGTAGATAACAGCTGCACCTACCTATATCAAAGCATTTTTTTTTTACAGAAACCGGTAAGATTAATGTGGTCAACAATATGTGTATTCTTTTTCACGGTGAAACATATATATCAAAGTGTACGAGACCCCTTTGACAGTCCCGTACTTTATGCGACGCGGTTCGGAGTACGTTCTGACAAGAACGCACCCCTCGAAACAGGATAGAAAGGCCCAGTCGGAAACGTAGCAGGAGTGCGAATAATGAAACGCAGAATTCTTCTTTATGTGGAGAGCGGTGATAGCTTGAGGGTCGCAGGGAGCTTCGGTCTTGATATTCCAGCAGAGTTATCGGGAGGGCTTCTCTTGCCGAAGTGCATGTTTTGGGTTCTGTGTGGCCTTCTTTTATATGATTTGCTCCGCCTCAAACTACCACCCACTCCCAGATGTATTTTTCCAATAAGATCTTATTTCTAATATCGCTGTCTCTTTCTTACAATACTGTTGTCCTTATCTGCCTGTATGACCGTATCGCGGTCTCGCTCTTACATTGCCTCTCGCTCTTACAACTGTCTAGGTTTTACAGCGATACCCCCTTCGTCTTGGCCGCTGCGTCGTGGACGATCCTCATCTTCCCAGGCTTCATCGGGTTCGTCACGGAGAAGTGGGGTAGGTACCAGGTCCTACCAGGTGTCTTGTCTGCCGGTGCGGGTTCTGCGTATCCCTTTTCTATCAGTTTTTCCATTTGTTCGGTGTATCTCTTCTTCATCTCGGGGTCCCGATCGATTTTTTTTTCTATGCTGTGAAGCCTTTTCACTGTGTTCTCGTAGTTGTCTGGCATCGTGACGTCTCCATTTTCCCACAATAATGGAGCTTGATATCTTCCATCTTCATTTCTAGTCACTTCTTTCTTCAATTGTTCCATCGCTCGACGTTCGGGGTCGTTTTCCGGCATCTTGGGCGCGATGATTAGTGACTCTAGCGCGAAGTATTCGCGCAGCTGCTCATCCATGTTCGCGTCTTCGTTTTGCACGATGAAGTTGACTCGCTGCGTGCGCCCCAGCACGCGGGTATGGGCGCCGTGGAGTACCCACCCGAGAGGGGTGCGCGACGCTACCGGCTGATGTCTCCCTCCTCTTCGTGTCTCCGTGGTGATGAGCAGGTGCCAATTATCTTGGCCGATCGGCATTCGCGGCTTGATCTTCGTATATGTGAGATCGCTCTTGATGTTTTGCAGGTGCTGGCAATCTTCCACTACACGGCGGTCGACGGTCTGTGGTGACAGTTTCATATCTTCCATGATGCGCGCTGCTATCTTGTATGGCTTCTTGTACGCGCCGCGCAAGGTGAGGGTGACTCTTCTCGATTCTCTCGCTTGGACTTGATGCTCGCCGATCGCTTCTATGTGTAGCGGGTCTTGACGTCCGCGGGCTCCAATTTCTTCACATAGTGCTGCATCGATGAGCGTCACAGTCGATCCGTCGTCCAGTAGGGCGTGAGTGTCGACTGCTCCCGCCGGTCCCGAAATGTGTACCGGAACGATCTTCAAAAATGACTGTGCCCCCTTAGTCGTCCAAGTCGACGCAACTGTCTCGTTCTTGCGTTGATCTTCCCTCTCGCTCTTGCGTGTTTCTTCCTTCATATGTTTTCTTTCTCGATTTTGTTCTCTTTCTGTCGCGCCGTATGTCTTATGGAGTAGTGGATGATGCCAATAGCGACAGTCTTGTACGCCGCATCGCCTCTTCTTGCATGTGTGGTTTCTTCCCCGATAGCGTAGACATCCGAAACATAAGCGTTTCGACTTCGTTGTTTCCCATCGCTCGTCCTCGCTCGCGTTCTTGAAGTTACTGCATTGAGTTATACTGTGGTCTTCCTCTTCGCACGCCGAGCATCTGTATCGCGTCGCTGTCTTCTCTACTGCGGTGAAAGTCTTCTGGTTTCTGCGCGGCGCACCCGAGTTGAAGCTCTCCGTAGGTATGTACTCCGGTGGCGCATATGGACCATAGCTTGACTAGATCGGGCTCTTCTAGCTTCGCTGACTCGGTGTTGTAGTCGAACCATCTGTAGCGTAGCGTCGGCATCAGCTTCTCGATCGTAGTCTTGACTGCTTCCGGATTGTAGAGGTAGTGCACGCGGTTAAGTGCAATTTAAGAATTTAAATTTTTTTAGTGTTATAAAATTCCAAATTCGATTTTCCTTCTAAAGACAATTTTGGATGTATATTGATAGATTAGTCAGTCAGTTAAACAATATGCCAGAATCCAAGGCGATTAACTATTTTGCAAGACATAAGACTGTAACGCGTTTCAGTGAAATAGAAGTTATTTATGTTATGAGGGGGTCAAAAGTCGCAAACTTTTGCGTGCATAATAGAAATAGGGCTCGGAAGGAGGAACAATGCAATAGTTGTAGATAACAGCTGCACCTACCTATATCAAAGCATTTTTTTTTACAGAAAGGGGTAAGATTTAACATGGTCAACAAAATATGCATTACTTTTCGGTTCACTTTGTGTAGTAGGTACCGATGTTCACGGTGAAATAACTTACTGTTAACAGCGTACATTAACAAAGTGTTGTCATCTCGTTGAAAGTAGAACTTCACTTCTGGATGTTTTTCAGAATTTGGAGTGTAAATTCAACAAAAAAAATACCTACGGATGCTTAATAGTTTACGGATACATTGCAACATTGACTGCAACAGTCTAAAAGTCCAAATTTTCACGTTTCTAGCTTTTCTTAATCTTACATACTAACTCAATAGAACAGTTCAACCCTCATTTCATTCATTAAGGAATTAAAGACTGAAACGTCTATCTTTATTTTGAATAGAAAAAAATAAATCTAATTGTTAAATTATATACCTATTTTAGTTAAATATTAAACAACCAATATTTTTAAGGAAAATGAGAAAAAATTTAATTTTTTTACTGTGTGATTTTAATCCTATTGTATGATTTTAATCCAACACAGCATTTTAAATGTGTATTGATAGATTAGTCAGTCATTTTAACAATTTGTCAGAAACCAAGGTGTTTAAATATTTTGCAAGACTGTTAACGCGTTTCAGTGAAATAGTAGGTATTTATGTTATGAGGGGGTCGAAAGTCACAAACTTTTGCGTGCATGATAGAAATAGGACTCGGAAGGAGGAACAATGCAATAGTTGTAGATAACAGCTGCACCTACCTATATCAAAGCATTTTTTTTTACAGAAAGGGGTAAGATTTAACATGGTCAACAAAATATGCATTACTTTTCGGTTCACTTTGTGTAGTAGGTACCGATGTATACGGTGAAACAACTTACTGTTAACAGCGTACATTAACAAAGTGTTGTCATCTCGTTGATAGTTGAACTTCACATCTGGACTTTGTTCAGAATTTGGAGTGTAAATTCAACAAAAATATACCTACGGATGCTTAATAGTTTACGGATACAGTCTAAAAGTCCAAATTTTCACGACTCTAACTTTTCTTAATCTTACATACTAACACCATAGAATAGTTCAATCATCATTTTATTCATTAAGGAATTATAAACTGAATTGTCTATCTTTATTTTGGATAGAAAAGCGTTAATTTAATTTTTAAATTATGTACGGTGGCCTGAACATCAAGTTACTACAAACTGTCAAATTTCTTCAATCGAACCTCACTTTTATGTCAAACGTGTTGGTTCAATATCAACTGAGGAAATTTGACAGATTGTAGTAACTTGATGTGCTGGCCACTGTACCTACTTTTAGTTAAACATTAAACAACCAATATTTTTAAGGATAATAAGAAAAATTGTAAAATTTAAATTGACAACATTAAGTAGGTAAATTTTCTTCATTTTGATAATTGAAATGAAAACTAGAGTTAAAAATATTATATACGTGTTTTTTTATTTTTTACAATTTTAATGTTTAATATAAGAAATAATCATTTAAAACCAACTCATTCTAAAACGACATATTTTATGTACCATTGTAGGTGTTAGGAAAACCTTAGTTTGGGGCCAGGACAATGTATGTGATGTTGTCTCAATTTATTTTTATTTATTTATTTATTTACTTATCTGTAATATTTCTTTGCTTCTCGCTGGCCTAAAAAAAGTCTAAACCTGTTAAATGTCAATCAAATTCAAATCGTTCAATCGCTTAGAGAAAGTATCAAATAGAGAGGACACGCAAATAATTATATTCGTGTAAACGGAACAACTCTAAACAGAAATACGAACAAAATCGCACTTAATTACTATGGGTTATTATGGAGTAAAAAAATCATAATAATAGTAATTAAGTGCGATTTTTGTTCGTATTTTTACTACCGTAATAACCAACCAAATTCAGACTTAGTAAGAAATTTATTTATTTATTTATGCTAGTCACATGGTTATACAGTTGGTACAAACAATTTGGTTGAGATAACAGGCTACCGTACTGAATTAATCTTCAGTCACATCGATCCGCCATTTTGTAGTTTATTTTATTTTATTTATTAAGAATAACAAACAGTTACACATTAAATGATCATGCATGATATTTTCATGATATTTTTTTTTGATAGTTATTTTTCATTTGGCCGGGTTATAGATATCTGTCCCTTACGGTGATACGCGCTTAGCCACTCTATTTGATACGTTCTCTAAGGTAAATGGCATCTGTCAATTTTGACATCTGTAAGTAATGAGTTTTTTTTTTGTACGTCCAGAAACCAATTTAAAAATAAAAAAATGTGGTAAAAGGAATATTGGCTATAACACCTACAGTGTAATTTTTTTGTATCTCGTAATTTTTGAGTAATTAATATCTACAAAAGCGTAATTCACATTCGGGAAGCCCGGAAACATAAATGGCATTTTAATTTCATATCAATTTTTCGATGAAATGTTGTCAATTGTATGATTTTAGTCCAGCACAGCATTTTGGATGTGTATTGATAGATTAGTCAGTCAGTTAAACAATTTGTCAGAGTCCAAGGCGTTTAACTATTTTGCAAGACATAAGACTGTAACGCGTTTCAGTGGAATAGTAGGTATTTATGTTATGAGGGGGTCAAAAGTCACAAACTTTTGCGTGCATAATAGAAATAGGACTCGGAAGGAGGAACAATGCAATAGTTGTAGATAACAGCTGCACCTACCTATATCAAAGCATTTTTTTTTACAGAAACCGGTAAGATTAATGTGGTCAACAATATGTGTATTCTTTTTCACGGTGAAACAACTTACTGTTAACAGCTTACATTACAAAGTGTTGTTATCTCGTTGATAGAAGAACTTCACATCTGGACGTTGTTCAGAATTTGGAGTGTAAATTCAACAAAAAAATACCTACGGATGCTTAATAGTTTACGGATACATTGCAACATTGACTGTAACAGTCTAAAAGTCCAAATTTTCACGACTCTAGCTTTTCTTAATCTTACATACTAACTCAATAGAACAGTTCAACCCTCATTTCATTCATTAAGGAATTAAAGACTTAAACGTCTATCTTTATTTTGGATATAAAAACATAAATCTAATTGTTAAATTATGTACCTATTTTTAGTTAAATATAAAAAATTGTAAATTTTTTATTGTGTGATTTTAATCCAACACAGCATTTTAAATGTGTATTGATAGATTAGTCAGTCATTTTAACAATTTGTCAGAAACCAAGGTGTTTAAACATTTTGCAAGACATAAGACTGTTAACGCGTTTCAGTGAAATAGTAGGTATTTATGTTACGAGGGGGTCGAAAGTCACAAAAATTGCGTGCATGATAGAAATAGGACTCGGAAGGAGGAACAATGCAATAGTTGTAGATAACAGCTGCACCTACCTATATCAAAGCATTTTTTTTACAGAAAGGGGTAAGATTTAACATGGTCAACAAAATATGCATTACTTTTCGGTTCACTTTGTGTAGTAGGTACCGATGTTCACGGTGAAACAACTTACTGTTAACAGCGTACATTAACAAAGTGTTGTCATCTCGTTGATAGTAGAACTTCACATCCCTAATAATGTCCAAACTAAATTATTGTGATGCTGTATATGGGCCGTGTCTCCTGAGTAGAACAAGCCAATTAATTCAGAGAGTGCAGAACGCCTGTGCTCGCTTCTGTTTTGATATTCCTCCGCGCTCACATGTTACACCTTTCATCAATGACTCAAACATGCTCAAGATGGAGGCACATAGAAAGGTGCACCTTGCCACACTACTGTTTGGCGTCATTAGGACAGGGAAGTCGCAGTACCTGTTTGAGAAGCTTCAATGGGCTCGGGATAAGTGCAGAAACCCTCGTAGAACATGCACCCACACCTTCATCACTTCGAAGCATCGCACTGTGGCTTTTTGGGGCTCCTTCAGACACTCGGCTACTCAGTGCTGGAATAACTTGTTGCCCCCGTTGCGTGAACTGAAATCATTGTGTACTTTTAGAATACGGCTAAAACAGCACTTACTTAATATGCAAAAAATGCCAAACTCGCCACTAGTGATTTCACGTCGCGTGACGGGGGCGACGGGCTCGGTGCCCCGGCACTCCTGAGGCGAGTATGCTGAGACCTAAAGCTCCTTCTCTAGCCATCCCACCAGATGAAGTTTCATCAGATTTTGAGGTTCGGGCTACATTGTCATACATCGGTGGGTACTCCACATCACTTCCGCCTTCACAAGCGGCCAACGCCCATCCGCTTCGTAACGAGGGTAATACAAAATTCAATAAAATCTTCATCATTATTTTCGCTGATTTACTTACACCACACAAAATCAAAAATAATAATTATCATGCTACCTACCTTATAATTTCACAAATTATTTCAACACATGTCACTGTCAAATGTCTTTTTTTTTTCTCTTATTCCTATTATTTTTTTTTTCTGTTGCCTTGGCTGCGTGCGTGCATGCGATTGTGAATTTGCTTGGGTATTAATTGTAATGTTTCATTTTTAATTTTTTTATTGTAATGTTCTTCTATCATTGTTGTATTGTGTCTTTGTTTTGATTGTTGTTTGTTATTTTCAAATTTAATTACTTCTGTTTTCTGTAACTGTACTATCTTTAATCACATGTAATTATTTATATCTGCCACATCGTACACTTTATATAATAATATTGTTAAATACGCGTATACATGTTTATTTTATTACATCATACACGCACACTCACTCGCAACCAGGTCCCACCAGAATACCAGCGCTGCTGCGGCGCCGCAGATAATGCCGTAGCAGCAAATGCTGAGGTCGGGACCTGATTAACCTCACATAAACATATATATCTACTACCTAATTACAAACTTAAGTTCTTTCCCCTTGTATATTCATTCTCACTGTATCTCTTATATTTTGTATTTTGTGATGGTCAATAAATGTATTATAAACTTTAACGTCTATCTTTATTTTGGATAGAAAAACATCAATTAAATTTTTAAATTATGTACCTACTTTTAGTTAAATATTAAACAACCAATATTTTTAAGGATAATAAGAAAAATTGTAAAAGGAGTTGTCCCATTACAGGTTGGGTATATGTACGCTACATTAAAAAATGGAGAAAAAGTTACTTATAACGATAAAAATACAATGAATTCCATATAATGCACAGTTTTTTGGTTATAAAATAAAAAATATAACCATTTTTCAACCTTTACCAAGGACAAGACGCGCGGGACGACGATGACCAAAGACAAAAAAAAATTGTCAATGTGACGTCAGACGGTTTGGTTTGTTGGGTAGTTTTTTTTCTTAGTCTGTGGTTTGATACGTTTGTTCCGTCAAACCTCAGACGGACAGACAAAAGTCAAACGTCATCGAATTCGTAATGTCAATCAATGGGAAACCAACATTGACAACCATTTTGTTGTGTGTTGCAATACTTTGTTCAAATAAATTATTCCTTCCAACAAACAATGCTACAATAGAGAAATTGGATAGTCAAAATCTATTCTTCATAGAATTCTCTATATTGTGGTATAGGGTACATATACCACGCCTAGATTCCATACATTCTGGGACAACTCCTTTAAATTGTATGATTATAGTCCAGCACAGCATTTAGGATGTGTATTGATAGATTAGTCAGTCAGTTAAACAATTTGTCAGAGTCCAAGGCGTTTAACTATTTTGCAAGTCATAAGACTGTAACGCGTTTCAGTGGAATAGTAGGTATTTATGTTATGAAGGGGTCAAAAGTCACAAACTTTTGCGTGCATAATAGAAATAGGACTCGGAAGGAGGAACAATGCAATAGTTGTAGATAACAGCTGTACCTACCTATATCAAAGCATTTTTGTTTTACAGAAACCGGTAAGATTTAATATGGTCAACAATATGTGTATTACTTTTCACGGTGAAACAACTTACTGTTAACAGCTTACATTACAAAGTGTTGTCATTCATTGATAGTAGAAATCCACATCTGGACGTTGTTCACATTTGGAGTGTAAATTCAACAAAAAAATACCTACGGATGGATAATAATTTACGGATACACTCTAAAAGTTGGTATTTATGTTATAAGGGGGTCAAAAGTCACAAACTTTTGCGTGCATGATAGACATAGGACTCGGAAGGAGGAACAATGCAATAGTTGTAGATAACAGCTGCACCTACCTATATCAAAGCATTTTTTTTACAGAAAGGGGTAAGATTTAACATGGTCAACAAAATATGCATTACTTTTCGGTTCACTTTGTGTAGTAGGTACCGATGTATACGGTGAAACAACTTACTGTTAACAGCGTACATTAACAAAGTGTTGTCATCTCGTTGATAACTAGTAGAACTTCACATATGGACGTTGTTCAGAAAATTCAACAAAAAAAATAATTTTTTAATTTGTATGTTTTTCTCATTAATATGTGTGTAATGTATCAGGGAAACTGAAATGAAATAAAACCTCAAATAATTGAGGTATGGATAATAATCAATCTTACTCATTTTGACAAATAAAACAAACCAGTCCTTTTAACAGTAACAATTTTATCAAAAAATTACTAGCTAAAAAAATCTGAATAATATCTATAATATCAAAAAACAAAATTGGTACCTTCTTAAAATTGGTGTTGATTAACAAACAAAATAATATCTTTCGGAATTAATTAACTTTTACTACCTAATAACTTTTTTTTAATTACCAACAAATTAAAAAATAAACATTTAAATTAAATAATTATGTTTCGACCTGCTCGTGGTCGCCTCTGCGGTTGCAAATAGCGCAAGAACAAACTAAGAACGAAGTCGTACGGAAATATCCGAAACCGAGGTCGGCCTAGCCGATTAGTCACTAGTCACAGACTAGACAGTCGACTAATCGGCTAGCCGGCCAAAGTGGTAGTCGGTGCATCTCTAGTATTGACAGATTAGTCAGTCACTTAAACAATTTGTCAGAATCCAAGGCGTTTAACTATTTGCAAGACATAAGACTGTAACGTGTTTCAGTGGAATAGTAGGTATTTATGTTATGAGGGGGTCGAAAGTCACAAACTTTTGCGTGCATACTTTGAGTATATAGCCACTGGAGATGCCATACACGGGCGATCCCCTCCGCAAAGTACATTGGTCAACTGGTCTGAACTGGCCAACTACGTTATATAAAACTACTTGGATGTCGCTACATGCGCCATTTTGCATCGCTCCGTGACGTTTCTCTTAAGAATGGTGAATTGTGCAGTATTTTTATGTAAAAGGCGATCTGACAGCTAAAATTCGCAACAAGATCGCGTTTCCTATCATAAGTAATGATTTTTATTAATTTATTAAAATGTGTATTAAACTAGAAAATTTATATTAATAAAAAACCGTTACGATACGTAAACGACAGAAAAATATAAACATGATAATAATATCGTGGTATCGGTCCTAGTGATGTGACCAATTTTTTTTTTTTTTTGTATAGAATAAGTTTATTTCATTTAAAAAAATAATTATAAGGTACAGCTGAACATATAACAAAAAAGTGATGTGATATTTACAGAGAGTTGTCTGCCCCACAATTCAGCGTGCCCAAAATGCTGGCGGCGTTACCCCTTTGAATGGCCAAACCGATGCGTTTGGCCAAGGTAGCTGCCAGCATTAAGGTCACCCGAAATTTCGCGGAACCGGGCAGACAACTCTCGGAAGAGTTTGCGAGCCTCAGGACCCCACGGACCCAAGGTTTCCACGCCAAAAGGAGCAAAGCTAAAAGTTATCTTATCTTATCTTATCAAAGCGGTAACAGCTGTCTAAGGCAGAGTATTTAGTCCGTTTACGGGACTCTGCCGAAGCAGCTGCTGCACCCGCGCACCGTGATGTGGCGTGGACATGGGAAGGGGCCAATGTGTCCGCGCAGGTCGCATCCCAAACCAAAGCCTTACCTTTGCTCCAAGGGATGATAGTCTTCCCATCGGGCCTTTTGCCGTCGCTCCGGGTTATCCCCAGAGCGACGGCAAAAGGCCCGATTATAACCCCTCGGATTATCCGAGGGGTTCCAAGACTGCCGGAGTGCGGACGGAGATGAAAGCCCGACGAAGGAGGTCATTAAGGCAGGCGTGGCGAGGAATGCGGCCTGCGCTTTGGACACACGACAAGCCGTGGTGGCCTAGAGGCCCTACAAACTCTCCACAGGGGCAAGTATGAGGGTGGGTGATCGGTAGCCCAAGGCGAAGGGAAACCGCTATGGACAAAGTGATGTTGTCCAAAACGGTTCCAACATTCGCCGAGGGTAGAGCGTGAAGCCAGAAGCCTGACTCTCTTTCTGCTACAGCAAGGAGACGGGCCCGCTCTGTGTCGTTGGCCGAAGAAGACAAAAGGTCATCAAAAGTGGCTCGACAGAGCGGCTCGTAACAATGCTTCTGCGCATGTGGGTGAATGGGTGGATCATCCGAGCAGGCAAGAGACCAAGCATTCCTGGCATCCGCCAAGCACGTAACCTCAACCTCGCCAAGCGACGGGTTTAAAATGGAAGAATAGAGGTTGTACGTGCTATAGGCGGAAGACAGGAAAGCAGGAAGAGCGACACTGGAAATTTTTCTTGTGCCCAAACCGCCGAACCGGATGGGTAGGGAGCTTAAAGCCCATGAACGGTCATCAAGCGGGCAATTTAGAATTTCGCACAGTGTATTTTTCAGAAGGTCATCCAACGAGGTGAGAATGTTTTGAAATTTCCAGAACAGGGAACAACGTAAAAAGTAGGTGAATTTAGGTACAAAGGTGCAAAAACGGATAATTGTAAGGGCCATGTGCGAATTAATTTTGAGGAGCCTGTCGGACGACTTTTGAAATTTGGAGACTTTATCTGAAATGAAATTTGGGATAGAATCCTCGAAAATGGGGGCACCTAGGAGGTGGAGAGACTCTTTGCTGAGAATTGTAATATTCGGGGCTATTTCAGAGAATTTAGAAATTAGAATTTGTTTATCACTTAACCGGTATGTAGAGCTCGCATTTGGCAAAATTTAGATCAAGACCGATAGATAATAGGGACCAATTAAATCAACTCAACATTTGAATGAATCATTCACTCACTGCAGTTAGTTTCAAAATCCGTTCTTTTTATATATTTTGAATAAAATAGTATAGACGTATAGTATTATAATATTAAAACATTGTAAAGTGAATTAGAAAAATTACTGTCCTTTCTTCTGGTCATACGATGTTGGAATTTATTCTAAAAATAAAAATAATTGGTGGCTATAAAATATTTCGAGGTAAAAGGAATAAAATATGTGGTCCGGGACTATCATGCATGATAACGGAGTAGATAGTAAACCATAATTGGAGCTCGCTAATCTTAATATAGAAAAGTATACGAATGTTCGTTTATCCAATATTTCAAAAAAATTAGACCCCCAGAAATATATTCGACACGTGTACAATAACCTTATTCATTTTGAAAATCAATATAAATACGTAATAAGGAATTTGTGAAATCCTACTACTAACCTTCAAATCCATTCAGTAGTTTTTACGTGAAAGAGTAACAAACATCCATACATCCATACTTACAAACTTTCGCCTTTATAATAGTAGTAGGATAGCTTTTGCCCGCGACTTCGTTCGCGTGGACTTCAGGTTTGTAGCCTATGTGTTATTCTGATGTATAAGTTATATTGTGGTAAAGTTTTATTCAAATCCATTCAGTAGTTTTTACGTAAAAGAGTAACAAACATCCATACATCCATACTTACAAACTTTCGCCTTTATAATAGTAGTAGGATCTTCAATGTGCAGAATTTTACACTTACAATTTTATAGTATAAGTTCATTCACCAAACTGATTTGACTCATTCTTTGTGTCCCATCACTCTCTTTTTCGTATGTGTGTTGCATAGTTACGTGAAATCCTTATTTGTGAGCGTGTATTTTTTGATGTATTAAATTTTTCTGTAGTGTGCGTTTATCGTGTCAGCAAAATTTGTGACTGTTGAGTATTTAAATTTTGGTGGTGTTTTGTACGTGTTTACCTCGCCCCCCGCTAAAAATGGCGAAAAAAAATGTTAGAAGCGCTGACGTTAGGGCATCTCCAGTGGCTGTCTACTCAAAGCGTGCATGATAGAAATAGGACTCGGAAGGAGGAACAATGCAATAGTTGTAGATAACAGCTGCACCTACCTATATCAAAGCATTTTTTTTTACAGAAAGGGGTAAGATTTAACATGGTCAACAAAATATGCATTACTTTTAGGTTCACTTTGTGTAGTAGGTACCGATGTTCACGGTGAAACAACTTACTGTTAACAGCGTACATTAACAAAGTGTTGTCATCTCGTTGATAACTAGTAGAACTTCACATCTGGTCGTTGTTCAGAATTTGGAGTGTAAATTCAACAAAAAAATACCTACGGATGCTTAATAGTTTACGGATAATGTCTAAAAGTCGAAATTTTTACGACTCTAGCTTTCTTAATCTTACATACTAACACAATAAAATAGTTCAATCATCATTATATTCATTAAGGAATTATAAACTGAAACGTCTATCTTTATTTTGGATAAAAAACATCAATTTAATGTTTAAATTATGTACCTACTTTTAGTTAAATATTAAACAACCAATATTTATAAGGATAATAAGAAAAGTTGTAAAAGGAGTTGTCCCATTACAGGTTGGGTATATGTACGCTACATTAAAAAATGGAGAAAAAGTTACTTATAACGAGAAAAATACAATGTATTCCATATAATGCACAGTTTTCTGGTTATAAAATAAAAAATATAACTGTCAATGTCAATGTGACGTTAGACGGTTTGGTTTGTTGAGTAGTTTTTTTTCTTAGTCTGTGGTTTGATACGTTTGTTTCGTCAAACGTCAGACGGACAGACAAAAGTCAAACGTCATCGAATTCGTAATGTCAATCAATGGGAAACCAACATTGACAACCATTTCGTTGTGTGTTGCAATACTTTGTTCAAATAAATTATTCCTTCCAACAAACAACGCTACAATAGAGAAATTGGATAGTCAAAATCTATTTTTTTTTTCTTCATATAATTCTCTATATTGTGGTATAGGGTACATACCACGCCTAGATTCCATACATTCTGGGCAACTCCTTTAAATTGTATGATTTTAGTCCAGCACAGCATTTTGGATGTGTATTGATAGATTAGTCAGTCAGTTAAACAATTTGTCAGAGTCCAAGGCGTTTAACTATTTTGCAAGTCATAAGACTGTAACACGTTTCAGTGGAATAGTAGGTATTTATGTTATGAGGGGGTCGAAAGTCACAAACTTTTGCGTGCATGATAGAAATAGGACTCGGAAGGAGGAACAATGCAATAGTTGTAGATAACAGCTGCACCTACCTATATCAAAGCACTTTTGTTTTACAGAAACCGGTAAGATTTAATGTATTCAACAATATGTGTATTACTTTTCACGGTGAAACAACTTACTGTTAACGGCTTACATTACAAAGTGTTGTCATTCATTGATAGTAGAACTCCACATCTGGACTTTGTTCACATTTGGAGTGTAAATTCAACAAAAAAATACCTACGGATGGATAATAATTTACGGATACACTCTTAAAGTAGGTATTTATGTTATGAGGAGGTCAAAAGTCACAAACTTTTGCGTGCATAATAGAAATAATGCAATAGTTGTAGATAACAGCTGTACCTACCTATATCAAAGCATTTTTTTTTACAGAAAGGGGTAAGATTTAATATGGTCAACAAAATATGCATTACTTTTAGGTTCACTTTGTGTAGTAGGTACCGATGTTCACGGTGAAACAACTTACTGTTAACAGCGTACATTAACAAAGTGTTGTCATCTCGTTGATAACTAGTAGAACTTCACATCTGGACGTTGTTCAGAAAATTCAACAAAAAAAAAAAATAATTTGTATGTTTTTCTCATTAATATGTGTGTAATGTATCAGGGAAACTGAAATGAAATAAAACCTCAAATAATTGAGGTATGGATAATAATCAATCTTACTCATTTTGACAAATAAAACAAACCAGTCCTTTTAACAGTAACAATTTTATAAAAAAATACTAGCTAAAAAAATCTGAACAATATCTATAATATCAAAAAACAAAATTGGTACCTTCTTAAAATTGGTATTGATTAACAAACAAAATAATATCTTTCGGAATTAATTAACTTTTACTACCTAATAACTTTTTTTTAATTACCAACAAATTAAAAATAAACATTTAAATTAAATAATTATGTTTCGACCTGCTCGTGGTCGCCTCTGCGGTTGCAAATAGCGCACGAACAAACTAAGAACGAAGTCGTACGGAAATATCCGAAACCGAGGTCGGCCTAGCCGATTAGTCACTAGTCACAGACTAGACAGTCGACTAGTCGGGTAGCCGGCCAAAGTGGTAGTCGGCGCATCTCTAGTATTGACAGATTAGTCAGTCACTTAAACAATTTGTCAGAATCCAAGGCGTTTAACTATTTTGCAAGACATAAGACTGTAACGTGTTTCAGTGGAATAGTAGGTATTTATATTATGAGGGGGTCGAAAGTCACAAACTTTTGCGTGCATACTTTGAGTATATAGCCACTGGAGATGCCATACACGGGCGATCCCCTCCGGCAAAGTACATTGGTCAACTGGTCTGAACTGGTCAACTACGTTATATAAAACTACTTGGATGACGCCACATCGCCATTTTGCATCGCTCCGTGTCCGGTGACGTTTCTCTTAAAGAATGGTGAATTTTGCAGTATTTTCATGTAAAAGGCGATCTGACAGCTAAAATTCGCAGCAAGATCGCGTTTCCTATCATAAGTAATGATTTTTATTAATTACTAGTGGCCGCCCGCAACTTCGTTTGCGTGAACTTTATGACTCTTGACATAAAGATGATTATTTAAATAGTAGATTGGGCCAAGAAATCACGTAGTCCCATCACTTAACTTGGAACCCCCTTTAAGTTCGAAATATCCTTCCTTATCGGATCTCATCCAAAAATGCTCATCACATTTGACAATTTTGCATTCCATTTCATTCCATATTTGTTATGGTGTAGCTGGGCTCTTAGAGTTCTTCACCAGGTGTTCCATGATCTTTGATTTCTTCATGGCATCATAAAATGCTCATCAATTTGAACAACTTTTGTTAAAGTGCCATTGACCTACCTCTTATAGTTTAGCTGGGCTGTTGTGGTTCTACATCAAGGAGCCTGGTCTTCAAAATAAAATATATCCTATAAGTTGCCCTGATGTTACAGCTATACAATAAAAAAAGTTTCATTCGAATCGGTTCAGTAGTTTCCGAGATTAGCGCGAACAAACAGACAAACAGACAAACAGACAGACAAAAAATTTAAAAATCATTGATTCATGTTCTGTTACTGTTTTTTAGTCGTCCTAAGTTATTTTGAGATAAATATCTTCAATGTACAGACACAGCTTTTTTACATTTTTATTATATGTATAGATTAAATGTGTATTAAACTAGAAAATCTATATTAATAAAAAACCGTTACGATACGTAAACGACAGAAAAATATAAACATGATATCGTGGTATCGGTCCTAGTGATGGGACCAATTATATTTTCATAGCTCCATTCTTCAGATATAAGATAACCATGTAGTTTCCTTCAACGTACAACGTCGCACTTTAAGAGAATCGATTTTAACTAACTTTATTAATCGATTACAACAAACATCACTATTCGCTCACGCTATCCCAACGCTCGCGCAGTGACCTCATTCCTTTCTTGTGCGCGGTAGTGAACGCTACCACTACGACTACCTTTGTCGTCATACTACCTTCAGAAAAAATATAATATGCCGAAACGCAAATCGGATCGGAAAATAAAACGTTACAAAGAAAAAATTAAAAGGTTGGAAGAAAAACAAAAAAGGCGTCGAATAAACGTTATTTCAGATTCTGAATCTGATATCGAAAACGAAGGTAAGTGTTTTAAGTAATCAGTTTTGTAGTCAGTGGTTTCTATTTTACAAATTTACGTCTATTAAGTCTACCTGGAGGGTAACCGCGAGTTAACCACGATGGTTAGACATGACGAAAATTAAAAAGCCTGGAGGTTGACTGCGAGTCATTCACGAAGGCAATACCAAAAATCCATTACTACACAAATTATGTGTGCTCAAGTAAAATATTTATAAAGTACCCACTTTCACATTATTTTTTTTTCTTCACTTAAGTATCGAATAATAAAATATATAAATAATTACAGATATCCAAATACATAGAAATAATGAAATCAACGACGCTAATAATATTATATACCAATTACCGGAGGAAATATTGCCAAATCCAGATGATGAACAAATATGGAGATACCCGGCACCTATGGAGCTACCAGTAACTCCATAATTAGACACGGAGGAAATTATGCAAAAAAACGTGGAGTTATCATCTCAAACTCACCAACAAAATCATAATGATAGTGAAATCCCCGTATCAACAGACGCAGCGGTCGAATTAGACCCTGATACCCGGTTGGCATTAAGAGATCCTATAGAAGATACCCCCAAATACGGCCCTAATATTCATAATGATTTAGCCAAAGCCCAATTATAAAGAAAGGATGCAAAAGAAAAGTTACTTAAGGAACAACAAGTTCCAGATAATTGCAAACTATTAAAATCACCGTGCTTAAATCCGGGATTGCTGCCGCCGTTGCAGAAGTTGTACGTGTGCGAGATAAAAAGATGGAAGTCAAACAAAATCAATTGGGATTAGGAATCACTGCTATTTCTCGGGCTATGGATGAATGATCAGCGTCCATGGCGAGGGCGCAGTTCAGCAGGCAGTTCCGCCCTCAACTACCACCGCCGCCGCCTCCGCCAGCAGCACAAGCACAAGCGAGAGCAGTCGAGAGGCCGAAGCAACGTGTCCGAACTCGTCATTATGTTGCATAGTTACGTGAAATCCTTATTTGTGAGCGTGTATTTTTTGATGTATTAAATTTTTCTGTAGTGTGCGTTTATCGTGACAGCAAAATTTGTGACTGTTAAGTATTTAAATTTTTGGTGGTGTGCTGTACGTGTTTACCTTGCCCCCCGCTAAAAGTGGCGAAAAAAAATGTTATTCAAGCGCTGACGTTAGGGCATCTCCAGTGGCTGTCTACTCAAAGCGTGCATGATAGAAATAGGACTCGGAAGGAGGAACAATGCAATAGTTGTAGATAACAGCTGCACCTACCTATATCAAAGCATTTTTTTTACAGAAAGGGGTAAGATTTAACATGGTCAACAAAATATGCATTACTTTTCAGTTCACTTTGTGTAGTAGGTACCGATGTTCACGGTGAAACAACTTACTGTTAACAGCGTACATTAACAAAGTGTTGTCATCTCGTTGATAACTAGTAGAACTTCACATCTGGACGTTGCTCAGAAATTGGAGTTTAAATTTAACAAAAAATTACCTACGAATCGTCAATAGTTTGCGGATACAGTCTAAAAGTCCAAATTTTCACGACTGTAGCTTTTCTTAACATACTAACACAACGGAAAAGTTCAATCCTCATTTTATTCAATAAGGAATTAAAGACTGAAACGTCTATCTTTACTTTACCATAAATATATTTTTTAAATTATGTACCTATTTTTAGTAAAATATTAAACAACCAATATTTTTAAGAATAATAAGAAAAATTGTTAAATTTAAATTGTATGATTTTAGTCCAGCACAGCATTTTGGATGTGTATTGATAGATTAGTCAGTCAGTAAAACAATTTGTCAGAGTCCAAGGCGTTTAACTATTTTGCAAGACATAAGACTGTAACGCGTTTCAGTGGAATAGTAGGTATTTATGTTACGAGGGGGTCAAAAGTCACAAACTTTTGCGTGCATGATAGAAATAGGACTCGGAAGGAGGAACAATGCAATAGTTGTAGATAACAGCTGCACCTACCTATATCAAAGCATTTTTTTTACAGAAAGGGGTAAGATTTAACATGGTCAACAAAATATGCATTACTTTTAGGTTCACTTTGTGTAGTAGGTACCGATGTTCACGGTGAAACAACTTACTGTTAACAGCGTACATTAACAAAGTGTTGTCATCTCGTTGATAACTAGTAGAACTTCACATCTGGACGTTGTTCAGAAAATTCAACAAAAAAAAAAATTTTTTTTTAATTTGTATGTTTTTCTCATTAATATGTGTGTAATGTATCAGGGAAACTGAAATGAAATAAAACCTCAAATAATTGAGGTATGGATAATAATCAATCTTACTCATTTTGACAAATAAAACAAACCAGTCCTTTTAACAGTAACAATTTTATAAAAAAATACTAGCTTAAAAAATCTGAATAATATCTATAATATCAAAAAACAAAATTGGTACCTTCTTAAAATTGGTATTAACTAAGAAACAAAATAATATCTTTCGGAATTAATTAACTTTTACTACCTAATAACTTCTTTTTTAATTACCAACAAATTAAAAAATAAACATTTAAATTAAATAATTATGTTTCGACCTGCTCGCGGTCGCCTCTGCGGTTGCAAATAGCGCACGAACAAACTAAGAACGAAGTAGTACGGAAATATCCGAAACCGAGGTCGGCCTAGCCGATTAGTCAGTAGTCACAGACTAGACAGTCGACTAGTCGGCTAGCCGGCCAAAGTGGTAGTCGGCGCATATTCTCTAGTATTGACAGATTAGTCAGTCACTTAAACAATTTGTCAGAATCCAAGGCGTTTAACTATTTTGCAAGACATAAGACTGTAACGTGTTTCAGTGGAATAGTAGGTATTTATGTTATGAGGGGGTCGAAAGTCACAAACTTTTGCGTGCATACTTTGAGTATATAGCCACTGGAGATGCCATACACGGGCGATCCCCTCCGGCAAAGTACATTGGTCAACTGGTCTGAACTGGCCAACTACGTTATATAAAACTACTTGGATGTCGCTACATCGCCATTTTGCATCGCTCCGTGACGTTTCTCTTAAAGAATGGTGAATTGTGCAGTATTTTCATGTAAAAGGCGATCTGACAGCTAAAATTCGCAACAAGATCGCGTTTCCTATCATAAGTAATGATTTTTATTAAATATTAAATGTGTATTAAACTAGAAAATCTATATTAATAAAAAACCGTTACGATACGTAAACGACAGAAAAATATAAACATGATATCGTGGTATCGGTCCTAGTGATGGGACCAATTAAAATCAACTCAACATTTGAATGAATCATTCACTCACTGCAGTTACCTAGTTTCAAAATCCGTTCTTTTTATTATATTTTGAATAAAATAGTATAGACGTATATTATAATATTATAACATTGTAAAGTGAATTAGAAAAATTACTGTCCTTTCTTCTGGTAATACAATGTTGGAATTTATTCTAAAAATAAAAATAATTGGTGGCTATAAAATATTTCGAGGTAAAAGGAATAAAATATGTGGTCCGGGACTATCATGCATGATAACGGAGTCGATAGTAAACCATAATTGGAGCTCGCTAATCTTAATATAGAAAAGTATACGAATGTTCGTTTATCCAATATTTCAAAAAAATTAGATCCCCAGAAATATATACGACTCGTGTACAATAACCTTATTCATTTTGAAAATCAATATAAATACGTAATAAGGAATTTGTGAAATCCTACTACTAAACTTCAAATCCATTCAGTATTTTTTACGTGAAAGAGTAACAAACATCCATACATCTATACTTACAAACTTTCGCCTTCATAATAGTAGTAGGATAGCTTTTGCCCGCGACTACGTTCGCGTGGATTTCAGATTTGTAGCCTATGTGTTATTCTGATGTATAAGCTATATTGTGGTAAAGTTTTATTCAAATCCATTCAGTAGTTTTTACGTGAAAGAGTAACAAACATCCATACATCCATACATCCGTACTTACAAACTTTCGCCTTTATAATAGTAGTAGGATCTTCAATGTGCAGAATTTTACACTTACAATTTTATAAAATAAGTTCATTCACCAAACTGATTTGACTCATTCTTTGTGTCCCATCACTCTCTTTTTCGTATGTATGTTGCATAGTTACGTGAAATCCTTATTTGTGAGCGTGTATTTTTTGATGTATTAAATTTTTCTGTAGTGTGCGTTTATCGTGACAGCAAAATTTGTGAAATTTTTGGTGGTGTGCTGTACGTGTTTACCTCGCCCCCCGCTAAAGTGGCGAAAAAAAATGTTAGAAGCGCTGACGTTAGGGCATCTCCAGTGGCTGTCTACTCAAAGCGTGCATGATAGAAATAGGACTCGGAAGGAGGAACAATGCAATAGTTGTAGATAACAGCTGCACCTACCTATATCAAAGCATTTTTTTTACAGAAAGGGGTAAGATTTAACATGGTCAACAAAATATGCATTACTTTTCAGTTCACTTTGTGTAGTAGGTACCGATGTTCACGGTGAAACAACTTACTGTTAACAGCGTACATTAACAAAGTGTTGTCATCTCGTTGATAACTAGTAGAACTTAACATCTGGACGTTGTTCAGAAATTGGAGTTTAAAAATTACCTACGAATCGTCAATAGTTTACGGATACAGTCTAAAAGTCCAAATTTTCACGACTCTAGCTTTTCTTAATCTTACATACTAACACAACGGAAAAGTTCAATCCTCATTTTATTCATTAAGAAATTAAAGACTGAAACGTCTATCTTTACTTTAACATAAATATATTTTTTAAATTATGTACCTACTTTTAGTAAAATATTAAACAGCCAATATTTTTAAGGATAATAAGAAAAATTCTTAAATTTAAATTGTATGATTTTAGTCCAGCACAGCATTTTGGATGTGTGTTGATAGATTAGTCAGTCAGTTAAACAATCTGTCAGAGTCCAAGGCGTTTAACTATTTTGCAAGTCATAAGACTGTACCTAACGCGTTTCAGTGAAATAGTAGGTATTTATGTTATGAGGGGGTCAAAAGTCACAAACTTTTGCGTGCATGATAGAAATAGGACTCGGAAGGAGGAACAATGCAATAGTTGTAGATAACAGCTGCACCTACCTATATCAAAGCATTTTTTTTTACAGAAAGGGGTAAGATTTAATATGGTCAACAAAATATGCATTACTTTTCACGGTGAAACAACTCACTGTTAACAGCTTACATTACAAAGTGTTGTCATCTCGTTGATAGTAGAAACTTCACATCGGGACGTTGTTCAGAAAATTCAACGAAAAAGTACCTACGGATGGTAATAGTTTACGGATACAGTCTAAAGTCCAAATTTTCACGACTCCAGCTTTTCTTAATTTTACATTTTAACGACATAGAATAGTTCAATCCTCATTGATTATGTACTAATTGACATTTCATGAAAAATAATAATATTAATCAATTTAATATTACATTATGATGTATCTGTATGAACACTGTGTTGAGAAAATATACATATGGCACACAGCTTCACATTGAGATTTTTTTATTATTTTGGTCTACCTTATGTTTGAGACACAAAAACTATTTTGGCACTGCAGGGGCGTAGCTCGGCGTGACGCCACTGTCCGTTAATTTAATTTATTTGTAGTACCGACAGCCACACATCAGGTTACTGAAATCTATTGATTTACCATTTTGGTATGGAAGCAAACATGTTTGACAGTAACTAGCAAGGTGACAATTGATTATTGATGTGTGAAAGACCGTACCAAATGTACGGACAGCCACACATCAGGTTGCTGTTAAAAATGTTGAGTGCGCCATGTCGCACTAGAATGTTGTCGAACGTGATTTCGGATAAAGGTGTATCGGTCGAAAGTTGTGTCGCATTATCGTTAATCGCACATTCGTTTGTCGAATTCAAGTTATACACTCATATTTGGGTCACGTTTTATCCTGGTTCACCTAGCGAAATGTTGGGAAAACGGGAGAACTTACTCCATTTCTTAAGCTTCCGTCGCGTGTGTAGCCTTCATGGTTAAAGGTACATAAAAATCATGTATGACGGATATGTTCTTTATAAAATTATCTAAAAGTTGGCTCACAACAATAGGTACGTGTTTTTTAATCAAAGCTGTAATATGAATGTATGTTTGTTTCCTTACAGAAAAAGGTAAGATTTAATAGACTTGATGACTTTTTTTTGTTAAAAAATAAACTAAAATGGTTAATAATGATGACAGATGAATGACCTTTTTATTTAAATTTAGTGGCGGTGTTAAGGGTAAAACAACGCTTAGTAGAATGTGTTGGAATGTCGTTGACAGGAGAACTGTTTCTAAAGCCTGTTAGAGCCCTAACTCTAATCTTTTATATCTAGTACCTATCTATACAAGGTTTAGGTATATTCCAATCCGAAAAGACGAAACACTTGCGCAATGTAATTGACACCCAGCGCCATCTATTGGCAAGAGATTGGAACTTATAGAAAAACTAAGTCCCAAAACGAAGCGAAAGCGGGCTACTATAGTCCATTTCAGCTAAGAAGAGCCCTGTGACACTTCATCGTGTTCCTGAACTACGCATTTTATGTTTGACAATGTAAAATAATTTTATTGTATATTTTTTTCATTTAAATGCGGCATCGTTCCGAAAAATATTAAAATAAAACATCTCAAACTCAAAAAATAAAAATAGTATCATTTAGTTTAATTTACTGGAATAAAAAATAAAAATATATTTTAATATTAAATCTATGCGTTTCGGAATACGTGTAACGGAACGTGAGAAAAACATAGAGCTGGGACATAAAATAATAATCGGCGGCCATCTTGTGATCACTCGATAGTCGCATTAATCGCATCAGTAGGAGTGCATCAGCCTTGTATGCTAGTTGCGCTTTCGTTGAATTTGCGTGGTGATCGGTTATTGTACTTTTTGTTTTTGTTATAGTTGAGTTGTTGCTGTTGTTTGTTACGTTTTTCATTGTATTTTTTGGCAAAATGTGTGTTGCTGTTAGTATAAAAAAATCGATTCCATTTCCTTAGGAAGTATTATCGATTACCAGAAACAATCGCAATCATTTCATTATAGACATCTCTAAAAGTGTCAAAAATCGAAGTTACACAGGGCTCTTCTTAGCTGAAATGGACTATAGTTGCGCTTTCGTTGAATTTGCGTGGTGATCGGTTATTGTACTTTTTGTTTTTGTTATAGTTGAGTTGTTGCTGTTGTTTGTTACGTTTTTCATTGTATTTTTTTAGCAAAATGCCGAAAAAAGCTGTTTTGAACTCGCAATATCGGGAACAACAATCCCATTTCCCCCCGATTGGTCCTCCGGTACCCTCACACACTCGGAAAAACAGCGCAGGCACTGTTTCGCTGCGTTGCTGTTAGTATAATAAAATCGATTCCATTTCCATACGAAGTAGAATCGATTACTATAAACAATCGCAATTATATAATTTTAGGCACCTTGTAGAGGTGCCTAAAATTATATAATTGCGAATTGCGAAGTGTCAAAAATTGAAATGTCACAGGGCTCTTCTTAGCTGAAATGGACTATAGTATAATATTAATATAGCGTACTATTAAATCCCATCATAGTAGCGATGACTTGATTTGGGGGCCTTTGGCCTGCAGTGGGACTGTATAAAGGCTGATACTTTACTTTACCATTAGTTACGATATTTTTCTATTTTCGAGCGATCACACACTTACTCGTATCTGTAATGTACAGGATCCTAGAGGAAAACTTCCTCAAAATACTCCCCGCACTCGTCCGTAGGCTCAATTATTTGGATCATTCGGAGAAAAAAATAACCCTCAATTAGGCGCGCCTAAAAAGTTGCATAAGCGGTCGCGTGGGGTGTCTGGCACCCCAGAATTAGGAAACTAAATAAAATACGAAATACATGCAAAATCAGACTTTTATTAATTAGGACATTTAAACTTACATATTAATCAACATATTTTAAAAGTATTTTTAACAAATTTAACCTTTTTTTTAATATGAAAAATATTTTTTACTAATCCTAGTTTTTTTCATCACAATTTTGACAGACTATATTCAAGTGGTCATTGCACACGTGTTTTTGGCATTTCGAACATTCAGTCTTTGTTTTCCTGTCCTTACTTCTTGGGCATACATGACCTTTTGTATGATTGCGATCGGCCTGCTTCAGAAATAGATCCTTGGTCCTGACTTCCATGTTCCACCTCGAAATTTAGACTACACAAATAGTCACCTGGGGTGTCGTGCACCCCAAACACGCTCTCTGAGCCCAACCGTCCACTACAGATTGCCGCTCGCAACTGAATCGTGTACGTTTTAAGTATTTACGAAGCTACCTAGAAGGCCAGCGCGCTAGATTCAAATTTTTAAAAGTTGTGATCCTGGAAACCTGCTCTGGGGTGCATGACACCCCACGCGACCAATTAAGGGTTAAGCACACTTTGTCGTACAAAATCTCGTATAATGCTTGTGCTATAAAATTTTGTCCGTATAAATCCCGGTTTTATTTCTATTTCATTATATGTACTTCTTATAATACTTAAAATACTTATTATAAATTCATATAAATATTTTATCACCCTTCAGACTACAAAGGTAAAGTATTATGTTAGAATCCTTCTGTTATTGCGAAAACTAAGCTGGAACTTGCAGCTGGCACTTACAGAGATATTATTTTTTGTGGCTTACCCAGAAATAGCCTATTCACTCTAGCTTTTATTGTATCGGGAGCTAGGAGCTCCCGACCCGAGCGTGTTATCCAAAAGGAAATGCGTGTGGTGTAATCGATCGTGGTTCATTTAGGACTGCCGGCCGATAAAAATATTCAAGAACTTATATTTTTATGGTAAAAAGACTAGGTATATACATTACTCTCCTTCACACTTCAATTTCTACTTTTAATTATTTTACAGAGGGTAAATCGTATTGAACATAGCTACCTACCTAACTAAAATCTATCTGTACAATTATTACTAACTTACTAATTTAGGGCAAAGCTATCTGCTAAATTATTAATATTAATAATAGTATTAATATATTCTATCATAGTCGTATGATATACTCGTAGTTGTATCCATTGTATTTTCGTATTTCGTTCAGATTCCCGCTAAACTTGCAATGTTCTAGTTTCTTTAGTCCTGCCACATACAAAGATATATTATTTTCATCGACATTTTGTCTCCTTTGCTTAAAACGGCACCTCTCTGCCAAAGCATAAATGCTCGAAGGTATCGGTTGTAAGTGCGATTGTATAATCTAATTCGCGGATTTGAATGTCAATTCTGCTGGTTTCCTGGGGCTTACTAAATTCTCCAGCAACTCGTTGGCTTCATCTCCTATAGAAGCGATTAGAATATGCAGCTTCATTTCCTCATTAATTTTGTTCACTTTGAAGTAAGTACATATTCAAACGGTCAATGTACAACGACCTCGCGCCGAACTTCACGTAAAACTCGCTTAATTTACCGACGGATTGTTTTTGCACTCTCTCTTGTGCTGAATCGACACAAACTCGTCGCCAAATATTATATCGGGAACTAAGGGAGTAAAGGAAACGCGTGTGTAATCGATGGTGGTTTATTCCTGACTGCCGACCTGTACAAATATCCAAGTACCCTAAACTACTCATATATTTTATCGTAGAATGACTACATACCTACATTACAGCATTAAAATGTTAAGGTTGTAGGTACACGAATTTGGTTAGTGCAAATTTCACAGTGTGGATCATAAGTTATAATTTGTTTTTATGATTTTCGGCCAAATAAGGCGCATCCGCTTTGCCTTAAGAAGAAGAAGCAGCAAGTTTTATATGCATAGGGCGTCTAAGGACTGGGCTCAGTGGTCAGTCCCTGCTCGCCTTATGCATCAACAAATAATTTTTAGTGTTGCAAAATTATAATGGACATTGGACAGATTTTAACAAATTTTAAGGGGCTACACGAATGAAACTAGCGCCGCCAACCTATTTAAACTGATTGTGGCGAAAATACATATTTATTAAGAAAGCAAAACATTACAGACTTAGATAAAAGTAAATCGATTTTTCAAGATGCAATACAATATATAAAACACGCGACAAGTAACAATAATGTAAATTATTGCTAAAAGTGGCCGTTTTTAGCAATAATTAACATTATTGTTACTTGTCGTTTGTTAGAAATATTGTATTGCATCTTGAAAAATCCAATTTACTTGGATCTAAGTCTGTAATGTTTTATTTTCTTCAAAAATATCATATTTTTGCCACAATCAGTGTGAATAGGTTGGCGGCGCTAGTTTCATTCGTATAGCCTCTTAAGCGGTACATTAATGTTGAAGTGTCCCGTGTAACAACACGTTTGGCATACCTAGTCCTAACGCACGCAAACCTAATTTATCGGCTAATACTTACCTATACTATGCAAAGGCTTTGAATTAGTATTTTACTGCTAAAACTACTGGATAATAACTCGTAAATTTTTTAAAATCCTTTCAGCCTGCTAAAACAAAGGTATAATAATTATTAATAATAATAATTTAATAAGTAATAATAATTTAAGAGTTATTTTCCAACTATATAATATTAATGCAAAATTGTACCTATCTGCTTACAGAAACCGGTAACATTCAATATATTTTTAGACTTATTTTTTTAAGTCAAACATAATATTATAATAGTTGATAGTGAACAGATGCATCATTCCTCATTTAATTTCATGTAGTACCTGGTGTTAGAGTAGGTTGCGTATTTGGTTTATGGATAAATAAAACCCATCCCGAGCAGACGGGTACCACGACACGACGGCACCCACTACCCTAGACACTATTATTATTACCTTACTTGATTAATTGATTCAATTGATGGTCTATATAACATGCCTTTTTTTCACGACAGATTTGTTCAAGACCTTAAATTTCTTAGTGAAACTTTAGCTAAAATAATGACCTTATTATAGCTTATGGATTGGAAAAATAACAGCCAATCATATTTTTTTCTTTATTTCACGGATCGATTCCCAATGAATTCATTATTCAGAAAAATGAATGCATTATTTGCTATTCCTTTAAAAATAATGATTCTTTCAAAAATAAAACACGCTTACTTACAGATTTCAGACACTTTCCTTCAGGGTGCAATTTTTTTTTTTCACCGAATACTAATTCAGATAAAAAAAATATCTCCTTCCAGGCTGGAAAAAAGGTAAAGCATTGTTACCTATTTTTTGTCACGAAACAGAGAAAATTAATGATATTTGGCCCTTACGCAACAACAGCGCTTCTAGCGGACAATTAGCCCCCATTTAATTACACTATTAATGCAACCTTGACCAAACGTGTTTTGTGGTCTCTGACATCTTTTCGGATAAGCCGTTTTACTTTGCGGTCAATTCGTTGGTATTCCACTGAGCTAATTACTTTGACTTGACTTGTTGGATTTTACTCGTAGCCGTTTTTAACCCGTTTAAGATGTTGTTAATACTGTTTTTCAACATTTAAATCTTCCTACATATGGTCGTTTACTTTTAGGCTATTGAAATGATTCTTTAATTCCACATTGGAGTTTTCATAATTATTACTTAGACACACATAGTCCAGTAATTGTTTGATTTTTTTTTGAAAATTATGTATCTGTGCAGTTTCAAATTTAATTTTATTGTGGCTCGAACCGGTCTGTGGTCTGAACTGAATCTGAATGTAATATATTCACATTTTTAGGGTTCCGTAGTCTACTAGGAACCCTTATAGTCCGTCTGTCTGTCCTGGCTCGTTCTCCGCCGTTCCTGCACCCATTGCCACGAAAATTGGTGGAGAGATGTATATTGATAATCCAAAAATAGTTTTTTAAAATTATCGAATAACAATTATTTAGTTAAAATTATCGAAAAATAATTAAAAAAAAACAACTTACCCCATCGTGTGAGGTATTGTTAAAAAGATATCTTTAAATACAATTCAAATTGCCTTAAAACCATATGGATCAAACCACCCAGTCTCGAGATATATTAATACAAAGTTTATTATTAGAGCGTCGGCCCCCCGTCCCCCCTTTTCTTATGAAATACTTACAGAGAGATTCTAAAAAAAATATGCTGTATACCTCCAAGTAAGTACTTTCAACAAAAACTATAGCGGACTCTGTGTAGTCTACCGTGACCGTGAGTACGCAGAAACCAGTATTTTACTGCTTAAACAACTAGATACTAACTCGTATAAAAATAAAATCGTTTCAGACTACTGCAAAGGTAAAGTAAAATCGAATACTACATTTATATTATATATACTATACACTTGAAATGTATTAAATATATACAACGAATTATTATTGAAAAAAGTTGCATTAATGTGGAATGGGTGATCGGTAGATGCATGATATGGAACGTGTAAGAGAACGATGTTTGAATTAGGATGACGTGTGAGAGTGAGGGAGAAGACGAATGGCCGCGGACGACGGAAGGTGTGAAGACGTTATGAAGATGATTAATTAAATTGAAGAAGTTATACAGACAAACCTGGTTTCCTTGCCCCACCTTCCTACATTTTTGGAGGCTCGTCCGGGATGCACCTAGACCATCCCGAGGCGACAACAAAGAAATAAAGGCGAAATACGCGAAATAAGAGATGAAAAAGATGACGACAATGTAAGAAAAAGACGATCGATGATGTTGTGATGTTTATGAAGACGAAAAGTTGAATGATATGATGATGGGCGATGATAGCGCTCAACATGCGCTGTTTCATGTAAGCTGTCGGCGGTTCAGCGGGGATGGAAGACGAATGGCCGCGGACGATGAAAGGCGTGAAGACGAGAAGACGTTAGGAAGATTATTATAATTTAAATACAAGAAGATAAACTCCAGAGCGTGGTTTCCTTGCCCCACCATCCTACATTTTTGGGGGCTCGTCCGGGATGCACCTAGACCATCCCGAGGCGACAAGAAAGAAGTAAGGAGAAATAAAGATGACGATGTAAAAAAAAGACGATCGATGGTGTTGCGACGTTGATGAAGACGAAAAGATGAACAATATTATGATGATGGGCGATAATAGCGCTCAACATGCGCTGTTCCACGTGAGCTGTCGGCGGTTCAGCGGACAGGGAGACGTACGGCGATGGCTACGACAACTGGAGGTGTGCAGTTTGATGGAAGGTTGGTCGGATCGGCGCCAAATGTTAATAGCAAAACGTGCTTTAACGGGAGTTGCGGCGATGGTGGTTCGCTGTGAAGATTTCGACACCTATGAAGATTTGAAGACGCTATTGATAGATGAGTTTGGCGGTGTTATGAATGAAGATGAGAGTGTTTACGAAAGTGAAAGATGCGGATTTTATGGCGATGAATGTGAGTACAGCAAAGGTGATATGAGTGAGTGTTGTGTGAGCGGTGAAGATGTGAATGTTGACGAATGTCTGCCGGAGGTATCCAAGATCGAAGAGCAGAAGTTTTGTGAAGAGACGGTGGAGACCATGGCTGTGGAAATTAACCAACAAGAGGAATTATGCATCCAACAAAATTATTATAAGGAGGACGTTGTTGTGATGACAAAAGACATCTGTGACGGAGCGTTGTTACCCGATGACAATGACAGCAATGATGGCCAAAGAAAGAAAAATAATGACAAAGGAGTTTGGAGTCAAAATTTGGAATATATCGGAGATATCAGGAACGGAAAACAAGATGTTATGCGAAATGGGATCAATGAGGAGAAGATCACAGAGAAGATGCTAAGAAAGAGAAGAGTTCCTATTGATCGTTGGCGTGGAGTTAAATTCAAGCAGTCGGCGGTAAAAGATGAAATGCTCTGGAATTTTAAACGGAGGAAGAAATTTTTTGATGTGTATTTTTTATAGTGGTGTTTTTATTAAGATGTATTTTATGTGGTTTTTATAAAGATGTAAATAGTTTTTAAGGTGTATGGAAGATGTATGAGAGCAGTATGAGGGCATACTGAATGCAGAATGGCCGAGTGTGGAATGGGTGATCGGTAGATGCATGATATGGAACGTGTAAGAGAACGATGTTTGAATTAGGATGACGTGTGAGAGTGAGAGAGAAGACGAATGGCCGCGGACGACGGAAGGTGTGAAGACGTTATGAAGACGATTAATTAAATTGAAGAAGTTATACAGACAAACCTGGTTTCCTTGCCCCACCTTCCTACATTAATGTTATGTAGCTGTAAAATAATTTAAGAGCATAATTTAATTCAAAATTGACAACATTTCATTTTTTTTAGGTGCTGATTTGTATTATTATTATGATAGCTTATCGAAAAATAAGGAATACGTATTTTTTCTTTTTTGGTTATTTCCTCTCCATTCTCTGAAAATAATTATTTAAAAACTGTTTATTCTAAAAGAGCGTAAGTCCAAGATAGAGGCAGAAACAAAATATTATCTTTGCTTTATTTATGTCAATTTAAAAAATAAACTCAAACGGGATGTGTTTGTTCTTCTGACTATCGAGTATCGATACTATTTATTTAGAAATTAGAAAATTTTTATTTGGAACCAACAATAATATGATAAAAACAAAACTATAAAACAACATTTAGTATATTATGACACTTAGTAGTGGTCGTTATTACAACAGCTATTTTGCCACAATGAACAACACATTATTGCACAGCTGGCTAACTAAACTGTTATCCTAATAATTATTCTGCTGTTGGCGCTGTTGCTGCTCGTCGCTTAGCCTACGCGATCGACACGAAATGCATTGCATCCTTGCTTCTTAATTTTCTATCAGTCAACTGTCATCAAATAAGATTTTTTAATTATGGCTCAACCCTCCTTTAAGAGGATAACTTCGCCACTAGCAAGTAAAATCATTATTATTGTGTGAGTAGACAGTTGCAGTCAGTTACGGTCGGACTATATTTAAACCCTTACATTAGGTCGATACAACTAGAAAACTGTCGATACTGTTTTAGGCAGTACTACAACACTATCTACAGTTCCGATCTGTCAAAAGAAAGTTACTGTCAAGTCAATAACCTCAAAAACGGGAAGGTTATAAAATTTTGTTTGGACTTTTGATTGTGGTTAATACCTACGAGATATTACGAATAATGCAAAATCGCTCAACTATTCACCGAGACGTCTTGGCTTGTTGTTTTGTGCCAACATGTAAAAATAGTGCATTATTATGTCCAGACAAATATTTTTATTTTATGTACCAAAACCTACGCGTAGTGAATGGTGTTCTGCTAAACACATGCATAAATCGTCTATTTATGTATGCGAAGATCATTTAAATGTAGGTACAAACCTATTTGTGGTATAATACTTATAGTAAGTTGCATAAAAAGTACTTAGATTACTTGTAACTTACAAAACAAATTGATAAACTCAACATATACAGTACTAAGTTACATCTTGTTTACTATATTTATTTTCATTACAGCTTGAGGAAGATCTCTTGAACTATCAAGAATGGATAATGGAAATTACAAAGGCAAAGGTTGAAACCCCAAGTTCCAAGGGGAACTATAGCAACATTATATTCGGTATTTCCGAACCGGTATGACATCCATATCTTCAAGAAATGAGCCTATACCTTCCTAAAGGGCCGGCAACGCATCCGCACTCTTTCTGGTGTAGCTGATGTCCATGGGCGGTGGTGTTCACTTACCATCAGGTGACCCGCTTGCTTGTTTGCCTTCCTATACTATAAAAAAATATGGAGATTTTTTGCAAGACATATTTTTACAATAAATAAAACAAATTATTAAATACTAAAGACTTTTTTTTTTTAATTCACACAACATCTCATACATTGACCTGACCTCCGTACCACATAGCTTATGCACTTGTCTTACAGATATCAGATAACAAAGGATCACAAATATAATACTTAAATACGTATATAACACCCAGACACTAAACAAACTTTATTTATTTTATTATCATTTGACAACCTCTAACATTTTGTCATAAATATAGCTTTTCCAATATTCTTCTGCTTCTAAAAATAATTTATCTACACACAGTTTATCATAGTATTGTCAGTAGTGGTGAATTTGCTGCACTTGCTGCACAATCTAGGCACGAAACTTGTGTTATAACTGCGGTCACTGTGTACATCTTAGACCTTACTCTGTGCTCAGGAGTAACTCATCCCTGAATGTAGCATAGAGAATTTTGTCTTTTCACCTCAACATACCCGACCGATGTTTCCACATAGCATCCCTAGATGACATCAGTACTTTGGCTCCTCGAATTTCAGCTACATTGAAGGTGTGCTCGCGCATGAACTGCAGCAACATCATAGTATCGACTTTTGGCAGGTTTTGGCTGTCTGCCATGGAAAATCCTTCAGAAACCTTCATTATGACCAACCAATTTGGGATGGGCACAAAAATAAAGGGCTTGGCTTTAAAAATAAACGAACGAATTATTACAAACGAAAACAAGGAAGACCAACAAACAATCAAACTGTACTGTCAAACTGACATTTGTATTTTTTTGTTTGCGGATTTATGATAAGTCTATGACATACTGGGTGTAATGCCTCACTCACTGAAATTTAGATATTTTTCAAAATATCTTTCTAAATATTGAATTTAAAAATGTGAGATATTTTTTTTTACGTTGAACAACTCAAAAGCTCGAAATGGTTTTGGAATTTTAGTACCTTTATAAAATTGAAATGTTGTCAATTGTATGTACCTATCTGCTTACAGAAAACGGTAACATTTAATATACTTTTAATAAAAACCATCCCGACCCGTCTACCTACTACACTAGACACTATTTATTTACCAACACGATTTATTTTAAACTTCTATAATTTATGGTGAATAAAACAAAAAAATGGCTGTCATTCCACGTTTATATTTTAACTAGCGGCAGTCCGCGACTTCGTCCGCGTGGGAAAGTATTTTTGGGTAGGATTTTTAATTAGGTAGGCATTTAATAATTTTATATAACTATTTACACAACTAATATGACTTTTTTTCACGACAGATTAGTTCAAGACCTTAAATTTCTTAGTGAAATTACTTTAGCTATAATAATGACCTTATGGATTGGAAAAATAACAGCCAATCATATTTTTTTCTTTATTTCACGGTTCGATTCCCAATGAATTCACTATTCAGAAAACTGAATGCATTATTTGCTATTCCTTTAAAAATTATGATTCTTTGAAAAATAAAACACGCTTACCTACAGATTTCAGACACTTTCCTGCAGGGTGCAATTTTTTTTTCACCGAATACTAATTCAGATAAAAAAATTATCTCCTTCCAGACTGGAAAAAAGGTAAAGCATTGTTATTTTTTGTCACGAAACTGACTAAAAGTATAGAAAATTAATGATATTTGGCCCTTACGCAACAACAGCGCTTCTAGCGGACAATTAGCCCCCATTTAATTACACTATTAATGCAACCTTGACCAAACGTGTTTTGTGGTCTCTGACATCTTTTCGGATAAGCCGTTTTACTTTTCGGTCAATTCGTTGGTATTCCACTGAGCTAATCACTTTGACTTGACTTGTTGGATTTTACACGTAGCCGTTTTTAAACGGTTTTATTTAGCTCACCCCGTTTGTTTTATTATTTATTATTTATTCTTGGGTCAAATTTAGTAATTCAAATTTTTAACCCGTTTAAGTTGTTGTTAATACTGTTTTTCAACTTTTAAATCTTCCTACATATGGTCGTTTACTTTTTAGGCTATTGAAATGATTCTTTAATTCCACATTGGAGTTTTCATAATTATTACTTAGACACACATAGTCCAGTTGTTTGATTTTTTTTGAAAATTATGTATCTGTGCAGTTTCAAATTTAATTTTATTGTGGCTCAAACCGATCTGTGGTCTGAACTGAATCTGAATGTAATATATTCACATTTTTAGGGTTCCGTAGTCTACTAGGAACCCTTATAGTCCGTCTGTCTGTCCTGGCTCGTTCTCCGCCGTTCCTGCACCCATTGCCACGAAAATTGGTAGAGAGAAGTATATATTGATAATCCAAAAATAGTTTTTTAAAATTATCGAATAACAATTATTTAGTTAAAATTATCGAAAAATAATTAAAAAAAAAACAACTAACCCCATCGTGTGAGGTATCGTTAAAAAGATATCTTTAAATACAACTCAAATTGCCTTAAAACCATATGGATCAAACCACCCAGTCTCGAGATATATTAATACAAAGTTTATTATTAGAGCGTCGGCCCCCCGTCCCCCCTTTACTTTTGAAATACTTACAGAGAGATTCTAAAAAAAATGTGCTGTATACCTCCAATTAAGTACTTTCAACAAAAACTATAGCGGACTCTGTGTAGTCTACCGTGACCGTGAGTACGCAGAAACCAGTATTTTACTGCTTAAACAACTGGACACTAACTCGTATAAAAATAAAATCGTTTCAGACTACTGCAAAGGTAAAGTAAAATCGAATACTACATTTATATTATGTATACTATACACTTAAAATGTTTTAAATATATACAACGAATTATTATTGAAAAAAGTTGCATTAATGTTATGTAGCTGTAAAATAATTTAAGACCATAATTTAATTCAAAATTGTATGTACCTATCTGCTTACAGAAAACGGTAACATTTAATATACTTTTAATAAAACCCATCCCGACCCGTCTACCTACTACACTAGACACTATTTATTTACCTACACGATTTATTTTAAACTTCTAAAATTTATGGTGAATTTAACAAAAAAATGGCTGTCATTCCTCGTTTATATTTTAACTAGCGGCAGTCCGCGACTTCGTCCGCGTGGGAATATATTTTTGGGTAGGATTTTTAATTAGGTAGGCATTTAATAATTTTATATAACTATTTACACAACTAATATGACTTTTTTCACGACAGATTAGTTCAAGACCTTAAATTTCTTAGTGAAATTACTTTAGCTATAATAATGACCTTATGGATTGGAAAAATAACAGCCAATCATATTTTTTTCTTTATTTCACGGTTCGATTCCCAATGAATTCACTATTCAGAAAACTGAATGCATTATTTGCTATTCCTTTAAAAATAATAATTCTTTCAAAAATAAAACACGCTTACTTACAGATTTCAGAAACTTTCCTGCCGGGTGCAATTTTTTTTTTCACCGAATACTAATTCAGATAAAAAAATTATCTCCTTCCAGACTGGAAAAAAGGTAAATTTATTTTTTTACATTGTTATTTTTTGTCACGAAACTGACTAAAAGTAAAGAAAATTAATGATATTTGGCCCTTACGCAACAACAGCGCTTCTAGCGGACAATTAGCCCCTATTTAATTACACTATTAATGCAACGTTGACCAAACGTGTTTTGTGGTCTCTGACATCTTTTCGGATAAGCCGTTTTACTTTTCGGTCAATTCGTTGGTATTCCACTGAGCTAATCACTTTGACTTGACTTGTTGGATTTTACTCGTAGCCGTTTTTAACCCGTTTAAGATGTTGTTAATACTGTTTTTCAACATTTAAATCTTCCTACATATGGTCGTTTACTTTTAGGCTATTGAAATGATTCTTTAATTCCACATTGGAGTTTTCATAATTATTACTTAGACACACATATTCCAGTTGTTTTTTTTTTGAAAATAATGTATCTGTGCAGTTTCAAATTTAATTTTATTGTGGCTCGAACCGGTCTGTGGTCTGAACTGAATCTGAATGTAATATATTCACATTTTTAGGGTTCCGTAGTCCACTAGGAACCCTTATAGTTTCGTCATGTCTGTCCGTCTGTCTGTCCTGGCTCGTTCTCCACCGTTTCTGCACCCATTGCCACGAAAATTGGTGGAGAGATGTGTATTGATAATCCAAAAATAGTTTTTTAAAATTATCGAATAACAATTATTTAGTTAAAATAATCTAAAAATAATTAAAAACAAAACTTACCCCATCGTGTGAGGTATCGTTAAAAAGATATCTTTAAATACAACTCAAATTGCCTTAAAACCATATGGATCAAACCACCCAGTCTCGAGATATATTTATACAAAGTTTATTATTAGAGCGTCGGCCCCCCGTCCCCCCTTTACTTATGAAATACTATTACAGTGATTCTAAAAAAAATGTGCTGTATATCTCCAAGTAAATACTTTCAACAAAATCTATAGCGACTCTGCTACCGTGACCTTGAGTGCGCAGAAACCAGTATTTTACTGCTTAAACAACTAGATACTAACTCGTATAAAAATAAAATCGTTTCAGACTACTGCAAAGGTAAAGTAAAATCGAATACTACATTTATATTATGTATACTATACACTTAAAATGTTTTAAATATATACAACGAATTATTATTGAAAAAAGTTGCATTAATGTTATGTAGCTGTAAAATAATTTAAGAGCATAATTTAATTCAAAATTGTATGTACCTATCTGCTTACAGAAAACGGTAACATTTAATATACTTTTAATAAAACCCATCCCGACCCGTCTACCTACTACACTAGACACTATTTATTTACCTACATGATTTATTTCAAACTTCTTAAATTTATGGTAAATATAACAAAAAAATGGCTGTCATTCCTCGTTTATATTTTAACTAGCGGCAGTCCGCGACTTCGTCCGCGTGGGAAAATATTTTTGGGTAGGATTTTTAATTAGGTAGGCATTTGATAATTTTATATTATAACTATTTACACAACTAATGTGACTTTTTTTCACGACAGATTAGTTCAAGACCTTAAATTTCTTAGTGAAACTTTAGCTATAATAATGACCTTATGGATTGGAAAAATAACAGCCAATCATATTTTTTTCTTTATTTCACGGTTCGATTCCCAATGAATTCACTATTCAGAAAACTGAATGCATTATTTGCTATTCCTTTAAAAATAATAATTCTTTCAAAAATAAAACACGCTTACTTACAGATTTCAGACACTTTCCTGCAGGGTGCAATTTTTTTTTTCACCGAATACTAATTCAGATAAAAAAATTATCTCCTTCCAGACTGGAAAAAAGGTAAAGCATTGTTATTTTTTGTCACGAAACTGACTAAAAGTATAGAAAATTAATGATATTTGGCCCTTACGCAACAACAACGCTTCTAGCGGACAATTAGCCCCCATTTAATTACACTATTTATGTAACCTTGACCAAACGTGTTTTGTGTTCTCGACATCTTTTCGGATAAGCCGTTTTACTTTGCGGTCAATTCGTTGGTATTCCACTGAGCTAATCACTTTGACGTGACTTGTTGGATTTTACTCGTAGCCGTTTTTAACCCGTTTAAGATGTTGTTAATACTGTTTTTCAACATTTAAATCTTCCTACATATGGTCGTTTACTTTTAACTCGTATAAAAATAAAATCGTTTCAGACTACTGCAAAGGTAAAGTAAAATCGAATACTACATATTATATCGACGGTTCCAGGTCAATTTGATTCAAGCGCCATTTTTTGCGATATTGAGTTATATACATATTTGGAATCAGCGATTTTTTTCTCCGTCGTTTGAGTTAGGTTTAAAATTTTTTAGAACACATTTTTGGCGCTTGACCCCTACGGTAAAAAAAGTACTCATTTTGTAGGTCAAGGATCCAAGTGACATAACATTTGAGCAATTAAAGGATTCAAACACTTAGGCTCTTTTTACTTAACCAATATTTCTAACCAATGTCTTTTGGATCATTAGTGCCTAAATGATTTGAACATATCATGAACGTTAGGCCTTTATACATTTTCTTCGTAGACTCTGTTGAGTCGTTTGACTCATTTTGCTTTCCACCATTTCCATAAAGTCATATAGCTTGAGCCATTATGCCTTACTTTAGAATAGTGTGTGACGTCGTTTGATTCAAATTGCATTCATTTAAAATAATAAATTACGTCATTATGGTCAATTTGATCTATTTATTTTTTTACATTGTTTGACGGTTGGAATATTTTGTTTGACACCAGTATATATTAAATCGGCATTTGCACTGTTCACCTAACCATGAAATAAAAGTGATTGACTCCTTGAGCCATCCAATATCTGGTAAGGTGATATACACGTAAGTCGCTTGGATTAGCGTTCATAATGTTACGCGCTTCATTTGATTCGTCCGTTACCGGTATGAATACCCCTCGCACCCTCCAGCCAGACATACAGTTACGCGCGAGCGACGCAAGTTGTGTGCGACTGTTGCACGGGGAATAATTTTGCGGTAAGTATTTTAAAATCTTGTTTATTAGTAATCATTATTTTATGTCACACGTACAACTTTTTTTTTTGTTGACCCAGGTGAAATGCCTTGTCGCCACCTTTTGGCGGCGCCTTATGCACACCCCCAGCTGGAAGACCGACGGGTAGTGTTGGACTCTCCCAGACTGGGGCCTAAGCTACTCTGAGGCAGGTCAATAGCATACCAACTAAAACACCTGAGGCTGTTCTCGGCTTATCCAGGGCTACAGGGTGGGACACGGGCTAAACAAACCTTGGCACCACGTCCTACCTATAGACAGCGAGGCACGCCAGCACGGCCTCTTACCAATGCCCGGGGCTAAAAGCCCCCGGAGTAGCTCCCACTGCCCTCCAACAAAGCCCTAACCGGGCGGCGCGGCGCCCGCATCGCTGGATTGCATTACAGACGTCACGGCATGGGCTCCTGCAGAACTCTCCACAAACCCACACCCTGCTGGCTGCAGGGCAAGGTGGTGGAGAGTACCAGCAGGCTTCCAAAAACTGCCCCACCAGACAGCCCCAAGGCTGGCTACGCTGGACTGCGCAGTCGGTCGCTGGGCGGAGAGGTGGAGTTTGCCGGTCCCAAAAGACCCCTACAAAAAACGTAAAGGGTACCAGGACCCCTCCGGTAGCAGTTCCAGACAGAGCGAAAATACTACCGGGGAGGAGAAGGTGTCACACAAGGAGGTCGCCGCACAGAGCCCCCTCACGTACAACCTTTCCGAAGAAACTTAAGGACTAATGAGGCAACGGCGTGAAGACCCACCCATTACTTCGTCGGGAAAACGGGCTCTAAATCGAGAGATCAATAAGCTTGTGCGACGTGACCTCCGGTGCTAATCTAATACTCTTTCTATTGAAAGAGCCATAGAGCAGAATCAGGGGCCAAAGGTGTTCGTACAATCTCTCGGAAGAAGCCACCTGACGAAGCTGACTACAGCAAGTGGAGAAGTGGTTGCCTCAAAGCCGGCAGTCTTTTCGGAGGTTGAAGATTTTTATAGCCGATTATACACTTAGCATGCATATCAACCTAATCCTGAAAATGAGGACTCTCGAGCCACATTAACACGTCACTTCATCGAAGACCTGCCAGAATACAGCGTTAGCGAAATTTAGATTGCACTTCGGCAGCTGGAGAGGATGGCGTAACAACATACACTCAAGGGCACATCTTACTGCCCATAGCGTTTTTTTCATACAAACGTGCCTACTTTACGATTTTATAATTTTTTTTTATTGCAATAGTTTTTTCGTAACATGATCTTTATGTGGTCGTTTTTTTATCAAGTATTTTATTCAACCATGAGAACTCTCCGAATTGCCCAAAAATATTAAAAACTTTTTATTTTTACGAAAAATACGCTATGGGCGATTAGATGTGCCCCTGAGTGTATTTGATTAAAGCTGGAAGTAAACCCGTACTGAGGAAGCTTCAAAAGCTTTTAAACGCTGTCCTATTTGGAAGGAAAAACTCCGGAGGCGTGGAGTAGAAGTATTGTCGTCCTGTTTTTCAAAAAGGGTGACAAAAGCCTGCTAAAGAACTATAGACCCATTTCGCTGCTAAGTCACGTTTAGCTTATAAACGCTCAAAAGTGATCACGGACCGTCTTGCGCAAAGACTCGAAAAATTCCAACCACTGGAATAGAATGAATTTCGGAGCGGATATGGCACCATAGACCACATTCACACAGTGCGGCAGATTAAACAGAAGACCGAGGAGTATAATCAACCAATCAAATTAAAAGAAGGCCTTTGACTCGGTTGAAATCTGGTCTGTTCTGGAGTCCCTGCAGCGTTGCCAAATAGATTGGATTGGATATATCATCCAAGTGATGAGATGTTTCCACTATGTCCATCCAAATATAGAATCAGCAAATAAAACCTATACCATTGCATTGAGGAGTCAGACAAGGGGACGTCATCTTCCCGAAATTGCTCACAAATGCAATGGAGGATATGTTCAAGACGCTGAACTGAAAAGGATGTGGCATAAATGGCGTATACATCTTCCACTTGCGATTCGCAGATGACATCGTCATACTGGCAGAAACGATGCAGGACCTAAAACAGATGCTGAATAGCTTGGCAGACTCTTCTAAACGCATCGACCTATGGATAAACTTGGACAAAACCAAGATCATGTTCAGTAAACCGATTGCGATCCATGACACCACCCTCTGAAGTTGTTCAAAAGTATATGTACCTCGGGCAGACATTTAAGTTAGGTCGAAACAACTTTGAGGATGAGATCAAAAGAAGAATTCAGCTGGGTTGGGCAGCATTCGGAAAACTACGACGAGTCTTCTCATCATCGATTCCACAGTACCAAAAGACAAAAGTCTATAATCAGTGCATTCTACCCGCCATGACATACGGGGCCGTAACGTGGACACTAACAGCATGGCTAGTCCACAAGTCCACAGCGGGCAATGGAAAGAGCTATGCTCGGCGTCCTCTGCGGGATCGAATACGGAACAAGGTGGTCCGGCAGAGAACCAAAGTTATCGACATAGCCCAACGGATTAGTAAGCTGAAATGGCAGTGGGCTGGCCATATCTGCCGCAGAACTGACAACTGTTAGGGTAAAGTAGTTCTGGAGTGAAGACTGCGTCCAGGTAAACGAACTGTAATATTGATCTAATTTAATTATTTAAAACTTTATTGCACAAAATTTGTAACAATAGGCGAACTTAATGCCCAGGGGCATTCTCTACCAGTTAACCGTTGGGTCATGCAGAAAAGACAGTGGTGCGGGTGCGGCGAAAAGAGTAACAGTGTAAAATAATAATATATTTTATTATAATACGTATATATGTACCTATATACATATTATATACAATAATAAAATAAATTATATATAATTAAATTATATTTAAATATATGTAAATATATTATATATTATATAATAATATATGAACATATATGAATACATTATATTCATATATGTTCATATATATATTTACATATAGATAAATTAGCACATGATATTCAAGCAAATATGTCATATTACCTATATCAGAGAATGTTCGGAGGATGTGAAGAAGTCATGCAAAAAAGTAATAAGTCCAATACAAATCGGATGGTTTAAAGACCAATTTCTTTTTTTAACGTGTTAAATGTACCTTTTACTTCGTTCTCTTGGCAATAAAGACTGTCGTTTCTATTAAAGCACTCTCCATTGGTTTATATAAACATGTTGTTTGAATTCATATTACTTGTTTAATTTACAAACCCCAGGAATTATGGATCATTTTACTTCATTTCATTTCTTATTAACACTGGCGCTTGAATTAATTTGCTGCAAACTATTTCAAACACCACATATCGATGAACCTATTTGCTTTACTCTAAAAAAATCTACTTTTAGCGCATATTGATGTAAGTGAAAAAATTGCCCAAAATTATACAATCTAATTACCCAAATCAATTCAGAAAGCTGCGTTATACATAAATACATTGACTGTAAAAATTATAACAAAATCTACTCAGTAGTTTTTTTCGCAATGATTATTTTCCAAAAACAAAACTTTAAACTGCTCTCTTACACATTTCATAAAATGGCGGTTGGATCAAATAGATCTGGAACCCTCGATATTATATATACTATACACTTAAAATGTATTAAATATATACAACGAATTATTATTGAAAAAAGTTGCATTAATGTTATATAGCTGTAAAATAATTTAAGAGCATAATTTAATTCAAAATTGTATGTACCTATCTGCTTACAGAAAACGGTAACATTTAACATACTTTTAATAAAACCCATCCCGACCCGTGTACCTACTACACTAGACACTATTTATTTACCTACATGATTTATTTTAAACTTCTATAATTTATGGTGAATATAACAAAAAAATGGCTGTCATTCCTCGTTTATATTTTAACTAGCGGCAGTCCGCGACTTCGTCCGCGTGGAAAAATATTTTTGGGTAGGATTTTTAATTAGGTAGGTATTTAATAATTTTATATAACTATTTACACAACTAATATGACTTTTTTTCACGACAGATTAGTTCAAGACCTTAAATTTCTTAGTGAAACTTTAGCTATAATAATGACCTTATGGATTGGAAAAATAACAGCCAATCATATTTTTTTCATAATAATGAATTCAATATTCAGAAAACTGAATGCATTATTTGCTATTCCTTTAAAAATAATGATTCTTTCAAAAATAAAACACGCATACTTACAGATTTCAGACACTTTCCTGCAGGGCGCATTTTTTTTTTTCACCAAATACTAATTCAGATAAAAAAAAATTCTCCTTCCAGACTGGAAAAAAGGTAAAGCATTGTTATTTTTTGTCACAAAACTGACTAAAAGTATAGAAAATTAATGATATATGGCCCTTACGCAACAACAGCGCTTCTAACGGACAATTAGCCCCCATTTAATTACACTATTAATGCAACCTTGACCAAACGTGTTTTGTGGTCTCTGACATCTTTTCGGATAAGCCGTTTTACTTTGCGGTCAATTCGTTGGTATTCCACTGGGCTAATCACTTTGACTTGACTTGTTGGATTTTACTCGTAGCCGTTTTTAACCCGTTTAAGATGTTGTTAATACTGTTTTTCAACATTTAAATCTTCCTACAATGGTCGTTTACTTTTAGGCTATTGAAATGATTCTTTAATTCCACATTGGAGTTTTCATAATTATTACTTAGACACACATAGTCCAGTTGTTTGATTTTTTTTTGAAAATTATGTATCTGTGCAGTTTCAAATTTAATTTTATTGTGGCTCGAACCGGTCTGTGGTCTAAACTAAATCTGAATGTAATATATTCACATTTTTAGGGTTCCGTAGTCTACTAGGAACCCTTATAGTCCGTCTGTCTGTCCTGGCTCATTCTCCGCCGTTCCTGCACCCATTGCCACGAAAATTGGTGGAGAGATGTATACTGATAATCCAAAAATAGTTTTTTTAAATTATTGAATAACAATTATTTAGTTAAAATTATCGAAAAATAATACAAAAAAACCAACTTACCCCATCGTGTGAGGTATCGTTAAAAAGATATCCTTAAATACAACTCAAATTGCCTTAAAACCATTGGATCAAACCACCCAGTCTCGAGATATATTAATACAAAGTTTATTATTAAAGCGTCGGCCCCCCGTCCCCCCTTTACTTATGAAATACTATTACAGTGATTGTAAAAAAAAATGTGCTGTATACCTCTAAGTAAGTATTTTCAACAAAAACTATAGCGGACTCTGTGTAGTCTACCGTGACCTTGAGTGCGCAGAAACCAGTATTTTACTGCTGAAACAACTAGATACTAACTTGTATAAAAATAAAATCGTTTCAGACTACTGCAAAGGTAAAGTAAAATCGAATACTACATATAATATTATATATACTATACACTTTAATAAAATGTATTAATATATACAACGAATTATTATTGAAAAAAGTTGCATTAATGTTACATAGCTGTAAAATAATTTAGGAGCATAATTTAATTCAAAATTTTATGTACCTATCTGCTTACAGAAAACGGTAACATTTAATATACTTTTAATAAAACCCATCCCGACCCGTCTACCTACTATAAATAAATAAATAAAAATCAATTTATTGCTCAAAATAAAATTACAGTTACAATATTTGTCTTAATATTATAGCTATAAGTCAACAAATGGTTTGAGCAAAGGGTAGTGACTCAGCTTATGCTGTCGCAGGACAGGCGTCCGGCGAAGCGCTGGTTTTCAGTCACACCTTCTCTCTTTATGTGTTAGGTGAGAGATGCGTAGGTATGAGGGGTATACTACACTAGACACTATTTATTTACCTACATGATTTATTTTAAACTTCTAAAATTTATGGTGAATAAAACAAAAAAATGGCTGTTATTCCTCGTTTATATTTTAACTAGCGGCAGTCCGCGACTTCGTCCGCGTGGAAAAATATTTTTGGGTAGGATTTTTAATTAGGTAGGTATTTAATAATTTTATATAACTATTTACACAACTAATATGACTTTTTTTCACGACAGATTAGTTCAAGACCTTAAATTTCTTAGTGAAACTTTAGCTATAATAATGACCTTATGGATTGGAAAAATAACAGCCAATCATATTTTTTTCTTTATTTCACGGTTCGATTCCCAATGAATTCACTATTCAGAAAACTGAATGCATTATTTGCTATTTCCTTTAAAAATAATGATTCTTAAAAGTAGTATTCTTCCTTTAAAGATAATGGGTCAGTGCACTGCTGTTACTCGACTTTTCTATGGCATTTGATACAATCAACACCTCCTTCCTGCTTTCCAAGCTAACTTATTATGGGTTTGATGCTGCTGCGGTGAGGTGGTTCCAAAGCTATTTGAGTGACAGGTGGCAGATTGTCGAAATAGCAAATCCGGACGGCTCTAAGTCTCGATCGAATCAGCTGGCTGTAACACGGGGCGTCCCACAAGGCTCGATTCTCGGTCCTCTGCTGTATGCACTGTATGGTGCTGACATAGTAAACTGCATTACAAATAGCCAATTTCACCTCTACGCTGATGATCTGCAGCTTTACTACACATACAAGCAATGTGACAATGCCCTTGCATCAAATAAGATAAACGAAGACCTGGACCGAATTACACAGTGGTGTTAATCTAATAGGGTAGTTGACTAATATCGATGTAGTAAAAAATATTGATACTTTACCAAAATATTGGTAAATAAGAACCAATAGCCTAAATTTTCAGTTAAAAATATAACGTCTAGCTGGTTTTGTGAGCATTCAAAGTTTGATGGGCAAGTCCATTTTTAAAGTTTATAATACTGTAAAAATAATTATATCATTGAACTACCCACACATTAAACACAAACTTTTATTATAAAACTATGTACATAAACGAAACATTTGATATAGCTACCAAACAAAATTTGCTAGACGCGCATACAAGACACCAGCGTGTGACGTCACATGTTGGTAGCCATTTGTATAGAGCGTTTTTGGGCCCGCGTAAAATATGTGCTCTTAAAGTTGTGATATCTCAGGTAATTCAAATCAGAATCAAATAATTCTTTCAACAATGTTTCTTTAATAGAGGGGTCTTTTGATTAAACACATAAAAAAAAATAGTCAAGTATCCTATTGAGCATGTAGCTTCAGTGAGAAATCTGGGACTGATTATGGACGGCCAACTTAACTTTGAGAGCCATATAGTTGAGTGCGCTAGGATTTGTTTCTATAGGTTAAAAGTACTATATAAGTTACGACCCTATTTAAACGAGAAGGTCAGAATCATGCTGTGTGAGTCACTAGTCCTATCTAAACTTAATTACTGTGATACTGTCTATGGTCCTTGTATTCTGGTTAGAACGAAGAAGCTTATACAGAGGGTGCAGAATGCCTGTGCACGCTTATGTTTCAGCGTTCCACCTAGGGCACATGTCACTCCATTCCTTAATGTGAACAACTTGCTCAAGATGAAGGCTCGCAGGTAGCTCCATCTGGCTTCACTGTTATTTGGCGTCATAGCGACGGGTAGGCCACCGTATCTTCGCAGTAAGTTGGTCTGGGCTGCAGATCGTAGCAAGTATCCCAAAAGGTCGTGCACTCACGTCTTCGCTGCTCCCAAGCACCACTCAGTAGCGTTCCGTGGGTCTTTTAGGTTTGCGGCCACGAAGATGTGGAATTGCCTGCTGCCGCCTGTGCGTGACCTGGAATCGTTACACGTCTTTAAAATCCACCTCAAAAAAATATTGCTCAATGAACAAAAATGCGGGAACGTACCTCTAGGTTGTTCACGAGGGTCCTCGGGGGCGGCGTTCTGGCGGTTCTGAGGATCACTATCTGAACCTGGGTAGCTGCCGGGGCCAATAGCCGCATTAGACGAGCAGGGAAGTTGCCCCTGGGCGCAGGCGCGATCCAGGGGCACATCATCTTCATCTTCATACAGTTTTTCTCGTGCAACTAGTCTTGTCCTGTGTGTTCTTTCTTACGCTGCATTGAACTAAACTATATATATTGTACAGACAATACCATTTATCTATCTATAATTGTAATCCTAAAATTCGCCATATGCTTGTTACGTGGCAATGACATTTGGTGGAAGTGACGTCTAAGCGGATGCGTTCCGCTGTCCGCTGGTGACTGTCGCATGCGGCAGTGGCGCCATCAATATGAATCCCATGACTTTCTTGATGCACTTGCAATGCGTCAACAAGAAGTGTGCAGTGCGTCGAGAAAGTCTCGTCATTGTATGTATGTACTTATATTATATTAATTATGTACTTACATTATTTATTTATTTAGTATTAATTGCTATATGTACACATATTTTTATTTATTTATAATACACTTACATGTTTTATTTTTTATTTTTATATATATATATTATATTTTTCACTGTCATGTTCCCTTTTATGTTACCTACTTCATGTTTAAATGTGTTTGTTCCCTCCTTCTACTTTCATTTTGTTTTTTCATTCTTTTTCATCATTTTTATTTTCTCATGTATGTAGGCACTGCACATTCGTCGCCCAAGGCTCAGCCTGAAAATCAGCGCTGCAGTGGTTACTGGCTGCTGCAGCAAATGCTGAGACTGCGCCTTGTTGGTCAATGACCACTATGTTTTTGTTGTTATTTTTATTTTTGTTGTCTTGTTAGTTCGTCCACTTACCTTGCTGTATACTGCTGTATGCACTGTGTTCTTTATGGCCAATAAAAGTTATCTTATCTTATCTTATTCTTTAAAAAATAAAACACGCTTACTTATAGATTTCAGACACTTTCCTGCAGGGTGCAAATTGTTTTTTTCACCGAATACTAATTCAGATAAAAAATTATCTCCTTCCAGACTGGAAAAAAGGTAAAGCATTGTTATTTTTTGTCATGAAACTGACCAAAAGCAGAGAAAATTAATGATATTTGGCCCTTACGCAACAACAGCGCTTCTAGCGGACAATTAGCCCCCATTTAATTACACTATTAATGCAACCTTGACCAAACGTGTTTTGTGGTCTCTAACATCTTTTCGGATAAGCCGTTTTACTTTGCGGTCAATTCGTTGGTATTCCACTGAGCTAATCACTTTGACTTGACTTGTTGAATTTTACTCGTAGCCGTTTTAACCCGATTAAGATGTTGTTAATACTGTTTTTCAACATTTAAATCTTCCTACATATGGTCGTTTACTTTTAGGCTATTGAAATGATTCTTTAATTCCACATTGGAGTTTTCATAATTATTACTTAGACACACATATTCCAGTTGTTTGATTTTTTTTTGAAAATTATGTATCCGTGCAGTTTATTTTATTGTGGCTCGAACCGGTCTGTGGTCTGAACTAAATCTGAATGTAATATATTCACATTTTTAGGGTTCCGTAGTCCACTAGGAACCCTAATAGTTTCGTCATATGTCTGTCCGTCTGTCTGTCCTGGCTCGTTCTCCGCCGTTCCTGCACCTATTGCCACGAAAATTAGTGGAGAGATGTGTATTGATAATCCAAAAATAGATTTTTAAATTATCGAATAATAATTATTTAGTTAAAATTATCGAAAAATAATTAAAAAAAAAACAACTTACCCCATCGTGTGAGGTATCGTTAAAAAGATATCTTTAAATACAACTCAAATTGCTTTAAAACCATATGGATCAAACCACCCAGTCTCGAGATATATTAATACAAAGTTTATTATTAGAGCGTCGGCCCCCCGTCCCCCCTTTACTTATGAAATACTATTACAGTGATTCTAAAAAAAATGTGCTGTATACCTCCAAGTAAGTACTTTCAACAAAATCTATAGCGGACTCTGTGTAGTCTACCGTGACCTTGAGTGCGCAGAAACCAGTATTTTACTGCTTAAACAACTGGATACTAACTCGTATAAAAATAAAATCGTTTCAGACTACTACAAAGGTAAAGTAAAATCGAATACTACATTTATATGATATATACTATACACTTAAAATGTATTAAATATATACAACGAATTATTATTGAAAAAAGTTGCATTGATGTTATGTAGCTGGAAAATAATTTAAGACCATAATTTAATTCAAAATTGTATGTACCTATCTGCTTACAGAAAACGGTAACATTTAATATACTTTTAATAAAACTCAACCCAACCCGTCTACCTACTACACTAGACACTATTTATTTACCTATATGATTTATTTTAAACTTCTATAATGTATGGTGAATAAAACAAAAAAGTGGCTGTCATTTCTCGTTTATATTTTAACTAGCGGCAGTCCGCGACTTCGTCCGCGTAGGATATATACCTAATTAAAAATCCTACCCAAAATATTTTTGGGTAGGATTTTTAATTAGGTAGGCATTTAATAATTTTATATAACTATTTACACAACTAATATGACTTTGTTTCACGACAGATTAGTTCAAGACCTTAAATTTCTAAGTGAAACTTTAGCTATAATAATGACCTTATGGATTGGAAAAATAACAGCCAATCATATTTTTTTCCTTATTTCACGGTTCGATTCCCAATGAATTCACTATTCAGAAAACTGAGTGCATTATTTGCTATTCCTTTAAAACTAATATTCTTTCAAAAATAAAACACGCTTACTTACAGATTTCAGACACTTTCCTGCAGGGTGCAAATTGTTTTTTTCACCGAATACTAATTCAGATAAAAAAAATATCTCCTTTCAGACTGGAAAAAAGGTAAAGCATTGTTATTTTTTGTCACGAAACTGACTAAAAGTATAGAAAATTAATGATATATTGGCCCTTACGCAACAACAGCGCTTCTAGCGGACAATTAGCCCCCATTTAATTACACTATTAATGCAACCTTGACCAAACGTGTTTTGTGGTCTCTGACATCTTTTCGGATAAGCCGTTTTACTTTGCGGTCAATTCGTTGGAATTCCACTGAGCTAATCACTTTGACTTGACTTGTTGGATTTTACTCGTAGCCGTTTTTAACCCGTTTAAGATGTTGTTAATACTGTTTTTCAACATTTAAATCTTCCTACATATGGTCGTTTACTTTTAGGCTATTGAAATGATTCTTTAATTCCACATTGGAGTTTTCATAATTATTACTTAGACACACATAGTCCAGTTGTTTGATTTTTTTTTAAATTATGTATCCGTGCAGTTTGAAATTTAATTTTATTGTGGTTTGAACCGGTCTGTGGTCTGAACTGAATCTGAATGTAATATATTCACATTTTTAGGGTTCCGTAGTCTACTAGGAACCCTTATAGTCCGTCTGTCTGTCCTGGCTCGTTCTCCGCCGTTCCTGCACCCATTGCCACGAAAATTGGTGGAGAGATGTGTATTGATAATCCAAAAATTGTTTTTTTAAATTATCGAATAACAATTATTTAGTTAAAGTTATCGAAAAATAATTAAAAAAAAAACCAACTTACCCCATCGTGTGAGGTATCGTTAAAAAGATATCTTTAAATACAACTCAAATTGCCTTGAAACCATATGGATCAAACCACCCAGTCTCGAGATATACTTATTAATACAAAGTTTATTATTAGAGCGTCGGCCCCCCGTCCCCCCTTTACTTATGAAATACTATTACAGTGATTCTAAAAAAAATGTGCTGTATACCTCCAAGTAAGTACTTTCAACAAAATCTATAGCGGACTCTGTGTAGTCTACCGTGACCTTGAGTGCGCAGAAACCAGTATTTTACTGCTTAAACAACTGGATACTAACTCGTATAAAAATAAAATCGTTTCAGACTACTACAAAGGTAAAGTAAAATCGAATACTACATTTATATTATATATACTATACACTTAAAATGTATTAAATATATACAACGAATTATTATTGAAAAAAGTTGCATTAATGTTATGTAGCTGGAAAATAATTTAAGAGCATAATTTAATTCAAAATTGTATGTACCTATCTGCTTACAGAAAACGGTAACATTTAATATACTTTTAATAAAACTCAACCCAACCCGTCTACCTACTACACTAGACACTATTTATTTACCTATATGATTTATTTTAAACTTCTATAATGTATGGTGAATAAAACAAAAAAGTGGCTGTCATTTCTCGTTTATATTTTAACTAGCGGCAGTCCACGACTTCGTCCGCGTAGGAAAATAATTTTGGGTAGGATTTTTAACTAGGTAGGCATTTAATAATTTTATATAACTATTTACACAACTAATATGACTTTTTTTCACGACAGATTAGTTCAAGACCTTAAATTTCTTAGTGAAACTTTAGCTATAATAATGACCTTATGGATTGGAAAAATAACAGCCAATCATATTTTTTTCCTTATTTCACGGTTCGATTCCCAATGAATTCACTATTCAGAAAACTGAATGCATTATTTGCTATTCCTTTAAAAAGAATGATTCTTTCAAAAATAAAACACGCTTACTTACAGATTTCAGACACTTTCCTGCAGGGTGCAATTTTTTTTTTCACTGAATACTAATTCAGATAAAAAAATTATCTCCTTCCAGACTGGCAAAAAGGTAAAGCATTGTTATTTTTTGTCACAAAACTGACTAAAAGTATAGAAAATTAATGATATTTGGCCCTTACGCAACAACAGCGCTTCTAGCGGACAATTAGCCCCCATTTAATTACACTATTAATGCAACCTTGACCAAACGTGTTTTGTGGTCTCTGACATCTTTTCGGATAAGCCGTTTTACTTTGCGGTCAATTCGTTGGTATTCCACTGAGCTAATCACTTTGACTTGACTTGTTGGATTTTACTCGTAGCCGTTTTTAACCCGTTTAAGATGTTGTTAATACTGTTTTTCAACATTTAAATCTTCCTACATATGGTCGTTTACTTTTAGGCTATTGAAATGATTCTTTAATTCCACATTGGAGTTTTCATAATTATTACTTAGACACACATAGTCCAGTTGTTTGATTTTTTTTTTAAATTATGTATCCGTGCAGTTTGAAATTTAATTTTATTGTGGCTTTGAACCGGTCTGTGGTCTGAACTGAATCTGAATGTAATATATTCACATTTTTAGGGTTCCGTAGTCTACTAGGAACCCTTATAGTCCGTCTGTCTGTCCTGTCTCGTTCTCCGCCGTTCCTGCACCCATTGCCACGAAAATTGGTGGAGAGATCAATATTGATAATCCAAAAATTGTTTTTTTAAATTATCGAATAACAATTATTTAGTTAAAGTTATCGAAAAATAATTAAAAAAAAACCAACTTACCCCATCGTGTGAGGTATCGTTAAAAAGATATCTTTAAATACAACTCAAATTGCTTTAAAACCATATGGATCAAACCACCCAGTCTCGAGATATATTAATACAAAGTTTATTATTAGAGCGTCGGCCCCCCGTCCCCCCTTTACTTATGAAATACTATTACAGTGATTCTAAAAAAAATGTGCTGTATACCTCCAAGTAAGTACTTTCAACAAAAACTATAGCGGACTCTGTGTAGTCTACCGTGACCTTGAGTGCGCAGAAACCAGTATTTTACTGCTTAAACAACTGGATACTAACTCGTATAAAAATAAAATCGTTTCAGACTACTACAAAGGTAAAGTAAAATCGAATACTACATTTATATTATATATACTATACACTTAAAATGTATTAAATATATACAACGAATTATTATTGAAAAAAGTTGCATTAATGTTATGTAGCTGGAAAAAAATTTAAGAGCATAATTTAGTTCAAAATTGTATGTACCTATCTGCTTACAGAAAACGGTAACATTTAATATACTTTTAATAAAACTCAACCCAACCCGTCTACCTACTACACTAGACACTATTTATTTACCTATATGATTTATTTTAAACTTCTATAATTTATGGTGAATAAAACAAAAAAGTGGCTGTCATTTCTCGTTTATATTTTAACTAGCGGCAGTCCGCGACTTCGTCCGCGTAGGAAAATATTTTTGGGTAGGATTTTTAATTAGGTAGGCATTTAATAATTTTATATAACTATTTACACAACTAATATGACTTTTTTTCACGACAGATTAGTTCAAGACCTTAAATTTCTTAGTGAAACTTTAGCTATAATAATGACCTTATGGATTGGAAAAATAACAGCCAATCATATTTTTTTCCTTATTTCACGGTTCGATTCCCAATGAATTAATTCACTATTCAGAAAACTGAATGCATTATTTGCTATTCCTTTAAAAAGAATGATTCTTTCAAAAATAAAACACGCTTACTTACAGATTTCAGACACTTTCCTGCAGGGTGCAATTTTTTTTTTTTCACTGAATACTAATTCAGATAAAAAATTATCTCCTTCCAGACTGGCAAAAAGGTAAAGCATTGTTATTTTTTGTCACAAAACTGACTAAAAGTATAGAAAATTAATGATATTTGGCCCTTACGCAACAACAGCGCTTCTAGCGGACAATTAGCTCCCATTTAATTACACTATTAATGCAACCTTGACCAAACGTGTTTTGTGGTCTCTGACATCTTTTCGGATAAGCCGTTTTACTTTGCGGTCAATTCGTTGGTATTCCACTGAGCTAATCACTTTGACTTGACTTGTTGGATTTTACTCGTAGCCGTTTTTAACCCGTTTAAGATGTTGTTAATACTGTTTTTCAACATTTAAATCTTCCTACATATGGTCGTTTACTTTTAGGCTATTGAAATGATTCTTTAATTCCACATTGGAGTTTTCATAATTATTACTTAGACACACATAGTCCAGTTGTTTGATTGTTTTTTGAAAATGATGTATCTGTGCAGTTTCAAATTTAATTTTATTGTGGCTCGAACCGGTCTGTGGTCTGAACTGAATCTGAATGTAATATATTCACATTTTTAGGGTTCCGTAGTCTACTAGGAACCCTTATAGTCCGTCTGTCTGTCCTGGCTCGTTCTCCGCCGTTCCTGCACCCATTGCCACGAAAATTGGTGGAGAGATGTGTATTGATAATCCAAAAATAGTTTTTTTAAATTATCGAATAATGATTATTTAGTTAAAATTATCGAAAAATAATTTAAAAAAAAAACCAACTTACCCCATCGTGTGAGGTATCGTTAAAAAGATATCTTTAAATACAACTCAAATTGCCTTAAAACCATATGGATCAAACCACCCAGTCTCGAGATATATTAATACAAAGTTTATTATTAAAGCGTCGGCCCCCCGTCCCCCCTTTACTTATGAAATACTATTACAGTGATTCTAAAAAAAATGTGCTGTATACCTCCAAGTAAGTACTTTCAACAAAATCTATAGCGGACTCTGTGTAGTCTACCGTGACCTTGAGTGCGCAGAAACCAGTATTTTACTGCTTAAACAACTGGATACTAACTCGTATAAAAATAAAATCGTTTCAGACTACTGCAAAGGTAAAGTAAAATCGTATACTACATTTACACTATTAATGCAAATTTTAAGCCATTTATATTATATGTACTATACACTCAAAATGTATTAAATATATACAACGAATTAATGATATTTGGCCCTTACGCAACAACAGCGCTTCTAGCGGACAATTAGCCCCCATTTAATTACACTATTAATGCAACCTTGACCAAACGTGTTTTGTGGTCTCTGACATCTTTTCGGATAAGCCGTTTTACTTTGCGGTCAATTCGTTGGTATTCCACTGAGCTAATCACTTTGACTTGACTTGTTGGATTTTACTCGTAGCCGTTTTTAACCCGTTTAAGATGTTGTTAATACTGTTTTTCAACATTTAAATCTTCCTACATAATATGGTCGTTTACTTTTAGGCTATTGAAATGATTCTTTAATTCCACATTGGAGTTTTCATAATTATTACTTCGACACACATATTCCAGTTGTTTGATTTTTTTTCTGAAAATTATGTATCTGTGCAGTTTCAAATTTGATTTTATTGTGGCTCGAACCGGTCTGTGGTCTGAACTGAATCTGAATGTAATATATTCACATTTTTAGGGTTCCGTTGTCTACTAGGAACCCTTATAGTTTCGTCATGTCTGTCGGTCTGTCTGTCCTGGCTGATTCTCCGCCGTTCCTGCACCCATTTTGCCACGAAAATTGGTGGAGAGATGTGTATTGATTATCCAAAAATAGTTTTTTAAAATTATCGAATAATAATTATTTAGTTAAAATTATCGAAAAATAATTAAAAAAAAACCAACTTACCCCATCGTGTGAGGTACCGTTAAAAAGATATCTTTAAATACAACTCAAATTGCTTTAAAACCATATGGATCAAACCACCCAGTCTCGAGATATATTAATACAAAGTTTATTATTAGAGCGTCGGCCCCCCGTCCCCCCTTTACTTGTGAAATACTATTACAGTGATTGTAAAAAAAAATGTGCTGTATACCTCTAAGTAAGTACTTTCAACAAAAACTATAGCGGACTCTGTGTAGTCTACCGTGACCTTGAGTGCGCAGAAACCAGTATTTTACTGCTTAAACAACTGGATACTAACTCGCATAAAAATAAAATCGTTTCAGACTACTGCAAAGGTAAAGTAAAATCGAATACTACATTTATATTATATATACTATACACTCAAAATGTATTAAATATATACAACGAATTATTATTGAAAAAAGTTGCATCAATGTTATGTAGCTGTAAAATAATTTAAGAGCATAATTTAATTCAAAATTGTATGTACCTATCTGCTTACAGAAAACGGTAACATTTAATATACTCGTACTTTTAATAAAACCCATCCCGACCCGTGTACCTACTACACTAGACACTATTTATTTACCTTTATGATTTATTTTAAACTTCTTAAATGTATGGTGAATATAACAAAAAAATGGCTGTCATTCCTGGTTTATATTTTAACTAGCGGCAGTCCGCGACTTCGACTTCGGTGCAACATTTTTTTTCACCGAATACTATTCAGATAATAAAATTATCTCCTTCCAGACTACAAAGGTAAAAAGCATTGTTATTTTTTTGTCACGAAACTGACCAAAAGCAGAGAAAATTAATGATATTTGGCCCTCACGCGACAACAGCGCTTCTAGCGGACAATTAGCCCCAATTGAATTACACTATTAATCCTAAAGAAAAAAAACCAACATCAGTCTTAACGGGAACAAACAATCCACGTACCTAATCTATACCATTTATAAAGAAGTAAATTGTATATACTTCGACAAGACTTAGGTACATATCAACCGAAAAGTCAAAACATTAGCGAGATACAATCGACGCCCAGCGCCATCTATTAGTTGAAAATGGAACTTATGTCCCGCAACGAAAAGAGGGCGGGCTTTAGTTAATAATACAGTTTGAATATTCAGATTTCTTTGTGTTTAGCTAATTTTATATTTAATGTTAATTTTGATACTATAAAATAGTTTTTTTATTTATTTAATAATTTGTATATTTATTTTCCTCTCACATAGGTACTGTAAACAAGCAATTCATAATTATATGCTTAATGCTAATTGTTATTATGCTTATGGCCTAATTATCTACCCATTATGAGAACTGGTACCTGAAACAGATTTTAAGGAAAACCCGTAGTACAGGTCACCAGATCTCCACCCCCTAGGTTTAACAATATTTTTTACCTGAAACACTTAGTTTGAGACCAGGACAATGTATGTGATATTGACTCAATTTAATAGTAATAATAGTAAATTAGTATAAACATTTCAGCGTACAGCAACGGTAAATTAAAATCATTGAATACCTACTTGTGTTCTTCTAGCTTCAGCTATCCACCCGGCGATTTCATTAGTACAACAGTGTTAAAAGTAAAACCACGGTTACTACAAGTAAAATGTAGGTAGGTAATTGTAATCTCGTTGACTAGTTGATATTTGAACGCTGTTTTAAATTTGTGTAAATTCTACAAAAAAATTAAATTCAGTTACGTTAAATGTCATTCGTTAAATAAAAAAAAAATCAGGACTTTGTGATAGGCATAGTAGTTAATGCTTTTACGACTAAATGTAGGTAGCCTGCAGAAGTGCTAATAACCATGTCACATGACGCAGTTGCAAGGTTGAATTTTCATTTCAATAAAAAACAATTGTACCTACTGGATAAAACACTAAGCCCTAAAACGAAACTATGTCTTTTTTGTTTAATTACCTCTATTTTGTACATTTCCCATAAAAGATTCATAGAGACTTAAACATTTTATCACCTTACAGACTAAAAAGGTCAAGTATTATCTTCGAATTTGACCTCTAGCTTTCACAATAACAGATATTGTGAAAGCTAGAGGTCAGAATAACCAGCAGTTGCAAACCTCTGTAAATGAGAAAATCTATATCTTCTTCTATCTATAAATTTAACTTCTAAAGAAATGAGTGCGTTGTAATTTGTAATCCACACTCAGCGCCATTCATTGGTTCAATTTGAAACTAATGCCCGGAAACGAACTGAAGGCGGGCCACTATGTCGTTAATTGGTTGATTTTATTCTCGGGCAAATCAAGATCGCTTCCCGAGTCGCGACTCGGTAAGCGTAGTGTTGGACGCCCTTTTTTTTTGTTGACGCTGGGGAATGCCGCTGACCCGAAGTGGGTCAACGTAGTCTTGCGACTCCTTATGCATACCCTCCTGCCAAGGGGCAGTCATACTGGGGGGAGCGATAGGAACAACCGGGAGCGTAGAGCCGTCCCCTGTGCAATGCCGGCACTGGTACCCCCGTACCGGCTGGCCTCTTCTTTGAAGAGAAGAGAGACGCACGTTTTGTCGGCGTCTTCTCCCCCTCCTTGGCCTTCTGCGACCAGTCTCGTGAGGGTCTTCCTCACGCAGTCGCTCAGCTACCTCTTTCTGGGACATTACATCCTCACAGAAAGAGGCGAATGCCCTAAAAGCCTGTCCGTTGGCGACCATCGCCCGAACTATACTTGGGAGTGAAAGGTTACTCCCAATATAACATGCGTCAGTGCCTGCCGCTGTTCATCCCATGGACTGCACTCGGCCGAACATACTTTGGCCGAGTGTGTTTAAAAATAAATTTGGGTCAAATGCTAGCAACAAGTACATACATTGTCTCCGATTCATCCAAGTTTAGTCAGAGTATAAATAGCCAGTAAAATCAAAATAACATTCAAAAGCTTTGAATTTATATTTTATACCTAAAAGCACTAGGTAAACTCATATAAAAAAAAATAACTTTCAGCCTGCTACTACAAAGGTAAAGAAAATCCTTTCAATCCTTCTGTTTTATTATGTGGATCAGCTTTTGTTTGTAATATAAGAATCATTGAATTGTGTCGTTTTTAACACTGATATTTTGTGTCGAGTGAGTTGTCACGTGAACAACTTGCTTTGACCTAATAGAGTCTTAAAACCTACGACTTTGTTAAAAATAGTATCCACAGAATCCTCAGGACATTAAAACGCTAAACACCGGCGTGTTATTGAGTGACTGTGACTTTGACTGTTGACTACAATTTTATCAACATAACACTTGACATTGGCAAAATTAACTGTGTCCTGAACACAATACAGGCCAATAAAGAAAAAAAAATAACTTTGGGTCAATCGCTAGCAACAAGTACATACATTGTCTCCGATTCATCCAAGTTTAGTCAGAGTATACCTCTCAATAGCCAGTCAAATACAAAATAACATTCAAAAGCTTTGAATTTATATTTTATACCTAAAAGCACTAGGTAAACTTATATAAAAAAAAACTTTCAGCCTGCTGCTGCAAAGGTAAACAAAATCCTTTCAATCCTTCTGTTTTGTTTTGTGGATCAGCTTTTGTTAGTGGCGCTAGTTATACTGAAAATGTAATTTACACTTTAGTAGATTTTTTGTTCGTAAAGCATATTACTAATTGTACTATATTTATTTAAGTTTTTTCACTAAAATCGATTCTCGGTACAAACAATATGTAAACCCAATAAAATAATTATTGAATCAGGCTCAAACTGAGTGTTACTTGAGCGTGTTATATAATATAACGGTAAATCAAAAAGAAAGAGAGTAACTGTCCCTGCTTTTAATGTACCCTCAAAATTAACGTTAAGTTTTCTAGAGATGACGCTAGTTGGTAGGGAATAATACTACAGCCAATAAGTACAGTGGCCAGCACATCAAGTTACTACAATCTGTCAAATTTCCTCAGTTGATATTGAACCAAACACGTTTGACATAAAAGTGAGGTTCGATTGAAGAAATTTGACAGATTGTAGTAACTTGATGTGCAGGCCACCGTACATTACAACTAACGCTATCTCTTACTAAACTTAGTCCGAGCGAATTGGGGTCAGTGGCATATATCTATCACGTAATGTAGCTTATATAAAGTCTTTTGGATATCTGTCAACGTATTAGAGGTCTAATGAAGTGTAATGAAGTTCAAAGCAATTTATCCAAAATACCCAAGACCCTGAACTTTTAAATTTTAAAAACATTAAATTGCATTTTACTTAAACTATTCTATAAAAGTTTCGTCAGTAGGGACGCTAGTCTAGTAGTAGTAGAAACAACATCCAATGTGCACGCTGATAACTGACTCATTAAGCATTTTTAAACTTTCAGACTACCAAGGAGGTAAATGAAAATCTTTGAATAATTATGTTGTTGCTTCAGCCATCTTGCAGAAATTTTATGAGCATAATAGTTCTTTCTGCTGTCAGAAAACAACGCGGTTCACAGGCTGACTCATGTGATTTGCAACTCCGAGTTGTCCGGGTGTGTGTAGCTAAACTACGTCATTTTAGCGATGTAGCCTCTTAAACAGCATCTTGCTGTATGTCGTTGGGGCTCAAACTGTATGTATCTTGTGCATTTATTTATCCTGCACATACATATTATCATCCCTCATTGATAAAATACTTTATTTTTTTTTATGTTGAAATATGGATTTTACTTAAACTATATTCTATTAAAATTTCTTAAATAGAGACGCTAGCTAGTAGAACCAACATCCAATGTGCACGATGATGACTGACTCATTAAGCATTTTTAAACTCTCAGACTACTAAGAAGTTAAATTAAAATCTTTGCATTAACTTAATCAAGTAATATAACTTTGGCTAAGACAGCGTAGTAAGTAGTAAGATAACTATGTTCCAGTATTAAATTATATCCCTAGGGATATAATTAATATTACGGCTATCTTACTGCGACATATACCTACACGGTCATGTCTCTCTCATTGCTTGCAATTTATACGGGAAAATTTTAGAAGATGTTTCGGTCGTAATTTGGATTTGTCTACAGAATCCGTAGTCGGTAGCACTCTCATTTGGCTAAAGCAACTTAAAGCTTTTAAATTACATACTAGTTGCTTAGAAGTTGAATAAAAATTACTTGATAAAATTCATAATACAAATATTTCTTACCTTTCAGATTACAACAACGGTAAGTCAAATGTGCAATTGTGCATCTTTCTAAAATGCGCAGTTTTCGCCTTCTCACGTAAATTAAAAAAAAAACATACATTTAATTTTCGGTTAAATGAAGCACTTCTACTCAGCTTTTGGTAGCAAAAAGTGGAGTCAAACAAATCGTGTGTTTCTGTATCGATCGCCCTGTTGCCAGCCCTATAAATTTTATAGTATTAATATATTATAGTACGCTTGATCTCGCAAACAGCACTCATTGTGTTTCATCGCTGTTTGATTTCCATTGGAAAGTAGCTATGGTACATTGAGTAGAGCTGTAACATTTTTTCTTTAAATACCCACAGTACAGTTAGTTTTTTTTTATATTAAATGGATTTGCACTTGATCTCATCTCACCTGGTGGAGAGCGATAATGAGGTCTAAGATAATGAAAGAAAGCATAATCATTATAATATCGAAAGCAGAGCGGATGTGCAATGGACATTTAAGTGAGTGTGTGCGATTGTTACAATCGGTCTCTTGCCTGGGACGGATGTAACATCAATGGCGGACAGTTGTTACACTAAAAAGCAAAACATAAGTCACACATTAGAATCAGTTCTATTGATAAAAGTTGAGAAAATAACTAATCAATAATATTTAAAGCACGTTTAAGTAGTCTCATAAGATGATTATTACCTACCTTAAAACGAATCAGCGTAGGTGTTATGTTTCTCAAAATGCTCCGATTACGTGAAGAAATTTTGAAATACAACAATTATACAGGGTGTATCTGTGAACGTGTTCGTGTGAAAGAGATGGCCCCTGCCATCGTTCGACCTTATAGCAATGTGTTAAGGTCGAGATGCCGGGCAGAGAATTGAAGGAGTGGTTTAGGGAGTGTCCTAACTGCCCAACACCAATACTATGTTTACTACGAGTTCTTTGACCCACTTTGACCCCCAACACGGACCATTAGTTTACAGGACTTTAGGATTACTTTGATCGAAAATAATTTGAAATACATGCATCTATTTTACCGTTTTATATTTTTCATGAATATAGGTATATACGAGTATACCTACTCCCAAATCACTGATGTGATGGCACTGGATGACGGACGACGTTGCTGGCGTGCAACGCCAAAACTCCGGAGAGAGGCGACTGCAGGCCCCCCTCACAGACCCGCACCCTGCTGGCAGCAGGGCAGAGAAAGGAGAGGGCACCTACAGACTTCCGACACTGCCCGAAAATATTATGCAACCTAGGAGTCATGTCGGGACTTGTTTATCGCGCCACTCTCACCCTGTACTCCTCTACCTAACGTACACAGTTTTATTAATATTTCAACTTTAACAACCGTATCCAGACCACCCTTCCGGTTAGTTCTACTGTAAAAAAGCATAATGATGATAGCAGAGGGTGTCTATAACGTCTGCAACCTATCATATAAAAAATATCATCCTGGAAGCTCATTTTTGTATATAGTTACAGTCATCTTGCTGTAGACTATTGTACCAGTTTGCAATATAAAAGAAATATTATTTTCATTTCAGTTTTTTCATCATTAGATTTGATAAAATAAATTTTATCAGCTGTAATATAATGAAAATATTTGCATTCTTTCAGAAAAAGGTAAAATTCAGTATAAAACTCAATATTGCATTATTTATTACTTAAAAGCAAAGTAAAGTATCAGCTTATATACTGTCTCACTGCATTAGCGATGAATTACTTACGTCATTATTTTTCTGACTGTTGGCAGAAAAACCTATATTAATAAATATTATACAGTACTATCTACTCTCATCATTCATGAGAAAAACAGCAGTTGGTGACAGATTTGAAAAAAAGGAGAACTACCCGTAAATTGTATTCTCGTTGATAAAGAACAGCTTGACTACCATCCCATCTAACATTAATTATCATTTTCATTACATGCATTTTTCCATTTTTAGAAAACATGGGTTTGTATTAAAAAAAATATAAATATTACATGCAAGCTAATTAGGTTGAAAACGGATATATCACTTTTGAAAAACTTTTTTTAAACGATTACTAACTTTTGTCTCCATTTAGTTTAAGTTTCTGGAGAAATTTTATTTTTAACGACTGAATTGAGGTTTTTTAATTGATTTTTAAAAAAGATGTGTCTTAATTAAAATGACCTCGTTTTGCGACATAAAATTTCTAACTTCGTTCATTTTCTCAAACGATGTTAAAAGTTGGTATTCAGACATTACTCGGACGCGGCTAGTATGGAATATATTGTATTACATTGCCCCAACCATTGCAATGTTTGTTTTACTCGAGCCACAGTATTTACCTATATCTACTGCGTTACTTTTTTTTCGGCACATATTCATTTTAGTAAATTTAGGCATAAATAATCGCACAAAATGCTCTAAGGTTAGTTAGGTTACCACAATATACCAGACTGTGCACAGAAAAAAAAATCGTTAATCTAAAGTGAGATTTAAATCTATTAACAATACGGTACCTAGATATTGTCTTGATAAGCGATCGCTAATAGAAATGGTCCTGTGTAAGAAAGTGCAAGAATAAATAATTAATTATTGGGTTTAGAAAAAAGGTAGAAAATGTCATCATTTTCTATTTGTAAATTACCGGTACGAACGATTCCTAAACTATGAAACGTATTTAAACATTTCTACAGTTCCTATAAATAATAAAATAGTCATTGTTATTTTTAAAATAAATCTAAATATACTACTGGCGCCGCCAATTGATTTATATTAATTGTGAGGATTATGAGACATATTTTTTAAAAATCCAGCTATAAAAACATAAAAAAACGTATTTACAATTATGTGGGGCACACTTATGTAATAATTTCTTCCTTCCGCGATTTAATTTTCATAATTGCTAAAAGAAGCCACTTTTCGCAATTATGAAAATTATTGTTACTTACTTGGCGCGTGTAAAAATATTGTCACGCATCTCATATAGTTTCTTTTGTAAATACTTTCTTTTATGTTTTCATAGCTGGAGTTTTTAAAAAATATCTCATAATCCTCACAATTAATACAAATCAATTGGAGGCGTTAGTTTCGTCACGGTGTCGCATCAACGTCGTACGACCCAAAAGCCTCACACGAGGCAAAAACAATTGATTTTCTATTGTGTCTGCTGTCTGGGCCTTACGACGTATTAAAACAACTCTTCATCCACGGGTTATTTTGTGTGCACGGCCTGGGTTTGGCGTAATGTTGCGTAAAGCACCCCGTAAAAGTTTTCGGTTTCGGTTAAATGCTCAGGTTGTGGCTAAATGATTCTACCAGCCTCTCTGTTTTCAATTTAGCTTAACAAGTTTTCTCTATGAGCCACATTTGAAAATGTTGGTTAATAACTGTTGGTTAGTTTATATTGTTCTTATATACCAAACCATTTTTTTATTTTTTGCAGAAGGAAAAGGTATATTAATATTTTCTTAAAAAAGACTCAATCATTGTCGCTGTCATCATCATTAGCGTTTTGTGCCGGTTGAATTTTCTTGAAGTCTTTTTCTTGCTACAACTCATCCACTTCGCAGGGTCTTGAGCATCTATTGAAGCGAGTTATAGGGGGCTATCGCGTGTGCAAAACCCACTAGACAGCGTACTGTTAAACTGAGGTCCAACTTCAACGTCATTGGTTGTTTAGTGACACTTTGACACCTAACATCAAAAATAACCAATCACCGTGTATATGGACCTCAGTTCTAGAGTAGCGGTTTATTCACACGCGATAGCCACCATTATTATGCATGCCATTTCTTACAATGTCAACTTTTTTGGATCTACACTTTCTGCTAGGACCCGGCGGTGGTTTTGTTTTCCACGTAGCTGTAGGTATGGTTTATCCAAAAATTGGCTGTAGGTACCTGTGCAGGTGACTTCCTCCCTTTTGTCGTCGAACCCGAGGCTTGCAAGATCTTTCAACAATAATCTGCCCAGCTTCTCGATATCTCAGGTGACCGTAACGCTAGCAGCTCCTCGACCAAAGCATTTGGTTGTTGTCATCGTTTCTTTTTTCTTTTTATGTGTCTATTTTTAAGTTAATGTAAGTATTGCTTTATCTTGTGTGTATATATTATGTGTCATCTGTGGCCTGCCCTTACTCCGTTTCAGGAGATTAGTTTTAAGCCAAGCCAAGTGATGGCGCTATCTGTACGTATATTACATTGTCGTGTGTGACCAATTGTGTGACGGACAATATGTATGACGGAAATGTTTTACATAAAATTATCTAAAAAAGGTCCCACAACTGCATATTTCTATCCTTTACTATAGTTAACTCACAATAACACGTGTAACTATCCGAACTGATAAGCTATTTTTCGATAGCTCGGAGCTTTCTGATTGTATTTGTTTACCCTTTCGTTTATAATACTCACACTCTCCCTAATTAATATTTGTGTTGGGTCTGGGTGTTTGTAGTTCCTTCGTTGTTTCTGGTTTCCATAGCACAAGGGAAAACCTTAGTTTGAAATCAGTACAATGTATGTGATGTTGTCTCAATTTAATTTTATCAGTGTACAGTAAAATCAATGCTGGTTTATGTTACACTGTCATTCCATAAGAATACTTCATATAATTTCTTTGTAACTCGTTTTAAAAAAATATATATTTAATTTATTTAGAGGTAACTTCCCACGACAACGTAATGGCTTAACGTAACTAAACTGAATCCCGTTTTGCTTTACGCACAACAGCGCAATCTATTGACTGGGCTTAAAACTAATCTTCCGAAACGAAGTGCGGGCAGGTCACTAATAGTTCATAATGTTTATACTCGGATAAGTACATAACTATAACAATATGTCTATGTTACAGGGAAAAGTAAGTTAAATAAATACGTAACGTTAAAAAGTTAAGCAAAAAGACTAATAGATTAGTAGGTACTCAGGTTAATCATTTCACATAGGTCAAATTCCGCTATGGAGCTTGCTGAGCTAATGAAGAGATTTCCAATTACATTACATAGTCAGTTAGTTTCTCTAGAGCGAAGATGGCGTAACTAGTACTCGTATATTGGGGTAAATGCAAAAAGTATAAAGTTATTATTACAATGTTCCCGTTATTTCATTGTCATTTACCCGTATAAAAATATAAAAAAATATAATTTATTTGTAAAAACATGATTGAATTAATAAAGATATTATTATCCTTATGTTTCGTGGCTTTAATTAAATTTCATACATAGCAAGCCAACATACAGCCTTATTCGGCACTCTGATTATACAGGGTGTATTTACATCCGTTTAACCACGTGTCCTATCAGCCATTCGTCAAAAAAAAATCTACTTTTTGTATGGGGATACAAAATGACCAAATTACGTACCTAATCAATTTTTTTTGCGATTTTTTTTAAAGGCATGTAAAATAAATGTTATTCAATATGGTTGGTAGAACACGTTGTCAAAGTGACGTAAATTTTCACTGATACACCTTGTACCTATTATTTAAATAACCACTTTTTTACTTTCAGCAAGCATGGGATGTAAGTGCTAATAATTAATTTAAGTAAGCCCATAATAATGCTTAATATCTTCGGCTTGCAGCAAAAGTCAAAGACCTCACATTGTTAATGTGAACGAATAAAGTTCTGTTAGAATAACATAGTGAAAAATAACATTAAGTATTTACTTACTAAGCTTTACGTAATGGTATAGAGCAGTAGATTTGTCATTGTGTACCTATATTTATCACCAGTAAGTTGTAAATCCATCTATATAATGTATTAATTATATAGTTACTAGCGGCCGCCCACGACTTCGTCCGCGTGGAATAGTAACTTTTTATCCCCCTTTTAACCCCTTACAACCCCCTCTTTGCACTAAAAAGTAGAGATTTCGCGTAGCTTCCAGAACATTCTAGTATGTTCTTCCAGAATGTTCTTCCAGAATCGTCGGCGGCATATTGCAACTAGGGCTTTTAGATTCTTCTTCACAGTAAAATTCTTGATGTTACTCGTAGCTTCTCGAACCTTCCATAAGTTTCGATTGCGTTCGACGCGTGAGTTCGGCTGACTGTGCGTATGTGACCTAGTGCAAAGGAATATGGAACTTCTTGCTTATAATAATAATGATTCTTAGTATGACGATTACTAAGTTATTTGGATACTAAAGCAAGCAAGGCCCATACAGCAGACACAATGGAAAATCAATTGTTTTCTGCCTTTATTTTGTAAAATAATTAAAATTATTATTTTTTGGGTTTCAGAAAGCTAAGGTAAAACTTAACATTTGATTCATCTGTATATTATTTTACCACACAGCTATTTCATCATAATAATTTGGCTTTATCCGCCTTTGTTTGCGTAGAAGAGGCAAAATGGTTTTATTGTTTTTATAAACTTTCATTTTGTTACTACGACCAGGCCTGTCCCACTCCGCGTGTAGGTATCAAACTTGCAAGTACATGCGGCGGCCCCTCCGGAGGGGGGCCAATATTAACACATTACAAATTATTTAACTATTTTTTAAGTATTTATTTCTAAATATAATAATGTAAGGTATTCCCTAATTCTAAAAACTGCCCAAATAATTGTTGCCATCGTTTAGACATCTTATTTCGGCTTCTCTTAGCCTGCTTTCTCTCCCGCTCTGTTTCTTGCTGGATATTCCGCCATTCAGTTCAGGTCTGACAAAAACCGGCCTGCTAGATCTGACTGCATCCGTGTACGGGTCCTTCTGGGGATGGGGGATGACGGGTCTTGAAAACAGCCTCTACGCTGCCGGCGAGGCGTTAGAGGCAAGGAGGACTCTGACGAGCTTGTGCCCTGCTCTGTAGGATGGTAGAGGGGTCCTTGCAGCCGACGCCACGCCTACTGCGGCGCACTGGTTTCAAGAGACGTTAGAGAGATTAAAACAAGCACTAAACTTTCAATTTGCCACTAAAAATTCACCTAATAAAGTCTTTCACCCATGCTGTCATCTTAGAATTATTCTAAGTCTGTCACATTGACAAAAATAATACCAATACAATTCAAAAACATCATAAACATCAGCTTTACCCACTGCTATAAGACATTTAAAATAGTCGGATTATCTTAATTTTTTAATTTCGTGGCTGTGGATATCAAGCTTTTTTGGGTATATCTATCGAACTCTGTCTTTTGAGTACAGTTAGAAAGAATCAGCTACCTAGGGCGTGATGACAAGCACGTCACTTCTGCGTAAATAACGCACTCGATATCGAGCTAACGCTAACGTTTTAAACCCTACGTACGTGTTCAATCGAAATCTATTCGACGCCCGTTTACTCGCTCGCTATCGACTGTAGTACGTTACGTTACTTTTCGATGCCAACTCATGGTAGCGCTACAGTGAAAAATAACGAGCGAGCGGCGACGAATGCGCGACAGTTGCGTGCGATAGAGGGTATTTGACTAATTTTTTTATGTTTTTAATCAAAAGACCTCTCAATTTAAGAAACATTATTGAAAGAATTACTCGATTCTGATTTGAATTACTTGAGATATCATAACTTTAAGAGCACATATTTTGGGCAAGCCCAAAAACGCTCTATACAAATGACTACAGGCGAGTGACGTCACTTGCCCGTATCCTGTAATGGCCGCGACTAGTAAATTTTGTTTGGTAGCTATATCAAATGTTTCGTTTACGTAAATGGTTTTATAATCAAAGTTGGTGGAAAATGTACGGGTAGCTCGATGATATAATTAGTTTTTTAAATTGTAATACTTTAAAAATGGACTTGCCCATGAAACTTTGAATGCTCATAAAACCAGCTAGACGTTATATTTTTACTGAAAATTTTGGCCATTGGTTCTTATTTACCAGTATTTTGGAAAAGTATAAATATTTTTTACTATATCGACATTAGTCAAATACCCTACTGTAGGTGTTGAACGTTGGGCGGTCGGAATTTCAACTTTATGTTATGGTAGCCTGAGCCTATATTTTTCTATAAACGGTTTTAAGAGATGGCGCTGTACGCATTACATTGAAAGAGTGTCTGTTCGAAAAAATAAAAAACGACATATCTCTAAACTAAATGACGGAACGAGTACGATATAAAGATACAAAAAAATCTCAATTAAGTAGTGCATTATTGGAATGGTGAGTTCTAAGCGTTACTATAAGAGTCTATATGCTAATTTCTTCAAACAAGGCCTTCGTATAATTAGGAATTAGGTTGGCAGCGCACGTGTAACTCCACTGGTGTTGCAAGTGTCCATGGGCGGCGGCAATTGCTTACCATCAGGTGATCCGCCTGCTCGTTTGCTACCTATCACATAAAAAAAAGGATAGAACTTCAGTCACAGGTTTCGTTCGTTTAATGTCTAAATATCGTCGTAGCCTCTTTCCATTCTGTACAAGGCCAGAACGCAAGGGTGTGTAACTAATCGCGTATAGATTGGAAATCAGTTTTTTACTAAGGTTTTCCAATCTATACTAGACTAGAACGCACATACTCGCGTATACTTCGTAGTCACAAAACTTAACTAGCTTGTTCCAAAATATACAGTACCAGAATGCATACGGACTAATCGTGTATAATTTGGAGTAGGTAAGCGCGCAAAAGTTTAGATTCCAACCTATACGCGAGCAGTTGCATGCGTCATTTTGATTCGTGGACCTCTCTTTCTATTGCCTTGTAATTCATATTTGCGTCTCATCCTAAACATGGCATCATCTTTTAATTACAAATATATGGTAAATAAATACACTGAAATAGTTTTTTCGTAACGTGATCTTATTCGGTTCTCTCGCGACTTACTGGCTTTATTAAAAGAAGAGTGTTTATTAAAAGATGATTTAAATTTTAATTTTTAAATCAATTTTTTCCGAAGATTCGAATTTAAACAGCTCTTGTTTATATTCACCACACTTACATAGTAAAAACTCTTCTAGACTGTCTTTCGGCACGTTTTAGACAACTATTTCAGTGTATAATTTGTAATAATAACTAGGTAGTTTATTTATTTAACCTTATATTAATTAAGCTGATTTATCATTTCTAAGTACAATGTGTAAAACAATGATCATCATGTAAGCTTACAAAAAATCTGCTGTTTCATACGTTCTCCTATACTCATATTTTGGCAGTGAACGGTATACCTATGTGTGCACCCTTAAGTATTATCGCTATTTTTTTACACCTTGTATAAAGCGTAGGGAGGCCCTTGCCCTTCAGTGGAACACTTGGGCTCATAATAAATATTTAGATCTCTTAAACTCTTGTAAGGCGTAAATGATGTTGTATAGTTTGGAACCAGGACGCACGTTATCACGTTACAAACTATACACGAGCAGTTCGCAAAATTCTTATATACTTTGTAATCGCACATTTAAAAACATTATTACAATATATACACGACCAGTTTCCTATGGCTGCGTTTTGGCCTTGTATAGATTGGAAAGACGCATCGTCGTAAGGCGATTCTTAGCTAAGGGGATTCATCCGTCTGGCTCGGGTATTAGCTTTACCTTTATTTTAGTTTTTTCTTGGATAATATTGAGTGTTTTGTGAAAGATTTGAAGTTTTTTTTTTATTTTAAATCTTAATTGACAAATATGATCTACTATTAATGAATATGAACTCAATTGGCTTATAACTAATCTCCCGAAACAAAGTGACAGCAGGCCACGGCTAGTAAATGAAAACTAAATTAAGACAACATCACATAAATTGTCCTGGATCCAAAATAAGGTTTCCCCTTGTGCTATGGATACCAGATACAACGAACGAACCACAAACACAAATATCTGTTTCATTATCAAACATTTGTGTTGCTGCGGAAATCGAACCCGCGACCTTTGCGTCTCAACTGGTGCTCAAACCACAGCGCTAAACGGGTCGTCAAAACTTAATTATTACTTACCAACGGAAACAAAATTTTTTGTTACCAAAATTTACCTACCTACGAGTATATTTTATCACCAAGTTGGATACAACTTTACCTAATAAATAGATCTATCACCGAGAAATATTTTCGTGACAAATCTACCATTTTGATGAAAAACCCAAATACAGGGAGTATCTGTGAACATTTACATCCCTTTAACATTGTGTTCTACCAACTATTCTTAACAACATTTGTTCGTTTAAATCAACGTTTCCCAATAGCCGGGTCGCGACCCGGTGCCGGGCCACCAAAAAGAAATAACCGGGTCGCGATATTTTCACCTTATTTTAAAAACATGAATGTCTATATATATAATTCTTTAGTAAAAAATAAGACACTACTAGTACCTAGTACTAATAAACATTTCTACTTTTAATTAATGTGTTATACTTGAGTTTGAAAGTACTTAGTGGGCCACGAAGGGTCATTGTGAAAATTACCGGGCCATGGCATAGCAAAGTTTGGGAAACACTGGTTTATATCATACCCCTTACCAATTGTGTTATTTTACGTTTGGTATGTATCATTACAACTAACAAGGCTGGGCAATGCGATCCAAAGTTTTGTAAAAAAGTAATTAATTTATTATTTTATTGGCACAATCGGTTCATCAGATATGTCATTGATCAGATATGAAAATAGAAGTTTATTCTTATAAAAGTTCATTTAACTCTTATATATAGCGATCGTCTACTATTTCCGACCGGTTGGTTCAGTAGTAATGCTGCGTCTGGGCCAAGGGTTGCAGGTTCGATCCCCGCACAGTACAAACATTTGTGTGCATGAACATGTCTGTTTGTATTGGTCTGGGTGTTTTCTATGTATTATAAGCATGTTTTTACAAAGAAAAGTATTATATGTATATATTTGTAATCCCACTGTTGGTTCTGAATTCTGATATCTGTAACACAGGTGCTTGAGCTACCAATCTCAGAGTCAGATCAATGTATGTGATGTAGTGAAAATATTAAAAAAAATATTAAAATTTCCAGCAAGCTGGGGTATGTATTTCAAGTCTCCTTATTCTTTTACTTTTTAACGTATGTGTTCAAGATAGCAAGGTCGGCCGCCGCACAGTCCAGCGGATATCTCATCATAAATATTTTTCATATTACAGAAATATAATATACAAAATATGTATTTCTATAATAGGTATATAGATATAGAAAAATCATGAATATTTTTTGTATTTTAAACGAACTAATAATGTTAATAATTTACTTTATACAATTGTCTTCAAAAGTTTTTATTACATTTTTCAAAGCAATTGGAAAAAAAAATAATGCGAAATTATCATCCAATCATAAAAAAACGAATAAATAATATTTGACGCAGACTTCAGTTTCGTCTTTTTTTCGCATGAACTGTTAAAAAGTTTATTTTCTATTGTATCAATTCATGATACTGTTACTTTGAAGGAAGTTCTTTCTTTGAAAAAAACAACAGTCCCAGACATTATCTGACGTTCCCGGAATTACGCCAAGACTATTCACACATTTTAAGTACCTCTGTTGATTTTTTAACGACGCAACTCATAATCAATAATAGGTATTGAGCTTTTTTGGAAGTAGGTATACAGGTAGATCTGAAAATGTTTCTTTAAAATACCATTTCATAACATTGCAAAATTTATAAACACTTTATAAATTGCAGCAATGGATGGTTTGTATTAATTTCTTCCCTACTTAACTCAATCCAATACTTGGAGCCACAAACACAAAGCTGAAATGGCCAAAATTCCAATTTCAAACGTCGAAAGAGTCCTACCTACTTATATTGAAGGATTACATTTTTAATAACTTGCCCTTCACCATTAAACCCTTACAAGGATTTGTATTTGACACAAAACTAAGTGGAAATAATAGCTATTGTGTTAATGCTTCTACGATTTAAAGACATGCAAAATGTCGTACGACGTCACTAGCCCTACGCACGCCACTTAAAATTACTTCGGATATGGACGTACTATGGATTGAGAATAGAAAAGCCTGTAGAGTAATATTAGTAACTTTGCGTATCCTAATGCCCCCAAAGCGGATGGACATTTGGATGCAGGACTGATCGAAGAAGTAGATGTTCAGGCATTTTTTTTTAAAGCGCTAAGGTGAAGTGAAAGATTGTATTACCTGGTGCTGTATCTGATGTCTGGAAGGGCGGAACAGACGTAGTGGAAGTGGTTACGCTATTTTTCCGAGAGAAAAAATACATACATTATAAAAATTCAGAGAAGCGCATTCACAGCGTAACGTGCTTTGAGATTACCTTAGCGTAGCTTAGCAAGCTACCTCTATGAGCCAGATCTGAAATTGTTTGTTAGTAGCTGCTGGTTATATAATACATATAAATATTTTATTATATAATATTCTTCCTCATTTTTTGCAGAAAGATAAGGTATGTTCTCATTTATTCTCTTAATTGAGACTCGAGTCTTTTTCACCACAAAGGTTGAATGGTCAAACGTGCCATTTGATAGCTAGATTCATCACTGTCAATCACCTTTATGTATACAATCATGCGTGTAGCAGACACAAAACTAGCTCGCTGAGGATTCAAGGCAGTTTCCCTCCAGAGCCCAATGCACAGCCCAAAGAGCTGAACCTAGAAACTGAAAATCAGGAGCGGGGTTCTTGTATCGTGAAAGTAGGCACTAAGAAAGTCTTTACATTTTCAAGGGATTCATGCAATAAGTAATTTTTATTGATAAATTATGCGAAAATGTTTTAATTGGGTTTATAACTTGCAATTCAAAGTAATTAGCCCTTTGAGAGATTATATGATATGGGGTTTTAATATTGGTAAAGTCAGAGACTCATAATAACGTTTGGGCTTCTTGTCCTACTGCAAAAAGTGACTTACAAATTTTGTAACATCGTCATTATATTTCTTACCTTACAGGGGGAAGTAAGTTCAATAAAAGCGTCCTCACGTAGAATGGTTTCATTGTTTTTTTATGAAAAACGTTCATTTTGTTGCTATGAAATGACGATTTATTTAAAAATTCAACAAGTAAAGTACCTTAAATTTTTTAAATATGCATATTTGTTTTTGTATCAACATAACTAACAAGGATGTCGATGCGATCCAAAGTTTTGTACAAACAAAACTAATTAGTTTTTATTTTATTGGCACAATTGGTTTATCAAATATATAAACATAAATTCATTGTTATCTTAGTTTATTTAACTCTTATATCTACTCGCTCTTCTACTATTTTCAGCAATTTGGGGTTTGTATTACAAGTCTCCCATGTTCGAGCTTTTTAATATGTGTTCAAGATAGCAAGGTCGGCCGCACACGTCCTTGCGAATGTCCCGCCGCGTTCCAGCACTCTGCTACTGCAGAATTTCTAAAATATATTGATATTCATACAATGCATTTAATCTACAATTATAATTCTGAGCTTACTTTAAAATAAATACATTTTTAGATCTCAAATTTTTCATTTGAAATATGCATATGTTACGGTTAGGTAATCTGATTGAAAATTATTCATAATAACCACATTTTTTGGTTACTTGTGCTTGCAAACGTATGTAAGAAAGCTATACTTATAGCATTCTGAGAGCTAGTAACAGACTAGAGAGATGTAACATGTTTTTTTTTTAAAGGAAGAAGTACCGTTTTGTAGATTAACGAATTAATAATGTTAAAAATGAACTTTATTTAATTCTCTTCATAAGCCTTTATCATCGTTCACGCATGATACACGAAAAAAAGATATTCACAAAGCAATCGCAAAAAATATTAATGCAAATTATCACTTATCCAATATTTGGCGCAGACTTCAGTTTCGTCTTTTTTTCGCGTGAACTGTTAAAAAGTTTATTTTCTATTGTATCAATTCATGATACTGTTACTTTGAAGAAAAATATTTCTTTGAAAAAAAAAACAGTCCCAGACATTATCTGACGTTCCCGGAATTACGCCAAGACTATTCACACATTTTAAGTACCTCTGTTGATTTTTTAACGACGCAACTCATAATCAATAATAGGTATTGAGCTTTTTTGGAAGTAGGTATACGGGTAGGTCTGAAAGTTTCTTTAAAATACCATTTCATAACATTGCAAAATTTATTAACATTTTATAAATTGCAGAAATGGGCGGTTTGTATTAATTTCTTCCCTACTTAACTCAATCCAATACTTGGAGCCACAAACACAAAGCTGAAATGGCCAAAATTCCAATTTCAAACGTCGAAAGAGTCCTACCTACTTATATTGAAGGATTACATTTTTAATAACTTGCCCTTCACCATTAAACCCTTACAAGGATTTGTATTTGACACAAAACTAAGTGGAAATAATAGCTATTGTGTTAATGCTTCTACGATTTAAAGACATGCAAAATGTCGTACGACGTCACTAGCCCTACGCACGCCACTTAAAATTACTTCGGATATGGACGTACTATGGATTGAGAATAGAAAAGCCTGTAGAGTAATATTAGTAACTTTGCGTATCCTAATGCCCCCAAAGCGGATGGACATTTGGATGCAGGACTGATCGAAGAAGTAGATGTTCAGGCATTTTTTTTTAAAGCGCTAAGGTGAAGTGAAAGATTGTATTACCTGGTGCTGTATCTGATGTCTGGAAGGGCGGAACAGACGTAGTGGAAGTGGTTACGCTATTTTTCCGAGAGAAAAAATACATACATTATAAAAATTCAGAGAAGCGCATTCACAGCGTAACGTGCTTTGAGATTACCTTAGCGTAGCTTAGCAAGCTACCTCTATGAGCCAGATCTGAAATTGTTTGTTAGTAGCTGCTGGTTATATAATAACTATATAAATATTTATTATATAATATTCTTCCTTATTTTTTTGCAGAAAAAGATAAGGTTATGTTCTCCATTTATTCTCTTAATTGAGACTCGAGTCTTTTCACCACAAAGGTTGAATGGTCAAACGTGCCATTTGATTGCTAGATTCATCACTGTCAATCACCTTTATGTATACAATCATGCGTGTAGCAGACACAAAACTAGCTCGCTGAGGATTCAAGGCAGTTTCCCTCCAGAGCCCAATGCACAGCCCAAAGAGCTGAACCTAGAAACTGAAAATCAGTAGCGGGGTTCTTGTATCGTGAAAGTAGGCACTAAGAAAGTCCTCTACATTTTCAAGGGATTCATGCAATTAGTAATTTTTATTGGATAAATTATGCGAAAATGTTTTAATTGGATTTATAACTTGCAATTCTAAAGTAATTAGCCCTTTGAGGGATAATATGATATGGGGTTTTAATATTGGTAAAGTCAGAGACTCATAATAACGTTTGGGCTTCTTGTCCTACTGCAAAAAGTGACTTACAAATTTTGTAACATCGTCATGATATTTCTTACCTTACAGGGGGAAGTAAGTTCAATAAAAGCGTCCTCACGTAGAATGGTTTCATTGTTTTATTATGAAAAACGTTCATTTTGTTGCTATGAAATGACGATTTATTTAAAAATTCAACAAGTAAAGTACCTTAAATTTTTTAAATATGCATATTTGTTTTTGTATCAACATAACTAACAAGGATGTCGATGCGATCCAAAGTTTTGTACAAACAAAACTAATTAGTTTTTATTTTATTGGCACAATTGGTTTTATCAAATATATAAACATAAATTCATTCTTATATTAGTTCATTTAACTCTTATATCTACTCGCTCTTCTACTATTTTCAGCAATATGGGGTTTGTATTACAAGTCACCTATGTTCGAGCTTTTTAATATGTGTTCAAGATAGCAAGGTCGGCCGCACCTTGCGAATGTCCCGCCGCGTTCCAGCACTCTTCTACTGCAGAATTTCTAAAATATATTGATATTCATACAATGCATTTAATCTTCAATTATAATTCTGAGCTTACTTTAAAATAAATACTTTTTTAGATCTCAAATTTTTCATTTGAAATATGCATATGTTACAGTTAGGTAATCTGATTGAAAATTATTAATAATAACCACATTTTTTGGTTACTTGTGCTTGCAAACGTATGTAAGAAAGCTATATAGCATTCTGAGAGCTAGTAACAGACTAGAGAGATGTGACATGTTTTTTTTTTAAAGGAAGAAGAACCGTTTTTTAGATTAACGAATTAATAATGTTAAAAATGAACTTTATTTAATTCTCTTCATAAGCCTTTATCATCGTACACGCATGATACACGAAAAAAAGACATTTCCAAAGCCATCGCAAAAAATGTTATTAATGCAAATTATCATTATCCAATATTTAGCCCAGACTTCAGTTTCGTCTTTTTTTCGCGTGAACTGTTAAAAAGTTTATTTTCTATTGTATCAATTCATGTTACTGTTACTTTGAAGAAAGTTATTTCTTTGAAAAAAAAAACAGTCCCAGATATTATCTGACGTTCCCGGAATTACGCCAAGACAATTTACGCTGAAAATGTTTCTTTAAAATACCATTTCATAACATTGCAAAATTTATTAACATTTTGATAAATTGCAGAAATGGATGGTTTGTATTAATTTCTTCCCTACTTAACTCAATCCAATACTTGGAGCCACAAACACAAAGCTGAAATGGCCAAAATTCCAATTTCAAACGTCGAAAGAGTCCTACCTACTTATATTGAAGGATTACATTTTTAATAACTTGCCCTTCACCATTAAACCCTTACAAGGATTTGTATTTGACACAAACTAAGTGGAAATAATAGCTATTGTGTTAATGCTTCTACGATTTAAAGACATGCAAAATGTCGTACGACGTCACTAGCCCTACGCACGCCACTTAAAATTACTTCGGATATGGACGTACTATGGATTGAGAATAGAAAAGCCTGTAGAGTAATATTAGTAACTTTGCGTATCCTAATGCCCCCAAAGCGGATGGACATTTGGATGCAGGACTGATCGAAGAAGTAGATGTTCAGGCATTTTTTTTAAAGCGCTAAGGTGAAGTGAAAGATTGTATTACCTGGTGCTGTATCTGATGTCTGGAAGGGCGGAACAGACGTAGTGGAAGTGGTTACGCTATTTTTCCGAGAGCCATGTATGTTTAAATCTCTGAATAAAAAATACATACATTATAAAAATTCAGAGAAGCGCATTCACAGCGTAACGTGCTTTGAGATTACCTTAGCGTAGCTGAGCAAGCTACCTCTATGAGCCAGATCTGAAATTGTTTGTTAATAGCTGCTGGTTATATAATACATATATAAATATTTTATTATATAATATTCTTCCTTTTTTTTGCAGAAAAATAAGGTATGTTCTCATTTATTCTCTTAATTGAGACTCGAGTCTTTTTCACCACAAAGGTTGAATGGTCAAACGTGCCATTTGATTGCTAGATTCATCACTGTCAATCACCTTTATGTATACAATCATGCGTGTAGCAGACACAAAACTAGCTCGCTGAGGATTCAAGGCAGTTTCCCTCCAGAGCCCAATGCACAGCCCAAAGAGCTGAACCTAGAAACTGAAAATCAGTAGCGGGGTTCTTGTATCGTGAAAGTAGGCACTAAGAAATCCTCTAAATTTTCAAGGGATTCATGCAATTAGTAATTTTTATTGATAAATTATGCGAAAATGTTTTAATTGGATTTATAACTTGCAATCTAAAGTAATTAACCCTTTGAGGGATAATATGATAATATGGGGTTTTAATATTGGTAAAGTCAGAGACTCATAATAACGTTTGGGCTTCTTGTCCTACTGCAAAAAGTGACTTACAAATTTTGTAACATCGTCATGATATTTCTTACCTTACAGGGGGAAGTAAGTTCAATAAAAGCGTCCTCACGTAGAATGGTTTCATTGTTTTATTATGAAAAACGTTCATTTTGTTGCTATGAAAATGACGATTTATTTAAAAATTCAACAAGTAAAGTACCTTAAATTTTTTAAATATGCATATTTGTTTTTGAATCAACATAACTAACAAGGATGTCGATGCGATCCAAAGTTTTGTACAAACAAAACTAATTAGTTTTTGTTTTATTGGCACAATTGGTTTTTCAAATATATAAACATAAATTCATTCTTATATTAGTTCATTTAACTCTTATATCTACTCGCTCTTCTACTATTTTCAGCAATATGGGGTTTGTATTACAAGTCACCGATGTTCGAGCTTTTTAATATGTGTTCAAGATAGCAAGGTCGGCCGCACCTTGCGAATGTCCCGCCGCGTTCCAGCACTCTTCTACTGCAGAATTTCTAAAATATATTGATATTCATACAATGCATTTAATCTTCAATTATAATTCTGAGCTTACTTTAAAATAAATACTTTTTTAGATCTCAAATTTTTCATTTGAAATATGCATATGTTACAGTTAGGTAATCTGATTGAAAATTATTAATAATAACCACATTTTTTGGTTACTTGTGCTTGCAAACGTATGTAAGAAAGCTATATAGCATTCTGAGAGCTAGTAACAGACTAGAGAGATGTGACATGTTTTTTTTTAAAGGAAGAAGAACCGTTTTTTAGATTAACGAATTAATAATGTCAAAAATGAACTTTATTTAATTCTCTTCATAAGCCTTTATCATCGTACACGCATGATACACGAAAAAAAGACATTTCCAAAGCCATCGCAAAAAATGTTATTAATGCAAATTATCATTATCTAATATTTAGCCCAGACTTCAGTTTCGTCTTTTTTTCGCGTGAACTGTTAAAAAGTTTATTTTCTATTGTATCAATTCATGTTACTGTTACTTTGAAGAAAGTTATTTCTTTGAAAAAAAAAACAGTCCCAGATATTATCTGACGTTCCCGGAATTACGCCAAGACAATTTACGCTGAAAATGTTTCTTCAAAATACCATTTCATAACATTGCAAAATTTATTAACATTTTGATAAATTGCAGAAATGGATGGTTTGTATTAATTTCTTCCCTACTTAACTCAATCCAATACTTGGAGCCACAAACACAAAGCTGAAATGGCCAAAATTCCAATTTCAAACGTCGAAAGAGTCCTACCTACTTATATTGAAGGATTACATTTTTAATAACTTGCCCTTCACCATTAAACCCTTACAAGGATTTGTATTTGACACAAAACTAAGTGGAAATAATAGCTATTGTGTTAATGCTTCTACGATTTAAAGACATGCAAAATGTCGTACGACGTCACTAGCCCTACGCACGCCACTTAAAATTACTTCGGATATGGACGTACTATGGATTGAGAATAGAAAAGCCTGTACAGTAATATTAGTAACTTTGCGTATCCTAATGCCCCCAAAGCGGATGGACATTTGGATGCAGGACTGATCGAAGAAGTAGATGTTCAGGCATTTTTTTTAAAGCGCTAAGGTGAAGTGAAAGATTGTATTACCTGGTGCTGTATCTGATGTCTGGAAGGGCGGAACAGACGTAGTGGAAGTGGTTACGCTATTTTTCCGAGAGCCATGTATGTTTAAATCTCTGAATAAAAAATACATACATTATAAAAATTCAGAGAAGCGCTTTCACAGCGTAACGTGCTTTGAGATTACCTTAGCGTAGCTTAGCAAGCTACCTCTATGAGCCAGATCTGAAATTGTTTGTTAATAGCTGCTGGTTATATAATACATATATAAATATTTTATTATATAATATTCTTCCTTATTTTTTGCAGAAAAATAAGGTATGTTCTCATTTATTCTCTTAATTGAGACTCGAGTCTTTTTCACCACAAAGGTTGAATGGTCAAACGTGCCATTTGATTGCTAGATTCATCACTGTCAATCACCTTTATGTATACAATCATGCGTGTAGCAGACACAAAACTAGCTCGCTGAGGATTCAAGGCAGTTTCCCTCCAGAGCCCAATGCACAGCCCAAAGAGCTGAACCTAGAAACTGAAAATCAGTAGCGGGGTTCTTGTATCGTGAAAGTAGGCACTAAGAAAGCCTTTACATTTTCAAGGGATTCATGCAATTAGTAATTTTTATTGATAAATTATGCGAAAATGTTTTAATTGGATTTATAACATGCAATTCAAAGTAATTAGCCCTTTGAGGGGTTATATGATAGGGGTTACTATGGGGTTTTAATATTGGTAAAGTAGGAGACTCATATTAATGTTTGGGCTTCTAAGAATACTACTAAAAAAAGTGACTTACTAATTTTGAAACATCGACCATCGAGTTCATTATTTGGGAGTTGAAGTAGCGGGGGTCGAAGGCTTTTACTCTTTATGTAAAAGAAAGGACTGATTAGGTGACTGGGTGATTGGGTAATGGATGCTTAGCCCAAACCATTGAACCTAGAAACACACTGGAAACTTGAACTTAGGGCAGCAGGTTCCTTAAATATATAGTAAAAATTTGCATTTTCATGAAATTATTAAACCCTTAAGAGTTGCATATTTGTATGAAAGTGCGACATCTTTAATACAATGTAAACATTTGTATTTAATTTCATAATAAATAATGATATATTAATATCTTACAGGGACAAGTAAGTTTATTACAAGCGTTCTCGCGTAATTTTTTGCCAACTATGCGCATCGTGCGCGAAGCTGTGACGAAGCAGTCTACAATTCGTGAAGATGTTTTATCTTTATCGTGGATAGCAAGCTAAGGCAGCCTTTTGCGACACTCTGATTACATACATTATTTGAATAACCACTTTTTTTACTTTCAGCAAGCATGGAATGTAAGTGCTAAAAAAGTATTCCGAAGACTTAATTTAAGTAAGCCCATGTTAATTATATTATTATATTGACATAAATTATCCGACGACACGCGTAAATAAACCTTGGAGCACGTTGACTGCGGGTCATGCGCAGGCTTTCCTCAGCGGCCGCAGCCAGTGTGCATTAAACTTTCGCGTTGCATTATACAAATAATTTACATAAACGGGACTAAACGCGACGAAATTAAATAAGTACATTTTAGCACTTACTGCTTGACGTTTCGGCTGCGTTACAACAGCCGTGGTCACAAGCGAACTGGAGGCGCACGGCGTCGTCTGCTACGCCCGGCTTGTGCATCTTCAGATACCCTCTCATTTTCGATATTTGCACTGCCACTAAATAAACTGTCAGTGAAGTCACTCCGACACACTACACTAACAGTATCCGGGTTGGTTGTGATTTGGATTGGAAAATTGCGCGGTTTACATTTATTTAAAGTATTAGTGTGCATTAATATCATGTCTTCGGCTTGCAGTAAAAGTCGAAGCCCTCACGTTGTTAATGTGAACGGGCAAAGTTCTGTTGGAATAACAAAGTGAAAAAATAAATCATTATTTACTTACTAAGCTTTACGTAGGGTGCGCTCCATTTGGCCGAAACTCAAATGAACTAATTTTCTTCGATATAACGCTCATTTGATAGAATTTTACTTGAACTAATTTCGGTTTCTCTAATTTCATTTCGTATAATTATTATTTGATATAATGTTACAGGTGCCATAATCACATTTTATATACCACTCTTTTGATATAAAAATCATTTTATATAATGCTTAAGTAATATAAAAATCATTTGGGATAATGCTTTAATTTATAAAGTATTCTAATCATATTACTTACAAACATTAGGGCAAACCCAACTCAGCCTACTTCGAACTTCACGTGGTACTTGTCTGCTCTACCCCTAGAATGTAATTTAATAAGGCGGAGGCTCGGAGGGAGGCAGCCCCAACCCGCTGTAATAAGGTTCAGGCACTCGGGCTCTCAGAGCGTGGGTGCCTGAAGCTCATTACGCTAGGGTGGAGGGGCTGGCTTCCCGCAGCGCCGAAGCACACGCAAAACGAATGAACGCTGCATGCCTGCCTGGATGCTGCATGTCTGCCTGCATGCCTGCAGCATGCTGCATATTTGTATATGCATGCTGCTTGCCTGCTTGCATGCTGCATGCCTGCTAACATGCTGCATGCTTGCTTGCATGCTGCATGCCTGCTTGCATGTTGCATGCTTGCTTGCATGTTGCATGCCTACTTGCATGTTGCAATGTTTGTTTAATTACAGTTATACGATATGAGATGTATATTATTCGATTTTATGTTAAATGATAATTATAACATTTGAATAGATAGATAAAATGAACGTTAGAGTTATTGATGGTTATATGAAATGGAAATATACCATCTAAATTTATACTAAACATTTATTATACTAAATGAGTGGTTATACCATTTAAGATTATGCGAAATGAAATTATATCGCTTGAATGTTAGTTTTTTTAAACTTATATCAAACATTACACACCCCTTTACGTAATGGTATAGAGCGGTAGATTTGTCAATGTGTACACAATATTTATCACTCATAAGTTGTAAATCCATCTATAAATGCCTTAACTACGTATTGATCTGCCTCTAATTATGATTTAATATTATAAACATGCGTTATTGCTTAAAATAACAATGATAGTTAGTATTCCGATTACTTAGTTATTCGGATACTAAAGCAAGCAAGGCCCAGACAGTAGACACAATGGAAAATCAATGATTTTCTGCCATTATTTTGTTAAATAATTAAATTTATATTTTTTTGCGTTTCAGAAAACTAAGGTAAAACTTAACATTTGATTCATCTGTATATCATATTACCACAGTTATTTTATCATATTATCTTGGCTTTATCCGCCTTTGTCTGCGCAGAAGTGCAAAATGAGTTGATTCTTATAATAGTTCATTCTACTCTTATAAATAGCGATCATTCAACGATTTATTCAACTCTTTTATATAGCGATCGTCTCCTATTTTCAGGAAGCTGGGGTATGTATTACAAGTCTCCTTATAGTCTGAGGTTAAAGTATGTGTTCCAGATAGCAAGGTCGGCCGCCGGACAGTTCTGCGGATGTCTTCTCCCGCCGCGTTACGGGTGCTATATCCAAACCCTCCATTTTACTCTCGCCTACAGGGCTATTCAGCTCGCCTCCCTTATCTGTGACTGAGATAGTCTCGTTATAGTCCGAAAGACAATGATGAAATAGTCTGAGAGGCATTGCTAGGATTAGGCATTCTGAGAGCTAGTAACAGACTAGAGAGATGTGACATGTTTTTTTTTTAAAGGAAGAAGAACCGTTTTTTAGATTAACGAATTAATAATGTTAAAAATGAACTTTATTTAATTCTCTTCAAAAGCCTTTATCATCGTACACGCATGATACACAAAAAAAAGACATTTCCAAAGCCATCGCAAAAAATGTTATTAATGCAAATTATCATTATCTAATATTTAGCCCAGACTTCAGTTTCGTCTTTTTTTCGCGTGAACTGTTAAAAAGTTTATTTTCTATTGTATCAATTCATGTTACTGTTACTTTGAAGAAAGTTATTTCTTTGAAAAAAAAAACAGTCCCAGATATTATCTGACGTTCCCGGAATTACGCCAAGACAATTTACGCTGAAAATGTTTCTTTAAAATACCATTTCATAACATTGCAAAATTTATTAACATTTTGATAAATTGCAGAAATGGATGGTTTGTATTAATTTCTTCCCTACTTAACTCAATCCAATACTTGGAGCCACAAACACAAAGCTGAAATGGCCAAAATTCCAATTTCAAACGTCGAAAGAGTCCTACCTACTTATATTGAAGGATTACATTTTTAATAACTTGCCCTTCACCATTAAACCCTTACAAGGATTTGTATTTGACACAAAACTAAGTGGAAATAATAGCTATTGTGTTAATGCTTCTACGATTTAAAGACATGCAAAATGTCGTACGACGTCACTAGCCCTACGCACGCCACTTAAAATTACTTCGGATATGGACGTACTATGGATTGAGAATAGAAAAGCCTGTACAGTAATATTAGTAACTTTGCGTATCCTAATGCCCCCAAAGCGGATGGACATTTGGATGCAGGACTGATCGAAGAAGTAGATGTTCAGGCATTTTTTTTTAAAGCGCTAAGGTGAAGTGAAAGATTGTATTACCTGGTGCTGTATCTGATGTCTGGAAGGGCGGAACAGACGTAGTGGAAGTGGTTACGCTATTTTTCTGAGAGAAAAAATACATACATTATAAAAATTCAGAGAAGCGCATTCACAGCGTAACGTGCTTTGAGATTACCTTAGCGTAGCTTAGCAAGCTACCTCTATGAGCCAGATCTGAAATTGTTTGTTAGTAGCTGCTGGTTATATAATACATATATAAATATTTTATTATATAATATTCTTCCTTTTTTTTTTGCAGAAAGATAAGGTATGTTCTCATTTATTCTCTTAATTGAGACTCGAGTCTTTTTCACCACAAAGGTTGAATGGTCAAACGTGCCATTTGATTGCTAGATTCATCACTGTCAATCACCTTTATGTATACAATCATGCGTGTAGCAGACACAAAACTAGCTCGCTGAGGATTCAAGGCAGTTTCCCTCCAGAGCCCAATGCACAGCCCAAAGAGCTGAACCTAGAAACTGAAAATCAGTAGCGGGGTTCTTGTATCGTGAAAGTAGGCACTAAGAAATCCTCTAAATTTTCAAGGGATTCATGCAATTAGTAATTTTTATTGATAAATTATGCGAAAATGTTTTAATTGGATTTATAACTTGCAATCTAAAGTAATTAACCCTTTGAGGGATAATTTGAGGGATAATATGGGTTTTAATATTGGTGAAGTCAGAGACTCATAACAACGTTTGGGCTTCTTGTCCTACTGAAAAAAGTGACTTACAAATTTTGAAACATCGTCATTATATTTCTTACCTTACAGGGGAAAGTAAGTTCAATAAAAGCGTCCTCACGTAGAATGGTTTTATCGTTTTTTTATGAAAAACGTTCGTTTTGTTGCTATGAAATGACGATTTATTTAAACAGTCAACAAGTAAAGTACCTTAAATTGTTTAAATATGCATATTTGTTTTTGTATCAACATAATTAACAAGGATGTCGATGCGATCCAAAGTTTTGTACAAACAAAACTAATTAGTTTTTGTTTTATTGGCACAATTGGTTTATCAAATATATAAACATAAATTCATTCTTATATTAGTTCATTTAACTCTTATATCTACTCGCTCTTCTACTATTTTCAGAAAATTGGGGTTTGTATTACAAGTCTCTCATGTTCGAGATTTTTAATATGTGTTCAAGATAGCAAGGTCGGCCGCACACGTCCTTGCGAATGTCCCGCCGCGTTCCAGCACTCTGCTACTGCAGAATTTCTAAAATATATTGATATTCATACAATGCATTTAATGATCTACAATTATAATTCTGAGCTTTTAAAATAAATAAATTTTTAGATCTGATTTTTTTTATTTGAAATATGCATATGTTACGGTTAGGTAATCTGATTGAAAATTATTAATAGTAACCACATTTTTTGGTTACTTGTACTTGCAAACGTATGTAAGAAAGGCTTTCGTGGTACATAAAAGTTAGGTTATGGTTATTTTTTTATGACCACCCGAAATAAAATTTAAGTATTTCTGGGTGATCATAAAAAAAACCCTACCCTTACCTCTACCCTAAATACCTAACTATACCCTTAAATGTTTTTTGGCATTTCACTGAACCAATTTAGGGATTTGTTCAATTCACTAGATTTGTTTAGAGAAATGATAAAATCGTGTTGTTATTTTAACATCCTCCGTGATTTAGGGATTTCATTAAGTCCCTGTTTTTATCATATCCCTGCGACATGTATATTGCCATTTAAATTGCAATAAATATACAACAATTAAAAAATAGAATCTAAAAATATTATTTATTTATGCAAGAAAGACTTTTATGGCACATAGGCATCCCCCCGAGCCCCTCGTACGTCGCACTCACCGCCCCGCCACGCTACCCTTGGCCACTTATTACATTTATCATTACTCGGGTAAAATGATTAATAAAAACCGACAAATGTGATTAATTATCACTTTAACCACGACTTTCGGTAATTATTAATAATAATGGATAATTATTAATAATCTCCAATTATTTACTCTTACCGTAACATACATTACATATACTAAGAATATATTTTTGAATAACATTATTTACATTTTTCGATTATTTGCAGAAAGGGATCGTATGTATAAATATTTCACTTAACTCTTACTCATTTTGTGGAGCTATAAGACTAAATGGTAAAATTTTCTAGTGGGCTGATAATAGTCCACCAGACCCATCACTATCAGAGATGGGATTAAGCCGAAAATGTTTCTCAATCTGCCCGTAATCCGTGGACATACACGCTCTAATCACAACACTGCAGCTTGTCTGCTTTGATCAACTTCCTAAGAAATTGATCTACTTACGATTCGGATAACTTTACAGTGCCTTTAACCATAATACTTTTGCCCCCAGCGTGCAATGTTATTTTTTCCACTCAGCAGAAATAATAAGTAAACTGTGATGCGATGGAGCCGTGCACACGCAAGGGGTCTATAGTTCTGCTGGCATGGAATTCTGTCTACCTATTAATAAAATATCTTAAAGGAAGTTTAAATGATTTAGTTAGTTCATTAAGTTCTGATACAAACTTTATTATTATTCTTTGCAGAAAGATGCGGTATTATTATATTTTTATTTCTTTTAAAATAAAAAGGCTTCAAAAGGTTTACCGGGCCTTAATATAAATTCTAAGATTTATTAAGTAAATGATGATGATGAGATCCGCAGGAGATCTAAGGTCACAGACCAAAGAATTGCGTGGCTCGTTTGGTACCCCTTCCTTTAAGATCATAAGGGGGCTAGTTATATGTGCAAAATTTTATGCTAGAAACTCTGACAAGTCTGATGGGATGACCCTTATCGCCAGAGGGCCTTAACTGATTTGAAATTCACAATTAAATCTTCTGACGTTGAAACCATGGAACCATGCGAGGAATTGTCTCCTGTCTCTGTAACACAAGTTCTTAAGCTACTTAATGCGGAGTCAGGACAATGTATGAGACGTTGTGAGAATTTATTTATTTATATGTCAGGCGATCGTAATGTATAGAGTTACCTTAGCAAATGCATTAGATTACCCATTCAAAGAGGTAGCTGACCGCAATCTAAGCACACTGAGTTATAGAAAAATGCGCTGCTTAGTTAGAAAATAAAACAACTATTTATCTACCCCGATTATTTTGAAGTTCATTCAAATTATTCTTGGACACATAACATTACGTTTCTTATCTTACAGGGAAACGTAAGTTCAATTGAAGCAATCTTGCTTAGTGTTTGTCAACAGAAATATTAGTAATATAAATATTGATAGCCATGGACATCACAACACGATACAAACATCTGTTACCAACGTTTGCATTAAGCACTTAATACCTTAAAAATGTATGATGGTACCAATTGGCCAATTTGTAATAATTTCGTGTGCTGTGACGTCCAACGTAAATGGCAATCACACAGCTATGTCATGGTCTTGACAATTAAAGTACCTACCTTAAATTGTTTAAATATGCATATTTGTTTTTGTATCAACATAACTAACAAGGATGTCGATGCGATCCAAAGTTTTGTACAAACAAAACTAATTAGTTTTTATTTTATTGGCACAACTGGTTTATCAAATATATAAACTTAAGTTCATTCTTATATCAGTTCTCTCGCTCTTCTACTATTTTCAGAAAGTTGGGGTTTGTATTACAAGTCACCGATGTTCGAGCTTTTTAATATGTGTTCTAGATAGCAAGGGCGGCCGCACACGTCCTTGCGAATGTCCCGCCGCGTTCCAGCGCTCTTCTACTACAGAATTTCTAAAATATATTGATATTCAATATATTGATATTCATACAATGCATTTAATCTACAATTATAATTCTGAGCTTACTTTGAAATAAATAAATTTTTAGATCTGAATTTTTTTATTTGAAATATGCATATGTTACGGTTAGGTAATCTGATTGAAAATTATTAATAATAACCACATTTTTTGGTTACTTGTACTTGCAAACGTATGTAAGAAAGGCTTTCGTGGTACATAAAAGTTAGGTTATGGTTATTTTTTTTATGACCACCCGAAATAAAATTTCTGGGTGATCATAAAAAAAACCCTAACCTAACCTCTACCCTAAATACCTAACTATACCCTTACATGTTTTTTGGCATTTCACTGAACCAATTTAGGGATTTGTTCAATTCACTAGATTTGTTTAGAGAAATGATAAAATCGTGTTGTTATTTTAACATCCTCCGTGATTTAGGGATTTCATTAAGTCCTTGTTTTTATCATATCCCTGCGACATGTATATTGCCATTTAAATTGCAATAAATATACAACAATTAAAAAATAGAATCTAAAAATATTATTTATTTATGCAAGAAAGACTTTAATGGCACATAGGCATCCCCCCGAGCCCCTCGTACGTCGCACTCACCGCCCCGCCACGCTACCCTTGGCCACTTATTACATTTATCATTACTCGATAAAATGATTAATAAAAACCGACAAATGTGATTAATTATCACTTTAACCACGACTTTCGGTAATTATTAATAATAATGGATAATTATTAATAATCTTCAATTATTCACTTTTACCGTAACATACATCACATATACTTAGAATATATTTTTGAATAACATTATTTACATTTTTCGATTATTTGCAGAAAGGGATCGTATGTATAAAATATTTATCTGAACTCTTTCTCATTTTTTGGAGCTATAAGACTAAATGATCAAATTTTCTAGTGGGCTGATAATTATAGTCCACCAGACCCATCACTATCAGAGATGGGATTAAGCCGGAAATGTTTCTCAATCTGCCCGTAATCCGTGGACATACACGCTCTAATCACTTGCTAGCTTGTCTGATTTGATCAACTTCCTAAGAAATTGATCTACTTACGATTGGGATAACTTTACAGTGCCTTTAACCATAACACTTTTGCCCCCAGCGTGCAATGTTATTTTTTCCACTCAGCAGAAATAATAAGTAAACTGTGATGCGATGGAGCCGTGCACACGCAAGGGGTCTATAGTTCTGCTGGCATGGAATTCTGTCTACCTATTAATAAAATATCTTAAAGGAAGTTTAAATGATTTAGTTAGTTCATTAAGTTCTGATACAAACTTTATTATTATTCTTTGCAGAAAGATGCGGTATTATTATATTTTTATTTCTTTTAAAATAAAAAGGCTTCAAAAGGTTTACCGGGCCTTAATATAAATTCTAAGATTTATTAAGTAAATGATGATGATGATGAGATCCGCAGGAGATCTAAGGTCACAGACATAGCCCAAAAAATTGCGTGGCTGAAGTGGCAATGGGCAGGGCACAGTGCGAGGAGAACATACGGTCGTTGGGGTGGAAAGGTCCTTGAGTGGAGGCCACGTGCAGGAGGCCGCAGCCGTGGCAGGCCTCCCACTAGGTGGACCGACGATCTGATGAAGGTCGCGGGAGTCCCTTGGATGCGGGTGGCACAGGACCGATTTGTGTGGAGAACTTTGGGGGAGGCCTATGTCCAGCAGTGGACGTCTATTGGCTGAAATGATGATGATGATGATTTCGAGAATTAAGGTACCTACCATTGAGAATTGGCAAATTTTTGTTTATACTAAAAAACCTTAAGATTTTCCGTAGTACGAGATTTTACGGGTCCCCAACGTAGTTTCGAATGCCGCTGTTGAATGCCGCCGTAAATCTTCTGACGTTGAAACCATGGAACCATGCGAGGAATTGTCTCCTGTCTCTGTAACACAAGTGCTTAAGCTACTTAATGCGGAGTCAGGACAATGTATGAGACGTTGTGAGAATTTATTTAGGTTTATATGTCAGGCGACCGTAATGTCGCACTCTTAATAAGATAATGACTCAATTCAAAATTGCTAAGTTTTGGTAAATGGCAAAAAACGATTTGTATTTTTAGAGCATAAACATTAAATTGCTATAAAATTTGAACTAAGATGAGTAAGAAGAAAGTAAAATTACGGTTTTAAGCCTGTGAATATATTCTTTTAGAATTAACAAAAAAATGAATGAATTTTATACACATAATAATAAAAAAACATTTTTGAAAAATATATTTCGAGATGCGTCATTGTTTTATGAAATCCAACCAGTAAATTTATGACGAAATTAAAAATGGGTCAATATTTTACTGAAACATTGACAAAATATTCTGACCATCTTTTACTTAGGTCACTGTTTTATTAAGTTTTTAATACAAATATAAGACTCAATTCGGAAATAAGTGTAGGTACTTTTAACTTAATTAGAAAAACAACAGTATTGTTTAAAATGTTTTATTAGAAAACGTTCACGTAAAAAAGGAAAGTACAAATTAGCATAGGTGTTGATTCAACTAATAGTTATAATGTTAAATTTACTCTCAATAAGTTGTATCTTTTAAGAGTCTGAACTAAGTATTTATTTCTTAAAATGTAGCTCTAAAATGTATTAAAATCTAAAATAAATCTTTATAAAAACGCACTAAGTGCAACAACAATAGTTTTTTATGATATAGGTGGCATACGAGCCGATGGATCACCTGCAACACCAGTGGTGTCACAAGTGCGCTGCTAATTATCCTAACAATTAATATTGTTCTAATATCGCCTTAAATGCACCACAAGGTAGGCATATTTGTACAGTCTTAGGGCTTAAAAACGAAAAAATATTGAAAGTGTCATATTCGATTAAGAACCTGGACATTATTTTTAGGTATCGATACTATACTATAAATAATGAGCTAATAAAAAGGTAGCAAACCAAACAAAAATAAAATAAAGATATTTTGCGATATTAACTGTACCAAAAAGAAAGTAAGTAAACAATAGGCGAACTTAATGCCAAGAGGCATTCTCTACTAGTCAACCTTTGGGTCAGAAAAGAAGGTGCTGCAAAAGGAGAACTAAGTTAATATTTAAATGGTAACTACTTTTTATCTGTAATTATTTTTCTTCATTATCTTTAATAAATTATTATAACCCGGTTATACTCAATAGCTCAGAAATAACTGTTATTCCATCTTCGTATAAAGATTTTAATTCACCGGACCATGCGCTATCATTGTCTACCTCTGCACCTGATCAGCATGAGGCTCAACCAGAAGCAGGCAAGATTTAGATACAATCTCAGAGTCTCCTAGTATGGTCATACCAAGCGTCGCGTCTCTTATAACCATATCGGAATGTAATTCTTCACCTATGGCAGTATCCCAATCAGTTGTAAAAAAAGGGGAAATGTACCTTTTTTTAAATATACCTCTAAAATAAAATAAAATGATGTTGTGGAGTATGTACGGTATGCATACTCGGCAGAGCTCTTTTTCGAAGCATATTCCATGCGTGCCCAATCGGGTTGAGGTCTGGTGATTGTGCAGGCCACGGCAGAACGTTGATACGAGCTTTGGCAAGAATGCGTGTTACGACTCTAGCCGTGTGTGGAAGTGCGTTGTCATGCATTAGTTGAAAAGAATCACCCAAGTGGCAAATACCGGCCCATATCGTTATTGTTTCCCCACATTGTTTATATAGATGAACTTCCTGAAAGTATCTCAAACGTTCTTTACGTCCAAATGTTCTCCAAACTCGAGTACGTCTTTTATCCGGTCTCATACCGAAGCGGGACTCATCCGAAAAGCACACATAGCGCCAGTCTTCTTCCTCCCAGTTTGTGTGTTCGCGAGCGCATCGTAAACGGGTCCTGCGATTGCAAGGTGCAATAGATGGATCTCTCAGCGGTCTTCGGAATCGCAGACCCACTTCTCGTAAACGATTTAGGATTGTTTGATCGCTTATTAGCAAACCTGAGGAGCTGTGGCGCCTCGTAAACAACATCACGGCGGTCGTGATACGATACCGTTGAGCAGTATTTTGGATATACCGGTCCTGTTTCCGAGTCGTGCTGCGAGACCGCCCTTAATGTCGCCCGACCACGCTGCCCGGTATGCCCGTCATGCAATAGCGCCTCCAGAGGCGACTTATGACGCTCTGTGTAGTGTAAAAAGCGAAAGCCACAGCACGTTGCCTGGAACCAGCTTCCAACATTCCGACGGCTCGCATCATCTCTTCTCAGGTTAAATGATGTCGTCTTTCCATAATAATGTAAATTGGATCGGTTCTGATGCAGATATTGTAATGATATTGTCAAACCGCTAGTACTGTTTTATACAAATTCACATTGACAATCGATTTTCTTCTTATTAACGAATTTTAAACAATGTTTCTTATTTTAATGTTAAAACTCACTAAACAGCATTATTAGCGATACAAAAAAGTTAGTAAAATTAACCATAATAGCAGCAATACTCTTAAACGTACTTGATCCCTAGACACTTTTGATGTGTGTACTTACATTGACTAGCTCATATCGGTAAATCCTAAGACTTACAAGTAAATCTTATGATTTACCGTACTTCGAGCTTTTACAGTAACAGCTTTATTATTTATATTTTATATTTTAGAATATTGTTTTTATTTGCTGGTTCTCCATTATGTCTGTTATCTGAAAAAAACTGTAGGTAAGGTAGGTAATTAAGTATTAGTAAATGTTAGTTTAAATTAAATTACTAAGTTTATAATTAGCATTATAGACTTGTCAGTTTAAGTAATAGATCGTTTCAAACGAAAATAATAGAACTTGACTATTTAATTTAAGGAATACAGCCATGGGTGTTTATTTAGCCACCATATTTTCAATAACACCACCAATTACGCACCTGCATACAACTACTGTGTGTAGTCGACACAAATTATCACACTCATTACGCGTATGTGATGATACGCACTGTAAGCAAATCAACGTAAATGGGCACTTTTGCATGGTTATATTAATTATCTAACATTATTCCGACTTTATACGAACGGACGCGGGCGAGGTATACCTACGCGTTCAGATCTTGACATGAAACCACGCGATTTCAAGGCCATGTCCTTGAAATCCGTACGATAGTATTAGCGTAAATTTAAAATTCCAGCGAAAAGCTGAGATACGAAAGAATAAACTTAAACAATACAGTGACTTAAAGTAAAAATTCCAACCTTATATTTATTACAACGAAGACCTATTTTTAATTGTAACTTCGATTTATTCAGTTTTTTTATGAAACAAAGACCTAAATTCGAACATTACAAAACATTTTCGTATTTTTTTAACAATACAGAGACCAAATTTGATTTGAGTTATATTTCGTGAACGATTTCAAATAAAACACAGACCTAAGTAATAATTTGTCATTTATCCTACAGTACATATTAATAAAATAAAGACTCAATTCAAGTTGAGCCTGTATCAACGGAGAAAAAGTTACTGAAACAAAGACCTATTCCAAAACCAGTCAATATTATAATGATAAATATTTAACAAACTTACCGATTTGTTTAGTAAAACACTGACGCATCTCCAAATGTGCCGGCGTTTGACACAAACTTCGCGCGAAACCGCCGCCCCAAAACTGAATTGGTCGATATTCGATGAACGAACGAAGTGTGCGGGGCGGGAAAGATAGTGACTCATGTATTTTATACGTTATTATTTACAGAATAAAGTTGATTTTTAAAGAAGTATGCTGTGGCCCTTGGTCTATAAGATCGTTTTTTCACCAAAACTCATTTTTCCGAAATTTTGAGTTAGGTCGTTATCTTATTAAGAGTGCGATGTATAGAGTTACCTTAGCAAATGCATTGGATTACCCATTCAAAGAGGTAGCTGACCGCAATCTAAGCACACTGAGTTATAGAAAAATGCGCTGCTTAGTTAGAAAATAAAACAACTATTTATCTACCCCGATTATTTTGAAGTTCATTCAAATTATTCTTGGACACATAACATTACGTTTCTTATCTTACAGGGAAAAGTAAGTTCAATTGAAGCAATCTTGCTTAGTGTTTGTCAACAGAAATATTAGTAATATAAATATTGATAGCCATGGACATCACAACACGATACAAACATCTGTTACCAACGTTTGCATTAAGCACTTAATACCTACCTTAAAAATGTATGATGGTACCAATTGGCCAATTTGTAATGATTTCGTGTGCTGTGACGTCCAACGTAAATGGCAATCACACAGCTATGTCAGAGTCTTGATAAGGCGCCGTTCATTGGGACCTGCTGATTGAGTGCCACGGATTCCTTGTTTCAGTGTGTCTTATGTACCTAGTGTGTGTAATGTGGATACATAGAGTGGTCTTTCATTAAAAAATTATAACCCGAAAACTACAAAAAATCGCTGAACATCTATGGGGTATTTTTGGATACCCCCAGGTGTGAGGAATCTAAAAAAAATATTGATGTCACTAGTTAGACCACCCTGTATAAAACTTTAATATGTGCCTATGTGTATGATGCATCTTTTAAAGAAAAATGTGTGGAAAATAATAATAATTATTTTAATAAAGTGGGTATTTAAGATAACGACTAAAATGGCTTTAACCAGCGCGCGCACGCTATTAAAAACTTTTGTTGTAACGGAGTATTGTGCAGCGCGCACGCGCGTTTAGGTTAGGTTGCGGAGCTATTATGAGCATCTGCAGAAAATGACAGAAAGTTGGACAACTGGCTCGAGTCTGCCTTCGTAGAGTAAAAGCAACTAACCAAGTAGACGACTCCTCCAGCACCGTGAGTAACGAAAGTATGGCCAACATCAACCTTATCAAAAGTGAAATATCTGACAGATACATGATTGAAGGAGAATCAATATAAATGGCATTCGATACAGGTCCACACCTCCATGTCATTAAACGAATATAGAAGACTGAACATTAACAAAACAAATATACAAAACCGATATGAAGCTAAAGGCATAGGTAGGTGCACAGGCAAAATAATCAAACCTTTTGGGGTCACATACGTTCAATGTTATTACGGTAAAAGCTGGATGAAAGAGCTAAAAGTAAAACTGATGATGGTGATGGACTTCGGCCGATTTCGGCCTCGGCGACCACTTCAACTCCTTTCCAGCTGTCGTTGGTGGGCTCGCATGTTGCTTACGTAGCCAATCTTTCTCGCCAAAACATTCGCACGCTGCGGGCATGTGAGCACACCGTCGACATAATTGTGTGTTATAGCCCCGGGTTTTCATTTCAATTCATCGCGCCTGGAGTCAAGGTCAGAGAGCCGCTGTACCTCGAAGTCTCGGACTTTAGTTTTCAAATCACTAAAGTCCTCCACTCCGGTCGCTCGCCAATCGCTTATGCACTAAAAATATTTCTGCGCAGATGACTGCTTCCAAATAAAAGTAAAACTAGCGGGTATATGAACGGTAAATGGTAATAAATCAGAGTTACAAATTAGAAAAATTGTTCGAAGAATCGCGAACACAGTTTTCAAACCAGATCTTGGTAAAATCCCCGACTAAAAGCACATTTTGCACCTGAAAGAAAATACGCAACCAATATTCATAAAAGCACGCAGGATCCCATATGCCTTAAAACCTAAAGAAGATGAGGAAATAGAACGACTCTATACAATAGGCATCATCACCAAGGTGGATCAATTCGACTAGGGAATAGTACCCATCGTTAAACCAAACGGATCCATAAGATTTTGTGCTGATTACAACGTTACCTTGAACAAAGTTATAAAAAACGAATAATACCCGATACCTATCATGGAAGATATGAAATGAGAGATCTCAGAAATGAAATGAGGTATTTTTGTTTTGCACACTAGACATTACACAAGCACAAGCACCTAAATATGGAAATGGATGAAGACAGTGCAAGGCTACAAACCTTGAACACTCATAAAGTTACATATAATGTCAATGGATTAATGTTCGGAGTCAAAGTACTCGTAGCTCCAAGTCTTTGGCAAAAATTCATGGATCAATGACAACAGAACGATAAAATCAAATAAGAAATTCTCTGATCTCGCAGATGTTCATGGGCAGCGGTGATTACTTAGCAGTTAGTGACCCGCTTGCCCGTTTGCCGCCTCTTGTAAAAAAAAATAAATAAGAGGACGAATCCTTACATATTTTGATCCAGCAAAACCATTGATTTTAGCTACTGACGCCTCGCCCTGCGGTCTTGGAGCAGTGCTATCCCATACATTTTCAGACGGCTCAGAACGAGCAATCGCTTTCGCTTCAAGAACTTTTAACAGATAGCGAAAAAAGATACAGTCAGATCGACAAAGAAACAAGAAAAGAGGCTACAGCAATATTATGGGGCCTAAAGAAAATTTTCCATTTTTGTTACGGCCGGATGTTTACTCTCATTACTGATCACAAACCATTAACGTCCATTTTTCATTCAGAACAAACATTGCCTGCACTAAACTATGAGACTATTTCACTATGTGCATTTCTTATCGGGATTCGACTACAACATATAGAACAAAGCATCATCGAAACATTCAAATGCAGACTACTTATCAATACTTCCAATAGAAAAGACTAAAAAGAAAACAGTGGACCAATAAACTTCATTTCAACGAATTTGTCATCACTTGGAAGTGAGCCCAGTAGGCCTAGCATGCGTACTGCCACAGAATACATAATATGGTACTGCGACAAAATTTTGTCGACTCTCGTTCGCCAGAGCGCATCCTTCTATCCCGCTCATCGCTCAGTCAGGTGAGCGAGAAGCAACTTGCGCCGACACAATACGAGTGTCGACAAATTATCTCGTGGCGCGTATGTTAGACCGGCAGATTATTATCAGTGCGCGGGAAACAAAATGACTCTGAGTTAGACAGGCCGCTCGCTCAAACAATATGGATACAACGACAACGAATTCACACTACAAGTAGGTAACAGGTTACTCTACGAACGAGTTATTATTTATACAAAAGCAATCAAATAAATGAATGCGAATTATAATTTTGATAAATCAGCTTCAGTCAATAATTATTATTATCTTCTAACGTTGTAGATTTAAAAGTTTTGTTTCATGCCGGTCGTTTTTCTTTTGGCATCCTTGAATTATAATAATTCTTATGGTGAACTCTTTAGAAAGTGTAGTTAAGACCTTGAGTGCGCAGAAACCAATTTTAATAGAAAGTCTTCTTTTTTACAAGTGCGCAAAATAACGGTCATCGCTACTCTTTCGTGCCGCCAGCTCATATCAAATCTTTCCTGATGACGACTCTGTATATATTTTTGAATAATATCTATTTTTTTTTTAGTATACATGGAATGTAAGTGTAACAAAATATTTCACAGAAGTAGCTTAACATTCTATAAAAATGCTTAATGCATTACAATGAATTAATAACACGAATATTATGACAGCGGCAACTTCATATTAATATGTTTGGTTTAGACCAAAGTTTAGACAGGAATTAACTGTCACGAAGCGGCATTATGGATTCTGCTCCGAATAATGGACCATAGACTTTGTTTTGTGCTACTAAGGATCCTCTTTAAAAATTATAGACTGGAAAACACACATGAGATGAAATGAAACGAAACAAAACGACACGAAAAGAAAATATGATTCTTTTTCCTGTTTCTTGGTGTGCAGAATGGCGTCGACTGTATTCCAAGGTTGATGATTTGGTGAGCACTGAGGTCCAAAGGTGTTCCAGAGGACATATTGACATTATCCAAGACATGTACCGTGATTTTAATTCTATTTTAAAAATTGTTTGTGATATGTACCCTTCTCCATTTACCTACTGTTAAAGTATGTAAGCAAAAGCTTGGAACGCAACCGGTTTAATGGTGGTATTTTTTTGCTTTTCAGAAAACCAAGGTAAATAACCTGTGATTCATCTGTAAATTACGACGCAGTTATTTTGTAATAAAACTGGTTTTTGTCATACTTGAAAATGGATTTAAGTTGAATTTTATGTAGTTTTTTACGTTATACATTAATTTTGTCTCCATCATTCGTTAACGTATCATCCACCCCTTTTTACCCCCCTTTTAACCCCTTACAATCCCCTTTTCGCAATAAAAAGTAGCCTATGTTCTTTCTCAGGGTCTAGATCATCTGCATACCAAATTTTATTTAAATCCGTTCAGTATTTTTGGCATGAAAGAGTAACAGACAGACAGACAGAGTTACTTTCGCATTTATAATATTAGTTTGGATGTGCCACTTTCGTACTACCCTGATATACTGATCCATCTCATAATTCTCATCTCTGTAGCATGCAGTCTTCTTTCATCCGTGTTTTCTTCTTTATGAAATTCTTACTTGACGCTACTTTTATTTACAGGAAGCTTGGGTATGTATTGAAAGATCTATTTAGGTTACTTTACCATATTATCCTCATATCAGAATTCAGAACGCTCGCATGAGATTCGGTTAGCTACCAAAGAACATGTCCCAACGAAATCTATTATTAGGTAAATTAAAAGAATTTGAAAATAGTAAACTTGGTTTTTATGGATGACTAGCGGCCGCCCGCGACTTCGTCCGCGTGGAAAAGTAACTTTTTACCCCCCTTTTAACCCCTTACAATTCCCTTTTCGCAATAAAAAGTAGCCTATGTCCTTTCTCAGGGTCTAGATCATCTGTATACCAAATTTCATTTAAATCCGTTCAGTAGTTTTGACGTGAAAGAGTAACAGACAGACAGACAGACAGACAGACAGACAGACAGACAGACAGACAGACAGACAGAGTTACTTTCGCATTTATAATATTAGTATGGATTGTGATCTTGATCGTGAACTGTAAAATATTTACTTTTTGCGTGTGATTTTTTTTTTTTTATGTGATAGGTAGCAGACAAGCAGGCGGATCACCTGATGGTAAGCAATTGCCGCCGCCCATGGACACATGCAACACCAGTGGAGTCACAAGTGCGCTGCTAACCTTTTATCCCCTTCCCCCCCGATGGGCCTCCGGTACCCTCACTCACTCGGCGAAACACAGCACAGGAGCTGCTTCACGCTGGTTTTCTGTGAGGCAGTGGTATCACTCCGGTCGGTCCGGTCGAATAAATTCAATTTAGCCACCCAAAAAAACATATAAATTAAAAAAATGTGATACTAAAGTTTTAAGCGCTATTCGTTAAGTTGAAGAGGTAAGACACTTATGGCTTCACGGATCACGACGTCACGTTAGCGTTCACCACCATGATACGAGGGTGGACACCTGGACTATACATTGGTATTAAAATATGAAAATGTCTTAGGTATTTTACATGAACTATATTATCCTCGCAACGGGTCTTTAGGCTTGGGTCCAGCCGAAGTCTCTGCGCGTCGCAATGAGACATAGTCCCCAGATAACAGCTGTTTTGAAGTGACAATGTCTGGTAGAGGAAGACTATCGGCAGTCTGGTGAATAAGCTTTCTGCAATCAACTCATGAGCCAGCCAAGTTAGGTATCACCTTAGTTAACATATTTAAAGTGATATGTGGCAGACGATTAGATGATAAGCGATTTCCGTCACCCATAGACGCCCGTCTATGGGTCATTTGACACTGAACAATTTTAATTATATAAGTATTTTACATACTTAATATATATTTTAAAATTTATTGAACATTAATTGACATTATTTCATTATTTGTAGAATTGGGCGGTTTGTATTATTTTATTTTTTCAACTCTAGGATCAATTTTATAGCCAAAAAGCTGAAATGGTCCAACTTCCCTGTTAACCTCAATCCGCGAATCCTCGAATAAATGAGTCGTATAATTTCAAAAGCGCAGTCGTCAACAAGTTCCGATGCAGAGCCTCCAACACTTACAGGAGTGTATGTAAAATGACATATCCTGGTGCTTTGTAGTTGTTAAGCTGAGGGATCTCTGGACTTACTAATCTCCTTCAGGCTAGAATGTTTTTGTATTTTGGGATCCATCCAAATCCGGTTTCGGCCAAAAGCGTGACGATTTTGCCATCTTCAGTTTTCAGCTTAACTTAGCAAGTTCTTTTTATCAGCCAGATATGAAAATTAAAGTTAATAATTATAGTTTGATAAGTTATAAAAAAAAACTTTTTTTTATTTTATGCAGGGTGAACAGGTATGTAATAATGTGTTTTCTCAATATTAGTCACCAGAAAGGCTAAATAGTCGTACATGCTAATTGATTGCTAATGTTGCATTGGATGCATCACTATCAATCACATTTCACTTACCTACTTAGTATTAATTAAACCATGTTTGTACCAACGATTTCATACGGCGGACACAAAATTTAAGAATATGGTATGATACGTCATAGGTGCTTCGTGCTGAAAACTAGCGTAATCCTAGCGTGGGCACGATACAAATCTGTAAATACAGGATGTATCTGTGAATATACCCCTAACCACGCGTTCTACCGAAATTTGCATAAAAAAATTAATTGACTTGACTTGTTCATTTTGAATGGGAAGTCGTGAAAATTGACGATAAATTTTCAAAAATTATTAAACTAAATAAATGTTGTTCAAATAGTTAGTAGAAGACGTGGTTAATGTAAACGTATAAATACACCCTGTATATGAATAACTTACATTCAAAAATGGAAAATAGATAAATTACTAGGACAGGGGCTTAGATTGGTGAGTGACTAAAGAAACCCCATGCCAGTGACTAATAGATAGATAATGATTATTGGCCACAAAAACAAAAAGAAATAACAATATAATTGAAGGTTAAGTCCCTAGTGTACATTTTGATATACCGTAGTTCGAGCTTTTACAGTAACTTAGATAATATACAACGTTTACAGTTCGGTCGCTATTATATTTTGATTAATCTTGAAACTCTTATAAATAACGCTTTTCTATTATTTGCAGGGGATACATGTATGTATTACAAGTTATATTGTGTTTATGAACCATTTAGCGCAGTGTTTTGAGCGCCGGTGGAGGCGCAAGGGTCACGGATTTATTCCCGCCTCTACATACAATAATGTGTGTGGATGGATGAAACGGACATTTTGTGCTGAGTCTGAGTGTCTGGGGTTCCCTTCGTTGTTTCTGGTTTCCATAGTACGTACAAGAGAAACCTTAGCCCGGGACCAGAAAAAATTATGAGATGTTGATTGAATGTAGATATATCCACTGTTTTTTTATTATTTAAGTACTAGCGGCCGCCCGCGACTTCGTACGCGTGGAGTTCATTATTGACACTTACCGTCATATTTTGGACAATCCGCACAATATATTTTTTAAACTGTAGCCTATGTGTTATTCTGATGTATAAACTATATTGTGGTAAAGTTTCATTCAAATCCATTCAGTAGTTTTTACGTGAAAGAGTAACAAACATCCATACATCCATACAAACTTTCGCCTTTATAATGTAGTAGGATGTATATCGTTTCAATTCAGACTCAGATCTTTTTCGCTGGAAAGATTAAATTGCACCAAAAGCATAATAAAATTATAAACCATATTATAGCAAGTTTCAATATCATGCGTATGGTAACTTTATTATTGGGCGACAATTAGCAGTTTCAACTATACTCTAAACTGTAATTCGAGACCAAAAAATCTACGACAGATACGTCACTGTCAAATCTGTTAAAGTCACTTATGTCATTCTCAAGTAACGTTTTTAGGTTTCGCCAACCTTTTTGGCATTATTTTTCTTATTATGCAGACTAAACTGTCATGTTTCCATACATTGCTAAAATGTTGTGGCTAGATACCAAATGTTATTAACACCTGAAATGGGAAAGCACATTCTAAGCCCCAATGAAGCTAAGGATCTCAGTCCCAAACAATTAATTCACTTTCTTAAAAGTGCAGGATTTGAGACTGAAATGTAGCATAGCGGCGATCACAATAGATCAAACTGGTCGCAGTGATACTGGTCTGAATAAGACCTGCATAGCCGCCCGCTTATAATAAAAAAATAATAAAAAACACCTGAAGTGTTACAAGCGCAATAAAATCTTTGAAAAATAAAATTACGGATGATTAAGTTTTTATTAAAGCGTCTTGTAATTTACGTGAAAATTAGTTAACAAAATTATTTCTTTAAATTATAGAATCAAAATTACCAATTAATAAATTATATCAGCTAGTGTATTTAGAAAAAAGGGTTATAGTATGGTACGATCATTTTATTGCAGTAGCAACATTGTAGTAGATTTTTTGGTCTCGAATTACAGTTTTGGGTATAGTCGACGATCCTGAATCATGACCTACTTTTCCTTTTTACTGTTATTTTGGTGTTTTCAAAATTTTTTAGGCTATCTCTTCTAACGTGGCATTTTAGTTTATTACGAAAATATGTTCCAGTTGGAGCTAAACCATCAATTTCTAGACTAAAGTAAAACAAATCTAGCCAACCAATAGTTTTACGAAGAATTATTTAGGATTATTTTATTGACGCGTTTGAATGCTCAGATCTGAAAATGTTGGTTATCATTTAAGTATCAATAATGTCTTTTCTATTCTTTGCAGGACATTTTGGTTTGTATTAATATATACTCTTAACATAAATTCAATATTTGTCGCTAGAAAAGTTAATTTGTCAAACGTGATAGATGATTGCATGAAATGCATCCAAAACCGAACATAATATTTAACTTAGCTATAGTTGAATTACGCATGTGGAAACCATATCATTCAGCAGAAATAAGCGATCATAATTAACATTTTTCAATGCTTATGCAGTTTTAATTATATAAAAGATAAAGTGATGTTCCCTTTAAGTAAAAAGAGCTAGGTAACTTAAAGATTTAAAGTAGTTTTCCTTCTGTATACACCGTTAAATTTTAGTCGTTTCAATTCCGAAGGCTTTGTAATAGGTAACATGAATAAAGCCCCTTTAGCATGTTAGATCATCAAAATAGTAAAATGAATATCAGCAGTTCCATACAAAAAATAATTTTCACCGGACAATAATGACTGTATGGAAATGCTGATTATTATTTTGCTTATTTATAGCCGACAGTCAAAATGAAAATGAAAGTTAATTATTATTACTAGGTCTATGATGACCATTGTACATTTTAAGGTTATTAGCAGTGCTTCCTTCCTCAAATTGATTCCTGGTTGATGAAAGTTGTCACTTTGGAGCCCGATTAAATAAAAATGTGATTAAACCTGTTGAATAAAATAAAAAATGCGTGAATTTTTGTGAAAATATATAAAAAAAAAATAATAATAAATCATTTATTCTCTCTTACAATGTTGGCTTAATAATTATAACTAAGCTAGGTACATCTGTTTGGGAAAACAAGTGCCGTTAAAATGCACAACTGCATACTGAAAATAAATAAATATTTTTGTTAATTTTTTCTCGGATCCATATAACTTCATAACATTTTTTAACTTACAGCAAGAAGTAAGTTTGAAAACGTTTTCACGTAACTTTTCAACAGAAACATAAACGGTCGGATTTATCCATAGGTTGTTTAAGTTCGGGCTTGTAAAATTCCACAATGTTCAATGCTGAACTGAACGGCTTATGTACACACTAGGCCACATTTGATAGATAACAACTTAGTGTCAATACAATAGTTATGCAGAAGATTTTGTATGATGCTAATTTTGTTACTCTCTCTTTCTTATTTTAATTTTTATTAATAATGCGTAAGCAACTCAGCGAAAAATACCGGTGAAGTTCTACTTTTTTCGAAAGAGTTAATAATGATTTATCAAACCAAAACAGCAAGCGTAAGTTTTTTTTAACTAATTGTAGTTATTTTTATTTACCATCAATCGGCCATAAGATAACGAAAAAATCATTTGTTTTTGCTCTTATATCATGATAGATAAGGTTCAAAATCAGGTGGGAACTATTTTCCCTATGTTTCATTAAGGCTACATCTCATACATAGTAAAGTACGGAGTACTAAGCCTGTTTAGTTGTAGATTTAGATATTATTATACTTAAATAAATATATTACATTCAGACACTAAACAAACACGTTGGTCATCACGCGAATGTTTGTCCACCAGGGTCCAACCCACCGACCTTAGGCGTATGAGACACTTGTCATTAGCAATGCGCCATCGGCCCATATACTCGTATTCAGTACATCAATTAAACTTCTTTGTTCTTTTTATAAATTTATTTAATTATTTAAAACTTTATTGCACAAAACTTCGTACAATAGGCGAACTTAATGCCAAGAGGCATTCTCTACCAGTCAACCTTTGGGTCAAGCAGAAAGGGCAAAGGTGCGGCGAAAGAAGGACTTTAAGTTTTAATGCAATCCACAGATTAAAGAAAATAAATGGTTTAGTACAAAAAAAATGGTTTAGTTATAAATAATTTACTTACAGAATATAATACTCAAGTATCTCTCCATGAGTCTAATTATATTAAATGACTTTTAGACTCAAACAATCAATTGAGATTGAAATTTCTTTCGTTTTGTGAATCATAATGTGTTCGTTTGAAATCAATGGATATTCTTTTGACAGGGCTCGACTCAAATCCTATTTCAAAACACATCCTAAACATTGAAAATGACAGCTCATGCTCATGTTTTTTATGTCAAAAACCTCGACTGATCCCGAGGCGCCATGGCTCGTTTGATCTAATTTCAAATACAAGATTTAATTACAGTATCGTGTCATACACAGAGTTGTGCACCTTCTAAGGAACAACTAGTTTCTATGTATTTGGATATCTCGGATCTAACTTTATGTATTAAGAGGCTGACTGCTGTTTCCAATTCCTTGCTATTTTTGAATTAGACATGTGTAACTCAGGAGTGATTGGAACTAAAAGATGTACATCCTTGCAAAAAAGTTAATAACTCCGTAACTCCTTTGCTTCTTTTTCTTTCTTTTCATCTTTAACTTTTTGGACGTGAAGATTGATTTTAGAACGAAGTCCGAACAAATCTTAGGGAGTAAAGATGTAAAAAGAGTTAGTGAGCGAGACTGGATTCGATCGTAAAGGAGTGAGTGAAATCGCCATAGTGGGATTTTATGAGTCGAAAAGGGATGGAGCATGATTGGAACGCGTCGCGGAGTTCGGGAGAAAACTGACCCTACCACTATTGCAGTAAAGTACAAAATTATTTAGTTGTATTGTATTTCGTAATTCGCATCAATAACTTCATTAAATTTTTTTTTTAGTCTTTTGAGATACGGAGTTAATTGGGAGTTAAAGATGTAAAAGAGCGATAATAACTCTTTTATTCAAAAGAGTTATAACTCCTTAGTCTTTATAAAGAGTTATTCTGCGCATCTCTATTTTGAATTAGCAATGATCTTTATCATTCATTATTCAATATATAAAATATAATACTTATCTCTATAGTAAAATGAATAAGCATTTCAGCACATGCGTAATATTAACAGGATTTCATGCATCAGATAGCAAGTGAGAGCCACCACAAAACCTATTTTTTATTATTTAGCCTATACTGTCCCACTGCTAGGCAAAGGCCTCCCCCAAATCCCTCCACCGATCTCTATCCAATGCCACTTGTTGCCAATCGCGGGCAAAACTGTTGAGGTCATCGTTTTTTGGGCCTACCCCGCTGTCGGCGTCCATCGGGTTGCCATTGGGTGGAAATTGTTGTCTATCTTTTAGATTCTATTCGGCAAACGTGACACGTCCATTCAACTTGGCAGTTTTCCTTCTAACATCAGCTATTTGGATTTTTGGACGTATTATAGAGTTTTGTATTCTATCCACTATCTTTATAACTAGAATACGTTAAGTTTGGACTTTTGATTTTCGGTTAGTGACCATGTTTGTGCACCGTAGGTTAGGACAGGCAGAATGCAGACGTCAATGAATTTGCGCTTGAGCGATTAAGGGAGGCTTCCCTTCATTTAAGTCTTCATGGACCAGAAGCTCTTCCAGGCATTTTTGATGCGGCGTTCGATCTCTTTATCTTGCCTATTATGGAAGGAGACTATCTGGCCCAAGTAGATGTGCTCATCGACGTACTCCATTTGCTGCCCATCTACCGCAACCCTACTTTTTGTGCTATTGGTCATTAATTTGGTTTTTGACCTATTCATCAAAAGTCCAACCTTAAGACTCGCGGCGCTCAGTTCTTCGAGCATGATTTGGAGATCTGCTGCAGTGTTGGCAAACAATACGATGTCATTAGCAAAACGCAAATTTGACAACTGCGTTCCGCCTACATCGATGCCTTTGGTTGCCCAAGATACTGCTAGCAGTTGGAAAACTTCTTCCAGGGTGCAGTTGAATAACATAGGGAAAAGCGGGTCGCCCTGTTTGACACCTTTTTGGATGTTAAAAGAAGGACCAAGGGCTTATAATATTGTTATAAGAAAATTATGTGTGTTATGTAGTAGGTATGTTATATTATGTTATTAGTTGTTTTGTATTGTGTATTGTTATTTTTTATTAAGGAATCCTTTATGTAGTTTTTAAGATATTGCTGTGCCCTAACAGGGTTCATGTTGAACTGTCATTAAATTCAACACCTAATAATCACAACATGAGTGCAATAAATAATTTGATTTGATTTGAATTGACTTGAAATTTAAGATTTGCAGTACTTTGTTGATATACGATCTGGAGGAGTTTAATATAGGTTGGGTTTATATTTTGTTTGGCAAGTGCTGAAAATATGGAATGATGGGTCAGACTGTCGAATGCTTTTGTATAATCTACAAAAGCGATGTACAAAGTTTTGCCGAATCCGGCTTGCTCTGGAAGTTGATGTGAATCTAAAGTGTCAGTCAGTCTGTTAAGAATATTTTTTATAAATATTTTATATATATGAGACATTAAGTTTATTGGCCAGTAATTATTTATATCTGAACAATCGCATTTTTTATGTAAAGGACAAAACCAAATACATGAACAGCTTAGAGCTAGCCACTTAGAGTCACCCAATAATAATTTATCATTTACTTATTTAAATTTTAATTTGTAGGTACTTTATTTATTTTAATTTGTACTTACAACGCTAAGGGCGTTCTCTGGGACTTCTCAAAGATCGTAGAGGAGGATCTGTAATAATTTAAATTGGTATTGTTATTTTCAGAATGGTAATGAATATAATTTAGCTACATTATGTGTTTCATTTCTTTAGAAAATTATGGTAATACAGGCTTAAATATCTTTGGCTTAAATTCCTATGCGGGCTGGGCTAAAATTTAAATCTCGTTAAAAAGGCCATGTCATAGTGATCACGAATTTTTTTTTTCGATGCTTGATAAACGATAAGTAAGGTAAAGTTAATTAACCCTTTTTTACTTTATTTTATTTTCAGTCTGCTGTAGAGGTTAGTATAATTTTGGCCACTGGACACTCACATCCTAGTGTTACCTTATCACGGGAAACGGAACGCGTCTGTCAAAAAATTAAAAAAAGTAAAATGTCATCTGTCATTTTATTTAATCCCCTGGCTCCAGCATACCTCAAAGAGCGATTCCAATTTCTGCAATCCACTTCGGATCGTGATATGCGATCATCCCGTAAACTCCATCTCACGTTTCCTCGCCACTCCTCAGAATTCTACTCACAATCTTTCACTGTCCAATCCATCCGCCTCTGGAACAACCTACCTCTCACTATCCGGCAATCTCAATCCCTTCCAATTTTCAAGTCCCGTGTCAAATCACATTTCCTCTCTTCCTGAAACCTATCGCTGTTCCCCTTTCTCTTAACCTGGTCTTTAGTAACGCATCTGTCCTTCCAGTTTATCGTACTGAAATAATCCATGTACCTATCATTTTAAAAGTATATGTGTATGTATATATTTTATATATTTTTATATCTGATTAATTATTTATTAAAGTATAAAATTGTAGCAGTATCTTGTATTAATTTATTACTAGTATACATTTATGTATTTATTATGATGTATTTATCTTATTACCTACACAAAAGATCTGCACTGCCTTACCCCTTGTTAATTCACTGCATTATTCCTCTACCCAAAGGTTGTCTGGAAGAGATCGCTATTAGCGATAAGGCCGCCGATATTGTATTTAGAAATTACTATTAGCATTAAGTTCTATTATGTGTTGTGCAATAAAGAGTATCTATCTATCTATCTATCTATCTGTCATGAAAAAGGCCCGCCATTACTTGCTGTGATTGCTCTCGTGATAAAAAGTGTTAGACGCGTTCCGGTATAGAAAAACCAACGCGAAAATAATATTTATACTTAGTGTTTAAATTACGTAATTATGAAGTACAAGAACTGAGTGTATAGTGAAAGATACGGAGTATGTGAAATGTACTGCTAATGATCACCGCAATAAATTGACTATCAGAATAGATTGTTTCACTAGATATCCTGTCGCACCTACCTGAAAGGAATAGATCTACAATTACACCAAGTTCAGACAAGAGGGTTAACACTAGGATGTTTCGCCTGTTGATCGGGCAACCTTTCAAAGATGGCTATCCTACTACACGTTTTCATCCCCTACTTACTGCGGTCGGTCAGCGGTGAACCTTGCTTAATGTTCCCGCTACCCTCCGCGATCAGTCACTCAGCGCGGCAGACATGCGTTATCGAAGTCGGCTCACTCGGTATCGCTACTGTTCGGGCTCCCCTGCTGGAATGGCATTACCTCACCTAGCATCATCAGCATTGGCGGCTTGGTTTTGTTAGGTGGGTGGTTACCAGCCACGGAGCCTACCACCGGTAGTGCTGAGGATTTGGCGCTACCCAGGGGACACGTGTGGGTATCTAGAGCTACAGCTTACGGACGCGCTCACTTTTGTCCCCTAAGATATAATGTAATGGTGTAAGACGTAAAAATCTTCAGTACCCCATCTCACATAAATAACATAGATTATATAGACAATTCTTACCTTTCAGTCAGTGGTGGTAAGTAGTTCTTTGGAATCTACTCTTTATTACAGCCATTTTATCGAATCCCTAATGATTGTAATGTATTTGGTTGATGTGATGGTACCTATAATGCACGTAAAAAGCAACCTTTCTCTCCTCGCGTGGATGTCGACAGCAGATAAATCTAATATACAAGATGAAAAAAACATTGAGCCCTGAGGGAAATTACCTTAAATAATTTTTGATTTACTCGCGACTAGTTTAATTTTTGGCACAACTGCATTCGGCGCGCGTTTGATGTGGTTCGAGGTCACAAACTTGGATTATTCACTAAATCAACACCATAAACAAGTCTTCAAAATATAATAATATTTATAATATTAGACTATTATACTAATAGACTTCCTGATTTGACGCATACCTACTGTAAACTTCAATTTTACTGGATTATTTTGTAACAATTTTTTTGTATTGACGTACCCCGGACACGCAACAAAATTATGGATCCATACTAATATTATAAATGCGAAAGTAACTCTGTCTGTCTGTCTGTCTGCTACTCTTTCACGCCAAAACTACTCAACGGATTTAAATGGTATACAGATAATCTAGAATTCTAGACCCTGAGAAAGGACATAGGCTACTTTTTATTGCGAAAAAGGGGTTGTAAGGGGTTGAAAGGGGGGTAAAAAGTTACTTTTCCACGCGGACGCTAGTATTTTATAAAACACTCTTATAAATAACTCTTTTGTCATGATTTGCAGGAGCATGGGGTTTGTATTAAAATATTTTCTCAACCCAGACTTTGAGAAACAATAATAAATGCAATAGGATTTGTCTATAAAGCATATATTTTGCTTTTCACACCTACCTACATAATTGCCAAAAAGCATTCCTTTCGGAGTGGCAAGAATGTTCTACGTATAAGTACACATAAAGTCATATTTGTAACTGTTATTCGATTTTTTTAAAGTAATAGTATAGTAAATGCTGTAGTACAGCATTTAGTCCGCAAATTGTACGTTAATTTACGTATGCAATACGTAGGTAATAAATGTACAAATATATGTAAAAGTTTTATTTTATTATATAAAAAAATTTTATTATCTATTTAACATTTTTGTAAATTTTCAACAACGTTATTGTTTCATGATTTAATTTTGTTTAATAATTCTCGGATACATAACTAAAATATTTCTTATTTCACAGAAAGACGTAAGTTTAGAAGCGTTTTCACGTACCTTATTATGTTGATTTAATGCTCTAAGACCTAGGTATATTTCGTCAACAAAAATTTTAAGGGATCCCTTAAGTTGGCATAATTTATTTTCTCCTAATACCTACTTAGGCATAACGTAATCTGCATATTGTTTTAACGCATTGTAACCTTTTTTTTTATGGGCTACTCCACCGGCTCCTCAGCAGTAGGGCAATGAGACTCTTATTAACTTAAGTATACCCGGGCGCCTGTCTGGATGGGGTGTCAGAGGGAAAAAAAACAACTTTTGATGCCGAACACTTATTGCAGCCTTTATTCGCTAATTACAAACAGATTTAAAAAAGTACTAAATCTAATTAAGTATTCTTCATAAAAGTGACGAATTTTACTAAGAATATAAGTAAGCCACAAAATAGATCTACACTGTTGACACTTAATTGAGGTTATTGCTAAGTACTAACATAAAGGATAAGGTTGAGACACTTAACTCAAGGAGTACGCCGATGCCCTCCGGTCCTCGCGTGTGGGCAGGCTTCTAAGGACGAGTCGGAAGACTCTGCTGACTACACGGGTTGACTGGGTAACGTTTGAGCTGGTCTCTCTGCCGTCCTCAAGTGTCTACGTAAGTTGCCGAGCTCACTGAGACAAGCTTGACGGCGCGTGGACTTCAAATTTATCCGAAGCTTAAGGGTAATCTAAGGGGCCCCGTTGTGGGGAAATTAATGCTGAATAAACGAATGGTGCTTTAATCTTCTTAAAACGAATTGTTTGAGTTCCTCGTTCCCACTGTTCTCACTTACACTGCGCACTTTGAATTCTTCTAAAGAAGATACAATAGCAGTCAAGCTGAAGATACTACGACACGAATCCAAGGGAAAAAAAAAAAAAAAAACTTCCTGCAGCCTGGGTTCCTTTTATAACCTCAAGTTTCTAGCATGTTCTTGTCAAAAAAAATAAACGGAAGTTCCGGTCTGCACCGGTATTTTGAGTGCTGTAGATAATAGTTTCTAGAAGAATCTAACAATATTTTCCCTCCCTTTCAGATACACGGAATATATCATAGTACCGACAGAAAGAGGTTATTGTGTAGAAGGAGGCGCCATCCAGTGGCGAGGAGACAAACTTAGTATTTGATCCTATGCAATGCACTGCTTACCCGACCATCTGTTGTGGTGTCGCAGACGTGATACAGATGTCGCTCAATTTTACAAAGACAGTAGTGACACAATCGCTGCGGAACTTAGCCGGAACTACTTGCTAACCATATAGGCACGAGGTGCAGCTATATGTCGCTAGACGTCACCGTGGGAATTGCAAAATAGATCGGCCTCTGCACGATAGGTGGTAGGTGAGGGCTAATATATTAGTTCAGGACTGATCGCATAGATGGCGTGTAACGTGACTATCGGAGATCGATTTTTGAAAATTAATTGTTACACAACACCCACCTTACAAAAAAAATTTTTTTTTATATAAAAAAAAAAATTTAAATGCAAAAGAGATTAAAACTAAAATACTTTAAGTCTCTGGAGATTAGACTATCTCGATTTACAATTCTATTCCTTAATAAACTTGTAAGTTTGTTACTCCTAACCTCGAAAGTCTGAATTAAATTCTTATATGCAATAAAAGTGAAGTGTAGATACTTTGTTTTATTTTAAGCTTTAGTATTACACTTATTTAGAACTTCTTTAAAAAAAACTAGACAAACATTAACAATAGTGGTTAAGTGTGGTTGGGGAAAATTACCACATTAAAGGAATTAAACTATATTAAGTATTTTAAAAATAGGATAAGTTTATTCCTTACGTTCGAAGTTCATTTATCCCTAGATATTAACTTAATTAAGATTTGACAAGTTGATTCCTAATGAAACATAATGCTTTGTGCCATTTATTCCACCAATCACGACAAGGTTGAGGCAAACTCGTTCACTCAAGCTTCAAACATAATCATTTACATCCAGAATGTTGTGCACACTAATTTAGAATATAATATCACATTTATTCCTCACGCTCGCTTACTAACATGCAACCTTTATGCCGAATGCCTGCGTAATCGGTAGGCAACTTATGGACAAGAATTAATGTCTAAGGAATTTAAATTCTAATTTTTTAGTCATTGTACTTCAAGATGTCTTTTATATGGTAATTACCAAGGCTTTTACCGTCGAGGTCTGCCAAAGAGTACACCAATGGTGAAAGCTTAGCTGTCACGACGCATTTTTTAAATTTGGGTGCTAATTTTGAGGTGAAATTCTTTGCCTTGTTGGACAAGAAAAAAGTACGTTTATATACTATTTGTCCTACTTTTAGTTCAGTATGCCTCTTTCTCAAGTTATAATATTTTTCATTTCTTTGGTGGGCAACTATTAAATGTTTCCTCACCTTTTGAAAAATAGACTCGAGTTCATGTAATTTCCTACCGAAAGCTTGTGGTTCGTCGATGGATATTTGATCCCTCGAGCAAGGCGGTTCGGAAGCGTTGTAGTGGGAGCCATCTAATATAAATTCCCTTCCGTGAACTAAAAAATATGGGGTAAATTTGGTAGTCTCGTTGACTGATGTATTTAAAGCGCATTGCAGTTCAACTAAGTGTTCGTCCCATTTTTTATGTTCAGATTTAACATAGCAAGCTATCGCATGGACAACGTTTCTTATGGCTCGTTCAGCTTGATTTGTCTGCGGATGGTACCTGGGGTTATAGTAGATATTAGGTACATTATATTTGGTTAAGAGTTGTCTAAATTGACTGCTAACGAACTGGGGACCATTATCCATAAATATGGTTTTACAAACTCCGTGTACTAGAAAAACATGCTTTTCGATGAATCTAGCTATAGCCATACCTGTTGCCAACCGTATAGGCTGCAACAATACATATTTGCTAAAATAGTCTGAGACAACGATTAAATACACATTTCTATTTCTAGAACTGGGAAAGGGTCCTAATAGGTCACAACTAATAGCCTCAAAAGGTTTATTTACTTTCTTGGGATTACCCATTAGACCGGGACGAGCTGTATTAACAGGTTTGTATTCCTTGCATGTCTCGCATTTACTAACATACTCCTTAACACTTTCGAATAAGCGTGGCCAAAAGTAATGTAGTGCTATTCTCTTATGTGTTTTCAAAATACCTAAATGTGCACTTGTTGGATGGTCGTGACACTTTCTTAAGATTTCGAGCCTATCCTCCTGGGGTACAACTAATTTCCAATCAAATTCACTGGTCAAATCGTATTTATTTTTTGATAGTCTATACAATCTGCCATCTTTTAAAGCAAGGTTAGGATAGTGTCGTGGATTTTTCTCCACACATTTAACTAAATTGAGATACCAAGGGTCTCTAATCGAGTCAATTTCGACAGCATCTACTTTTATCCTTGACAGTGCATCCGGTAAGACCATATCTTTACCGTGCCTATGAATTATTTTAAAATTAAACTGACTTAAGCGCATGCTCCAACGTGCTAAGCGACCTGTTGGGTTTTTAAGTTTATAAAACCACAGCAGTGAAGCGTGATCGGTTACTATGGTACATTCTTGACCTTCAATATATTGCCTAAATTGTTCTAAAGCAAATATTACCGCTAAGAGTTCACGTTCAGTTGTGCTATAGTTGACTTCATTTTTATTTAAAGTTCGACTACAATAGGCCAATGGGTGTTCTACGCCATCGTGTGTTTGAGTAAGCACGGCGGCTACTGAAAATGCTGAAGCGTCACTTAGGATGCGAAATGGAAGATTGTAGTCGGGCATTTTTAAAATGGGAGCCGAAACTAAGGCTGATTTAAGTTGGCTAAAGGATTCTTCTGCCTCTGGATTCCAATTGAATTCTACATTCTTGCGGGTTAGCTTGCATAGAGGTTTACTAATTTTTGAAAAATTATTAATGAACCTTCTATACCAACCAGCCATACCTAGGAATCTTTTCACTTCCTTGGCAGTAGTGGGAGTTGGGTAATTAAGTATCACATCTACTTTACCTGGATCGGTTCTTAAGCCGTGTTTATCGACCAAATAGCCTAAATATTTAAGTTCTTTTCTACAGAAGTGGGACTTTTTCATATTTATGGTTAGACCAGCGTCGCTAAGGCGTTGGTGTACCTTTTCTAATAGGTTAATGTGCTCCTCAAAGATGCTACTTACTATAATTATGTCATCTTGGAAACAGAAGACCCTATTATCAAATTCGGGGCCGAAGAGGCGGTCCATCAGTCTTTGCATACTTGCCGAAGCACCTACTAGACCAAAACACATTACATTAAATTGAAAAAGTCCTCTCCGAGGAACCGTGAAGGCTGTTTTTTCTGCTGATGACGGGGAGTCGTAAGGAATTTGCCAGAAAGCGGCACTAAGGTCGATGGACGACAAAAATTTAGCATTATTAAGATGATCTAAGATTTGGTTAATATATGGCAGGGGATATGCATCGGGTTTCGAAACTGCGTTGAGTTTCCTTGAGTCAAGACACAGTCTGAGTTCACCATTTGATTTCTCAACCATAACTACCGGTGAGTTCCAAGCGGATTGTGAAGGGGACACAACGCCAAGTTCTAACATTCTATCTAGTTCCTTTTCTAAAGCCTTTTGCTTGACAGGAGAGAGGGGGTAGTATCTCTGTTTAATGGGACTGTGATCACCCGTGTCAATTTTGTGATGTACGAGATCAGTCCTGCCCAGACCTACTTTATCAGTATTGATTAATTCAAATTTTTCAATCATACCATCCATAATGCTCTTTTGGCTATCTGTCAAGTTATCATACTCTTCCAAACCGTCATTACACGAAATTGAATGAATATAATTATCTAAGTTGATCCTATCTTGAGATACGTTAAGTGACATCAGGTTATTGTTTAATTTAAATAAATGCCAAAAATCCATCCCTAAAATGACTGGTGTAGTGATTTTAGGTACTACGTAAAATTTAATTACCTTTACCGATGAGTCATATACTACTGGTAAGGACATACAGCCTAAGCATGATAGCTGTGTGCCATCGGCAGTTTTGATTCTTTGTTCTGAATTAAATTTATCTAGTTGAAAACCAAGATTGTTAAATATTATATGGGAGTCCTTGCCGAGAATCGAACAAGAGGCGCCCGTATCAAGGAGGCAAATTACTTTAAGGTTTAAAATTTTAATTTCTAAGAAAGGTCTAATATCTTTTTGATCCTTTTTAAAGAGAACTTCACCCTTACCGGGGTTGATGGGGGACCTTTCGTGAGTTGAGTCACGAGTGGAGTTCTCCCTAACTAGTTTTTTGAAATATCTACTTTCATGCAAGTCGGGCATTCGGGTCTTCTAACACCTTTTTTACCACATTTAAAGCAAACAACCTCTCTGGACTGCTTGCAGTCTCGGGTATAATGACCATCACTCTGGCAACGCATGCATGACCTCTTTTGTTCCGGGTTGATACCTGTGGACACCGCTGAAACTTGGTTCGAGTGTTTCACAGAAAGCTTCGTTTTACTCAGCTGATACTCTTCCGAGTTAGGTTCTGAGAATCTTTCTGCTCGTACCCGCGCCAACTCCAAGCGTTTTCCTAGTTGTTTTAATTGGTCTATTGATGAAATGTCATGAAGTGCTAATTCTTTCATATACTCCGGACGGATGTTATGCATTAATATTTCTAGTTGGTCTGCATGTGACATGGGGGAAGTTAACCTAGAAAACATGCCTTGCATTGTTGAAATATAGCTTACTATCGTCTCGTGTTTCGCTTGCGTGCGCTGTCTAATTTCGTTCTTAAGTCTGTAATCTAAATCAGGAATGTCAAAATCCTCTCTAAGTTGTTGAATTAAATCTTGATAAGAATTAAAATTATTTTTATTGCATCTGAACCAAGCTAAGGCGGAATCTTCTAATAGATCTGAGAAGGCGGACAGCATGCGAGACTGTGGAATCTCGCGCGCTTGTCTTAACTCTTCCAGTCTTTCTAAAAATATTCTTACGCATGTGGTACCGTTAAATTTTAAGTTAAATGAATTTAAATTAATCTGTTTTTCCCTAATGATTAAGATATCATCCTTTCCACGCTTCTCGCTATTAGGCACATTCATACTTTCTTCTTTTGGTATGTCCTCAACTTTCTTTTGACTGGCGTACATTTTGGATTTTCTACCTTCACCGACTCTTCATCTGAGCTACTACTACCTTCCTCTGGTTCTACTTTCGCTAGTATTCGAATGAGTCTCTGACGTAAGTCAGAGAGAGAAGAATTATCAAAACCCAAACGAGCAAGTCTGTCTATGAGGTAATTAGCCCTGACCGAGATCCTAACAATTAAGTTTCTATCTTTAACGAGGTCACCTGAGGACAGCATCGACTCCAGCTCTTCGACTTTAGGTGTGCAGGCTTCTATCTCCTTCGTGAGGCGGGGTGACATTTGTGGTACACATTTAATGCTGCCGCGTCTTGAAAGTTTGAAGACCTGCCTCAACGCTTTCCGGAGTGCATCGACGGTCTCCTCTTGAGCTGTGGAAATGCCAAGTACATCGAGTTCAAATCTGATCTCATCTTTCCTTAAATAGTCAATATATTTATGAATAGAGGACATTTTTAAGTTTTGTTTATATCAGTTACAGTAAATTGAAAACTTAATCTATTTAAATTAGTTACAGGTTTTCAAAAAAATAGATAAAAATTCTTAAGTGATTTTAGATAACTTAGTTTTAAGAGAAAAAAAAACAAAGTTTTACTTTAATTGAATTTAAAGTTATTAAATTATGTTACTACAATTACTTCAGTTCAAAGGTTTCTTTATAAAAGGGATTCTACAGTATATACCTACGTAGTATCAGCTTAATAGTTGTCTCGTTGCCTTTTATATTATAAAATCTGAAAAGGCTTACAAAGTCTTGAATAACGATTAACTCTTAAATTATTTAAAGAGATGCTTATTAAAATATAGTTAAGGCTTATATGAAAAAAAAGTGTTATATGAAAAAATATTTTATCTCTAAGGCTTGTACAGTGTTACGTAAAATGATATTAATAGTTAACTGTCAGTAAAGGCATGCAATAAGTGTTTAAAGGCTTAAAATGTTTAAAAGCAAACATAAAAGGTTAAGTGGGAAGGCTTTAGGTTAAGTGGGAAAGGCTTTAGGTTAGGTGGGAAAGGCTTTAGGTTAAGTGGGAAAAGCTTTAGGTTAAGTGGAAAAGGCTTTAGGTTAGGTGGGAAAGGCTTTAGGTTAAGTGGGAAAGGCTTTAGGTTAGGTGGGAAAGGCTTTAGGTTAGGTGGGAAAGGCTTTAGGTTAGGTGGGAAAGGCTTTAAGTTAGGTGGGAAAGGCTTTAGGTTAAGTGGGAAAGGATTTAGGTTAGGTGGGAAAGGCTTTAGGTTAGGTGGGAAAGGCTTTAATCAGATAGGTCGGTAGTTTAAACCATACAGGTTTTCCGATCCGTTATCATCATTTGGAGCCTTAATGTTGTTTTCCTTTCTCTGCGCACCACCCAGACTATTCGTGCCCCACGTTGGGCGCCAATTTTGTAACCTTTTTTTTTATGGGCTACTCCACCGGCTCCTCAGCAGTAGGGCAATGAGACTCTTATTAACTTAAGTATACCCGGGCGCCTGTCTGGATGGGGTGTCAGAGGGAAAAAAAACAACTTTTGATGCCGAACACTTATTGCAGCCTTTATTCGCTAATTACAAACAGATTTAAAAAAGTACTAAATCTAATTAAGTATTCTTCATAAAAGTGACGAATTTTACTAAGAATATAAGTAAGCCACAAAATAGATCTACACTGTTGACACTTAATTGAGGTTATTGCTAAGTACTAACATAAAGGATAAGGTTGAGACACTTAACTCAAGGAGTACGCCGATGCCCTCCGGTCCTCGCGTGTGGGCAGGCTTCTAAGGACGAGTCGGAAGACTCTGCTGACTACACGGGTTGACTGGGTAACGTTTGAGCTGGTCTCTCTGCCGTCCTCAAGTGTCTACGTAAGTTGCCGAGCTCACTGAGACAAGCTTAGACGGCGCGTGGACTTCAAATTTATCCGAAGCTTAAGGGTAATCTAAGGGGCCCCGTTGTGGGGAAATTAATGCTGAATAAACGAATGGTGCTTTAATCTTCTTAAAACGAATTGTTTGAGTTCCTCGTTCCCACTGTTCTCACTTACACTGCGCACTTTGAATTCTTCTAAAGAAGATACAATAGCAGTCAAGCTGAAGATACTACGACACGAATCCAAGGGAAAAAAAAAAAAAAACTTCCTGCAGCCTGGGTTCCTTTTATAACCTCAAGTTTCTAGAATGTTCTTGTCAAAAAAAATAAACGGAAGTTCCGGTCTGCACCGGTATTTTGAGTGCTGTAGATAATAGTTTCTAGAAGAATCTAACAATATTTTCCCTCCCTTTCAGATACACGGAATATATCATAGTACCGACAGAAAGAGGTTATTGTGTAGAAGGAGGCGCCATCCAGTGGCGAGGAGACAAACTTAGTATTTGATCCTATGCAATGCACTGCTTACCCGACCATCTGTTGTGGTGTCGCAGACGTGATACAGATGTCGCTCAATTTTACAAAGACAGTAGTGACACAATCGCTGCGGAACTTAGCCGGAACTACTTGCTAACCATATAGGCACGAGGTGCAGCTATATGTCGCTAGACGTCACCGTGGGAATTGCAAAATAGATCGGCCTCTGCACGATAGGTGGTAGGTGAGGGCTAATATATTAGTTCAGGACTGATCGCATAGATGGCGTGTAACGTGACTATCGGAGATCGATTTTTGAAAATTAATTGTTACAGCATAATACTGCTAAGGCATAATCGCTACTTTGCATAATAGAGTATTTGACAAAAACAATTATGTGTTTAATCAAAAGACTTCTCAATTTAAGAAACATTATTGAAAGAATTGCTCGATTCTGATTTGAATCACCAGAGATATCATAACTTTAAGAGCAAATATTTTGGGCAAGCCCAAAAACGCTCTATACAAAATGGCAACAGGCAAGTGACGTCACACGCTCGTATCTTGTATGCGCGTCTAATAAATTTTGTTTATATATCCAATGTTTCGTTTAAGTAAATGGTTTCATAATAAAAGTTGGTGAAAAATGTACGGATAGTTCAATGATATATATTTTTTTTAATTTTATACTTTAAAAATGGACTTGCCCATGAAACTTTGAATGCACATACAACCAGCTAGACTTTATATTTTTAACTGAAAATGTTGGCCATCGGTTCTCATTTACCAGTATTTTGAAAAAGTATAAATATTTTTTACTATATCGAGATTAGTCAAATACCCTATTGGGTATTCGAAAATTTTTTTTTATGTGTTTAAACACAAAACGCCCCAATTTAAGAAACATCATTGATAGAATCAGTTGATTCTCATTTGAATTACCTGAGATATCACAACTTTAAGAGCACATATTTTGGGCAAGCCCAAAAACGCTATAAACAAATGCCTATTGAATTGTGACGTCACAACTCAAACTTCTGTGTGCGCGTCTAGTAAATTTTGTTTGGTAGCTATATCAAATGTTTCGTTTAAGTAAGTGGTTTATAATAAAAGTTGGTGGAAAATGTACGGGTAGTTCAATGATATAATATATTTTTTTAATTTTATACTTTTAAAATGGACTTGCCCATGAAACTTTGAATGGTCACAAAACCAGCTAGACGTTATATTTTTAACTGAAAATGTTGGCCATTGGTTCTTATTTACCAATATTTTGATAGAGTATCTATATATTTTTTACTATGTCGAGATTAGTCAAATACTCAATCATAACAAATTTGTCATAATTGTGGTTTAGACTAATGTAATGCCAGATAATTTTATTGTTAGTAGGATGGTTTTGTGAATCTGAAAATATAAAAAAGTAGCGCCTGGTTGACGTTAGTTGAATAATAAAGTGTCAATATAAATATTTAGCTACAGCAGGAAGCCGCTTTTTATTATTAATAATTTACATAAAAGTACCTATTATGCTTCAATATTATTATGCTAATGATAGTTATGAGGTTATAGAAAAATGCTGAAATTATGACGGTTAAATTAATCATGAGTAGATATCAACCATCATTATGCCAAAATGTTTTATGGTTATTATTTTTATGCAAATGGATAGTGACCCAAATTTTAATTTAGGGACGTGACTCAGAAAGCTATGATTTGACTGAAACATACCATATACAGTAGATAAAAAAGCCTGACCCACCTTTTTTTAAAATGTCGCTTATCTCAATTTATGCTAATTGACTGAACAAGAAGCTCTTAAATAACTTTTATTTATTTACAAAATACCTATAGAAATATCATTTGAAAACTAAATGAAAGCGGAAAAAAAATCATCGGCCCCAACTCGTTTACACATTAGGTATACATAATAAAAGTTGTATGTTCTTTAAATAACAAATAAATAACATTATTTTCAGGAAATCTTGAAGGTTTGTAACTATATTATGACTGTTGGTCCATTCTCACTTTAAAATTCATTTTAAAGAAACCCGTTATTTTTAGTTATAATCATAAATAGAGATTATTATATATTTTTTTTATATTTGTTATAAACAACACGTAAAAACAACTAAAACATTTACAAATTGCACTTTTCAGCAAATTCTGGTAAACATAATATTCTTACACGACGAAAAACTAATAAATAGTCCAATGGGGCAAGAACAGAGCTCAGAGGGGCAAGAACTGTCGGAAAAGATTGCGGGCGTCGGTTCCCCATGAGACGAATATTTGTTTCTTAAGACTCCGCTCAGACTACAAACTTCGGCCGGCTTCTTAATCAGTATGAAGATGTATGCAGTGCGCACATTACAGTGATTCAGTATCGGCCGATAAAAAAGTTTGATGCGTACGAACCGGCCAACCCGACTATACTATCGGCCCATAGTAAGTCTGTAGTCTGAGGGGACTCTAAACGGTTCTCATCCGGATAAACCGCACCCCATGGGGGAGAGGAAGGGGGGGTTATAGAGCCTGAGAAAGGGTCAATGCACAGGTTTTGCATTGTTTCTTAAACTGGAATAATTGTAAAACGGTAACTCAAACCCAACAAGTGGGCTGACGCAATTTCAAGTATTCTTCTTGTTTCACAACGAGAATTTTCTTTACGGATATTGATATAAAAACAAAATTTATAGAAATAATAAGGGTCTTTTATCTTCCAGCCAGGTTATGTACCGGTAATTCTGTCATTTTATTATTATAAAAGTCTATTGTGTTTCTACAGTGCTGGAAGAGCGATAAACTTCGCGGTACAATAAGCTAGTGGAAAAGTTAGCTCACAAGCGCGGGATTGACCTAATAGAAATAATCCTTATCAAGCCCAGATATATTATTTCAACCCTAAGCAGTTGCGATTATAATGTACAGATTGATTAATAATAATCTGACTGGATACCCCGACTTTGGTGATTGCTGCTGAACGACAGAGTGAAGTTAGAACGAATATGCTATGTAGTCTTACCACAGGTCTTACCACAAAATTAAATATAGGTAATTTCGTTTCCCAAAAATATTTTCAGAGCTTGGCCAAATTTGTCAGATTTCCCGGTACACTACAAACAAATGTATTATTAAAACATTTATTATCTTACAGGGTGGAGGAAAAGATGTAATTTTCTTACTTATTACTTAGGTACTACGCTGGCTCAGCGACCCGAAGTGTGCAATCACTGATGTGATGCGCACTTGGCACTGTAGGCACAGAATACTTAATAGTACAAGCAGGGCCGTCTCTAGCTCATGTGGCGCCCGTGTGCAAACATTGCCCTAGCGCCCCCTAGGAAGCGCGCGGTCAAAATTAGGGCATCGAGCCCGGGTTTACCCGGTCCGAAAAAAACCGGGTTTTCCGGGTTTTAAGAGTCACAAAAAACCCGGGTTTTTCGGGTTTTTTTAAACGCTTCAAAAACACGAACCATTCCGTAAATGTTAACTATCAGGTGTTCCGTCTGTGCCACCCATCACAAAAAAAAAAAGAAATTAGAACGACCTACTACGTAAGTAGGTACGTAATAATAACGGAAAATGTAGCAATGGGTAGGAGGTATTAACCCTTCCTTTTTAGGGTTCCGTAGCCAAGTGGCAAATAACGGAACCCTTACAGATTCGTTATCAGCACTATCCCGGCTATGTGCTGGAAGAGTCCTTTCACCGCAAGGCCGGTGTATGCCTTTTCTTCAGGGCGGACATCTGTTATGATCGTCTTCACTGCCTTGAGGACCCATCAGTTTCCATCCTTTGCGTTCGCGTAGACTTAGGCTCGACGAGCAGAATCTACGTGTGCATATACCGTCCCCACAAAGGAGACACCGCGACAACTCGACTCTTCGAACACCCGAGCGAGATGGCAGACAACGCTCAGGCGCGGTTTCTTAACAGCGAACTGGTGTTTCAAGGGGATTTCAATGCCCACCACGTCGACTGGTTGGGCTCCCTGAAAACAGACCGTTGGATGTCGTACCCGTTCAAAAATACCGCTGCAGGAACTTGATTCTACAATGAGGAGGTGCGCGGCAGAAATTGTCGTGTAAAGCGCACAGTAGAGGATCGCCAACTATCCAGGTACGTGGTGTAGTAGGTACGGTGGTGAAATTTGGCAGCGGGTCTCAACTCAAACATTTCCTCAAAGCACTCACCAGTATAAAGGCGGTAAAAGATACAAAGAGATGCAACATCTCTCCGCAGTGCCACAGAATCTAAGCGATCAGTGAGATTCTCGTCACCGACTATTCGAGTTGCACGACGTTGGAAGCGGTCTAACGGGAGGAGCTAATATTGGGGTGCCCCGGCCCAGAGATGGGAGCAGTAGGTACTCCATGTGGTGCCGGACTTGCGCCTTATAGTGCTGAAGGCGGTGGGATGGCGTAAAGTACCACCTTGCTCTGTCGAGGACACAACTTTTTAGGATTGAATTCGACTAGATTCATGTCACCCCAACTCAACACCATGATCTAGAGTATTATCAATGACAGACACAACTTCCTTCCGATGAGTGCATTGACGTGGGCTCGAGAAAACCTTGCATGGCCGGAATATGAGGCATCGCCCGTACTGCCATTCGCATAGCAATGAATGCCACTGGTATGTAGCATGCCATTGATATACAGGAGGAAGAGCACACAGCCTTGGGGTACACCAGCATTTACGGGTTTTAGGTCTGAGCATGAAACGTCGACGACCACCTTGATGCTACGACCCGTGAAAAAGCTGTGTACCCATTCGCATAGTTTCTCGGGCGACCCATAGGCAGGATGTTTCGAGATAAGCGCTTTGTGCTAGACCTGATCAAAGGCCTTCGCAATGTCCAGGCTTACTGCCAGGCAGGGCCTCCCCCTTGCTTTCGATGGACTCCGCCCATCTATGGGTCAAGTAAACGTGGCCAACTCGTCTTCACCTCTGCGTAAAGGAGGAAAGGAAAGGAGGCTGACAGAAATTCCCCTCAACAGCTTTGGCCAGTGCCCAAAAGGCACGTGTTCCGGAGTGGAGTCCCTTGGGGGCAGAGCTGCTTTGGAGGAAAGGATCCCTCGGAGTGTGCAGCGGCCATAGCTAACGAGATCAGTATAGGAATAGAATACTACAATCCATTTACTGATGTCTCTAATGGTCGTAAAGATGAGCTCTGGTTCAACCGCGAGTGCGTTGCAGCCGTTAAAGAGCATGCCCGTTGCAGACATCGGCGCCGCTTTATGCACACCCGTCGGTTGGGAGACCGACGAGTAGTGTGGGGCTTTCCTCTGGGTTGGGTCTCTGCAAATCAGAGACCGTTCAGAGGCATACCCACTAAAACCTCTCCGACTTTTCCCAGCAGATCCATGCACGGTGGCAGAATACGTGAAAGGGCGAACCTTTATCGCCGCGTCCCACCTCAGGAACTGCGAGGCACGCCAGTACGGCCTCACCTCCCCAACTACGGGGCGTATACGCCCCCTGGGCCGCTCCCACGGCCTACCAAAAATCCCCCCGAGACGCCCACGCCGCTGGGTTGCAACGCAGGCGCTACCAGCAGATCCTTGCAGGACTCCCTCGCAGACCCGTACCCTGCTGTTTGCAGGACAGGGAAGGTAAAGAGAGCCCGCAAGAGAGAGGCTTACCAGTAAGGCCCTGAAATCCCAGCCACACCAGCACCTCCACTGGATGCGGAGGCAGGGGGAAGACAGGGAGGCAAGCTGCCGCTCACCGCTGGATTGCGGGAATGGCGAGATCTGCGCAAAATTCCCCACATTTAATGTGGGGGCACCGCCAAGAGGCGCCCCAAGTAAAAGGGAGAGCACGCCTTGCTTTGCTGTAATACGACAAATATAAGAAGAGCTCCAGGTGCTACACAAAATTTATGCAAACTGGAGTTCTTTTTACGTTGGTTATCAAAGCGCGGCGGCCGGCCAGCGCGGGCGCGCGCCGAGTGGGGCTCCGTTGCGAGCGGCGCCCGGCGCCCCTAGGACCGCGGCGCCCGTGTGCAACGCACACCCTGCACCTAAGGGAAAGACGCCCCTGAGTACAAGGTACAGAAAACCCACTTCTTAAAACCGTTTATGGAAATAAAGACTCAAACTACTATAATATAACGTTAAAATTCCGACCGACCAGCGTTCAACACCTACAAATATTTATACCTAGAAGTGCGTTCTCTTTCTATCGCGTAACTCGTACCTTTTCTGACAATATCAGGGTTGTCCTCTTTAAGAGTAAGACTTCAGTCTCGCAGCGTGTGTCCTCACGCACTGATGACGCGCGCCGCTCCGTCTCAAAAGACCGGTGACTCACTCGGAAGCAAAAAATTAATTCTAATATTGTGAAATGTGTAAACTGCAACATAGTGATAAACGAGGTGTTAGCATTTGTGAATAATGTATTGGACTTTATGGATGAGGAGAGCATACATCAATTGTGTACCTCCTCGTTCACTATGGAAGACATTGTGCAGGCAAAGGCTCTTCTCTTCGAATCGATGCCTTCAGAAAATTATTAAGTATTCTGTGCTTTAAGTTTGAAGATAAGTTCTGACATGAGTTTAGATAAAACAAATGGGGTATGGGATCACATTTTTAGGTAATTTTTAATTTATTATATATATTTATTTCAATACTATTTCAAGTAATCTATTTGAATATTTTTGTAATAAAGACAGTAGTAATTTTTTCATAATTTTTTTAACATTTTAAATTCAAGCGCATTTGTGACGTCATTAATAGTGTTACCACATGCTTTTTTCCCCAAATCGTGGCAAATAAATCATATGTAAAATGTTACTTGTGGGCAAAATCCCTTTTAATCGGGGGAATTTTACATCACTGTCTGACAACATTCCGGTAAAACAAAAAACAGAGAGGTATCTCTAATTAATTATACCACAGAATACTTAATAGTACAAGATTATACTAAAATAGCGCCACCTGTTAGGGGCCCTTGTTAAGCGCCAGCTGTGGTGGGTAAGGTTTTATTGTATTATAACTATCGCCAATTCTATTGGTTGTTCTGATAGACTAAGTGTCAATCACAGTAGATGTCGCATTTATTGTATGTCATATTTAATGTAGCATTTATTTTATCTAGTTAGTACAGTATGGCTGAAAATTCTGCATAACTTTGGTCAGACGAAGATCAACGCGATTTTATTGAAAATATCATTTATCTTATGCTTTTAAATTTTGAAAACAATGAAATATGGTATGAAAGACAAATGCCTCGAAATGATTTACGATTTAGGACATGTTTAGTTTTTTTCCCATACCCCATTATGACATAGCGTGTGATAGTTTTAATCAAAGATTTAAATCATAGATATGCCCTCGCCATACTTTGACCGCGCCGATTTGAGTCGAACCTCAAATAACCTAGTGTAACTCAACTGGGATTAGCGCATATTAGTTGCCGTTTGCACTCGGTGACAGTTGGACGACACAGCTGCCTGGATTTTTGACAGGAAAAAGCACTCAAAATGCCTTCATGTGCCTTTTTATTGTGCAAGAAAAATACTACAAATTCAAATAAAGCGAATGGTGTAACATTTCACTCGTAAGTATTGATATTTTATCAATAATTTAATTTATTTTATTTTGTTGACAAAACATCAAAGTCTGATCGGCCAGCGCATGACAGAGACAGTAGTATTGGCAATTACTGTGAGACAAAAAGAGACAACATCATTATCTCGGTGGCCAATATACTTAGACCCGCTGTATTACTCAGAAGTCAGTTGATAACAGCTCATTTGTTATGGTTTACAATAACCGGGAAAAGTACGGTAGCGTCAGCAGTTTCGATAGGCATTGTTTTAATAGCGGTCAGATATAAAATAGTTATTTTATTTCGACTAAAAATCAATAAACATGCAAATAATAATTACGTATTATTTTTAAGTGAACGTTTATTGTTTTAGATTTCCGAAGAAAAATGGATCAAAGTTATCCAGCGGGATCGAAGGGGTGAATACTGGTTACCTGGACAATTTAGTCGAATTGCTCTTCTCATTTCAAAGAAAATGATTTATATTTGACTTTCCTAGGTCGACGTAAAGTCAAAAGTATTATATTTGTGTTTCTTCTGTTGTCTTATTCTATAACACAAGTGCTTAAGCTACTTAGTACGGAGTCAGGACATTAAATGTGGGGTTGTGTTAATTTATTAATTAATTATTAAATTATAGTAAATATTACTCATAATAATTCTTAAGGAATAGTAGGGCAAAGGCCTTTATCATAGAAATCAAGTCATAGCTACTATGATGGGATTAGGCATAATCACCACCCTTTATGCGGTTTGGTGACCAAACCCGATATTCGCTCTGTGATTAGAGTAATTTATTTGAATAAATTGATAAATGTAGTGTAACACTTAGAAATAAAATGTCCTCAAAATAAAATTGCTTTTAAATTTAGTAATTGTTTTATTTTTAGTTCCTAGTATGAAAATGTTGCTGACCGTATTTTATCCTCATAGATAGTGACTTTCGATGACACGCACACGTCATGTCATCAAAATATTGCCTCGTTTTTAGGTGTCAGGGCATATCTATGATTTAAATCTTTGGTTTTAATAACAAATAAAACAATCTTGTGAGGGACTTATAAGAATTTCAATTTATAAATTAATAAAAACGTATTTCAGGAAGAAGAATATGAAGAAGATGATGAAGATGATGAGGTTTGGATATTTTTAGGTAATGTTTAATTAGACTAAATGGGTACTTAAGTTACTGAGCATCAATAAGATTATTAGGCTAAAAAAATAAAAGCATTTTACCTATAGTAAACATTTTAATAACAAATAAAGCAGTCTTCAGAACTCAGAGACGTCAGTTAAAAAAATTACGGAATTCCTCAAGGAAGTATTGTAGGACCTACCCTATTGTATATGATCAAACGAACTTCAAAGTGAAGTTCGATCAATATAATACGAGTGGTTTCATTTGAAGATACAAATAAATACGTAGTGCTTTTAACCTACAAGGCAACCATCGCACGTTTTAAAAATCTGAAGCGTAGTCACACGTTGTCAAAGTGCTACGGTAGGTAGGTAGGTATTATGAACGTGTGACTACGCCTTTATGTACGAATTATTGTAGACTTCTTCTGGAAAAGCACGCTACATCTTAGACCTCATTGTCACTCTCCATCAGGTGAGATGAGGTCAAGTGCAAACCCATCTTATATAAAAAAAAAATGTCGCAGATAGAGACCTTATTAAAAATTTATATTTAGCCATGTATACAGGCAGATTTGTTGCCTACTTCAGACTCCAGTCTCCCACAATATAGATAATCTCGTGTAAATTAGTTTTAATATCAATTGTAACTTTGTGGTGAAAAAATAAATGTATTATATATAATAAAACCTTAATTTTGATTATCTTATTTAAATATAGTATTTATGCGTGTTAAAAGAATGCTCAATATTTTTTCTTAGCGACAATTAAACTTAATTGACGTCTCTCAGTGCGGCAGTTTGACCCAAACTTATATATGTTGTATAATATTTAAAAAAAAATATTTCAGGACGGTGGATTACAATATGAGGTATGGACATTGTTTTTTAGACAAAGTGTCAGTAGAGTATTAACGAAAGTATTACGATACATGGCAAAACATGATAATTTTTCGCCAATCATAGGGTAATCCATACCGTGATCGTCCATTTAAGGAAATTGACACTAATTTTACTTCAAAATAATCCTACTACTGACTTTGTTTCCGGGACCAGATCCCTGTTTGTATTTGTTCTAAAACATACAATACCTATCCTACAATACCTATCATCTAGCGCTCTGGGTTACGAATGTATCGACCTAGCATTTCGAGTTTTATTTTACATAACAAGCCTCGTCGTTGTCATGTTCAGAAGTAATAAATATAAGGATAAATAACAGACGGCCTTGAACGTATTTGCTTTACTTAAAGACAAGACGGCTGTCATTGCACACACCCCATAGAGCATATAGTCTATCACTTCACCTTAAATATTCAAACAGAAGAACTGTTTATAATCCACTCGGGGAAACGGACGTAGCTCTTCTAGCACTCTGCTACCGGTTACCCCACTCCTCCCCTCCGAGCTGTGAGCGCCATCCACTGCGACCTCCTGAGCTGGTATGTCCTGAGAGAGATCCAGCTGCGGCGAAGACTGACCTTCCCCCGTTGCCGGATCAGGTTGAGTTGAACTTGAAAAATCACTTAGCCCAATAGGACAATTACTTATTCCATATTGTTGAAAGCTATAAGTGCACTGGCAAACAGTGCACTTATACAGCATTATCTGATTTTTATGCTTTTTACACGCCAGTGACGTCAAGCCATCCTTGACTAAATAAGTCACCTTCGCTATAGCTTTCAAAATAACTCCTTTTCTCCAAGGATTTAACTTATCATTGTAAATTTTATAAATCACTTTATCGTCTTCAGTCAAAAGCTGTTAATGTTTACCTCCATACAGTTCACTCTGCAAGCACTGTTTATCCCGTACGTGATTCGCGAGAGCGGAGGATGACGGCGCAGCAGTTACTGGGTTGATCAAATCCAATCGAGAGCGCAGTTTCCGCCCAAAAACTAACTAGGCAGGCGAAAAGCCAGTAGTAGAGTGAACTGAATTCCTGTAATCGAAAAGATACTTAAACAAAATTTTTCACAAATATCTTCCCTATTACTTTGGAGAATGCAAGATTTAATACCACGTTTAACCACCTTGACATAGCTTTCCGCCTGACCATTGCTCGCCGGGTGATAAACGGGTAACGTCACATGCATGATACCGTTAGAAACACAAAACGAATTAAATTCCGCAGACACAAACGCCGTGCCATTGTCACTAACAAGCGTCGTCTAGATAAGTCAAGCCATTTATTGGACCAAGGAAATCTATGTGGATCCTTTGGAACGGCTAATCAGGGCGCGGCCATACGGCGAGAGGAGTACGACCCGAAGCCGGTCTCAGTTGGATGTACACCCCGCTACTTCCAAGGACCGGTATTAGAATCTGCCTGCGTTCTCCGACAGTCGTTTCTCCTTTGGACGATTCACCGACAAGACGTTTCGTTTTCAAGACATTCGCCGACAGATCGTTTCACCTATGGACGTTTCACCGACAGAACGGTCCGTGTTTGTGTGTTTCGACGACAGGACTTTTCATATAAGGACTATTCACCGATCTAACTATTTACCTACGGACGTTTCGTCGACAGAAATATTTACATAGTTGTATGTTCGAAACATATTCGAAATATATAAATAATATTTGCAAAAATGTCTTCTGTAATAAGTGCTTAAAATTAAACATCAAAGCCTTAACTAGATGGTTCTTGTGCTTTTACACTCAAAAATAAAATTAAAGTGACACAAACATCAAAACAACAAAGTAATCCTATTTTGTAAAAAAATCGGGTGTTTTGAAGAAGTTTGAACGGAATTAATTCAAACAGTAGGTAACTTTGAAAATAAGTTTAAATGTATGCTAACCTTAAATCCGGCAATCACTGTAGGTACCCTTGGCAATCACTGTCTCGGTTACCCTACTTTCAGTATCTTTTTATTCAACCTCTGTAGGGGTGAACGGGGGTAGAAACGTCGAATGGAATATTATTTTTGACAAAATAATGTTTCTAGCATTTTTTAACGAAATCTTTTTGAGATTCCTTCATTAAGGTTTATGATCACCAGAAGATTTTGCAACGTCAAATAAATAACGTAATAACAAAAGTAGCTCCTAAGAATACCTATAGTGATTGGAAGATAAGATTTCGAGTGGTCCGCCTTCGTTTTACTTCGATATTGTAATATCAAAGTAAAACGAAGGCGGACCACTAGTTCAGGATATAACTTCTACCTTTGAAAATAGGTTAAGTATTCAAGTATTTATTTAAAAACTAAGTGTACAAATGTTTGTTAATCTCAACACGGTAATCTCACTGAGCAATCACTGTATGGGTTACCCTAAATATTTTTAATGACAAATTTTCAGCCAGTCAGTCAGCAACTTAGACGAATTTTATTAATTATTATTTTATTAATTATAATTAAATACAGAAATGTTTTTTTTTAGTTTGCTGATTCTGAAGAAAAAAGACAATATTTGGAATATATGGTTTGGACATTGAGTATTAAATATTTTGTTAGTTAACTACATACCTTATTAGCTCCTTTTGTTTTCTTAATTGCTCTGATGAAGCATCTATCACTTTAATGAAAAAAAAACGAAACAATATGTATTGTTTTGTTATTGTTTTACGAGAAAAACTTTTTTGGCTCTCTCGATATTGTAATATCGAAGTAAAACGAAGGCGGACCACTAGTTCAGGATATAACTTCTACTTTTGAAAATAGGTTAAGTATTCAAGTATTTATTTAAAAACTAAGTGTACAAATGTTAGTTAATCTCAACACGGCAATCTCACTGAGCAATCACTGTATGGGTTACCCCAAATATTTTTAATGACGAGTATGAAAATTTTCAGCCAGTCAGTCAGCAGAACTTAGACGAATTTTATTAATTATTATTTTATTAATTATAATTTAATACAGAAATGTTTTTTTAGTTTCCTGATCCTGAAGAAAGACAACAATATTGGAATATATGGTTTGGTCATTGAGTATAAATATTTTGTTAGTTAACTACATACCTTATTAGCTCCTTTTGTTTCTTAATTGCTCTGATGAAGCATCTATCACTTTAATGAAAAAAAACGAAACAATATGTATTGTTTTGTTATTGTTTTACGAGAAAAACTTTTTTGGCTCTCTCGATATTGTAATATCGAAGTAAAACGAAGGCGGACCACTAGTTCAGGATATAACTTCTACCTTTGAAAATAGGTTAAGTATTCAAGTATTTATTTAAAAACTAAGTGTACAAATGTTAGTTAATCTCAACACGGCAATCTCACTGAGCAATCACTGTATGGGTTACCCCAAATATTTTTAATGACGAGTATGAAAATTTTCAGCCAGTCAGTCAGCAGAACTTAGACGAATTTTATTAATTATTATTTTATTAATTATAATTTAATACAGAAATGTTTTTTTAGTTTCCTGATCCTGAAGAAAGACAACAATATTTGGAATTTTTGGTTTGTACATTGAGTATTAAATAATTTGTTAGTTACCTTATTAGCTCCTTTTGTTTTCTTAATTGCTCTGATGAAGCATCTATCACTTTAATGAAAAAAAAACGATTATTGTATTGTTTTGTTATTGTTTTACGAGAAAAAATTTTTTAGTTTGTCTCCGATATTTTTTTATATTATGACAAATATAAAAAAATCAGTGGGAGACTTAAAAGTTTTTTTATTAAATAATTTCATGTATAAATTTATTTTTCAAGGAATATAAGGAATATATGGAATATAAGGAATATAAGGAATATTGGGAGAATAATATGGAGAATAAGCAGGTTTGAACTTTGATAATAATTAATTATTGACCAAGCATCGAGCACTTATTTTTACGGTAGCAATACCGTAAAAATAATAAAAAGGTAGGTAATGTTAAACTTGTCTTAGAAATTGGAAATGAAACTTTTTTTTATTTTTAAAAGAACACGGCAATGGCATAGTCTCTGTGATTTTAATAAATTACGAATTAAATAATTCAAATTATTAAAAGCCCTAATTAATGATCTTGAGAACATCTGTCGCCTCTGAGCGGCTCGAGCAAATGTGAGCTCCCGCGTGAACAGCCGCTCACTCGCAGCAATTTTCCCGCCAAACTCCATGACGCATCACTTGATCTACGTCACTGTGATGTAGCAGCTGTTATTTCTAAAGGAGGAAACATATTAATAAAACGCGACGCGACGCAACGTGTCGACACCCGATGTCCACCGTGCATATTAAAAACACGCGACGCCACGAGCCTTGACACACTAGCAGCATGACGAGTCAGATGACGACTTTGAAGAAGATTTGATGTAAATTGTGGGTACATAAATGATACTTAAAAGACTCAAGAAATAGAAAATAACTAGGCGTTACTGGGTACATGTAATAAATCAAAAGAGAAGAATATGTGGTGAATATCATACTCTGTACTGCCGTGTTCTGTACTGTACTCTGTACTACAAGTCTGCTATCTCAAAAAAACATAGTTTTGAGAAAAATGGCTTTGAAGTTTCAAATAAATATTTACTTGTAGCGTATTAAGGAAACATGCTATATAATAGGGTAGTTGACTAATATCGATGTAGTAAAAAATATTGATACTTTACCAAAATATTGGTAAATATGAACCAATAGCCTAAATTTTCAGTTAAAAATATAACGTCTAGCTGGTTTTGTGAGCATTCAAAGTTTCATGGGCAAGTCTATTTTTAAAGTTTATAATATTATAAAAATAATTATATCATTGAACTACCCACACATTAAACACAAACTTTTATTATAAAACTATGTACATAAACGAAACATTTGATATAGGTACCAAACAAAATTTGCTAGACGCGCATACAAGACACCAGCGTGTGACGTCACATGTTGGTAGCCATTTGTATAGAGCGTTTTTGGGCCCGCGTAAAATATGTGCTCTTAAAGTTGTGATATCTCAGGTAATTCAAAATAATTCTTTCAACAATGTTTCTTTAATAGAGGGGTCTTTTGATTAAACACATAAAAAAAAATAGTCAAGTACCCTATTGAAACTGACAGATAAGGTGTGTAAATGCTTCTAGAACATATTGACATATATTTTTTTTATATCTATAAAACTTAATTTTTAAATTGAGATAAACGAGTTTCAAATAACCAGAACTTCGTACCCATGTGGTTACGCGTCGTGTGATAACTTAAGTTAGAAGAGTTGGGTGCAACCAAAACACACGATGCAGGGAAAGCCTATCTATGTTATCTATTTAGTTGTATTAGATGTGTCTGACTAAAAGGCCCTGTTTTCTGACTAGTGGTTAACCAATTGTCAAAAAACCTTAACAAATTGTTAAATATCGCTGAAATGTATTTTTTGACCAATAGTTAGCTGAACCAATAAGTGATTGCTAATCAACGAAAGAGGCCCTGGCGAACCAATCACCAACCCGCACTGGTCCAGCGTAGTGGGTTATGGTATAATCCTCCTAATGAAGAAGACAATATTGCCTCGGCCCCCAGTTCCCGGCAGCCCTGCTATTCTGGTTTTGTTAACGACAAGCAGACAAGCAGGGGGTGCTAAGAATCTCCGGGATAAGAAAGGCCGCCACACCACACTGACCGAAGAACTCGACCAAGTGGTGAAAATCCTTCAGTACGAGGGTGCAAAATTCTGTGAGTTGTGACGTACGGGCAAGCGGTCTAAAAGAGACTCTGGACCTAATGGACAAGAGGCGGAACGATCCATCAGTCACTTCGGCAGAACAACGGGCTCTGAATAAGTCCATCTCCAAGCTGTTAAGACGTGACCTCCGAAGCTTCAATGCACTCTCAATACAGAGAGCAATTGAGCATAGCCAGGGGCCCAAAGTCTTCGTACAACAGCTTGGAAGGAGCCACCTGTCGAAGTTGACCATAACAAATGGAGAAGTCGCCACGTCAAAGCCAGAGATTCTTTCGGAAGTTTACACCTTCTATAGCCAGTTATAAAGTCAAAGTCAAAGCTCCGGGAGAAGACAGAGTCACAACCGAGCTTCTGAAAGCCGGTGCTGAAGGAACTTTTCTCCGGAAGAACTCTTAGGGCGTGGCAGCGGAGCTTGGTCGTATTGTTCTTCAAGAAAGGCGACAAAACCTTACTGAAGAACTATCGACCAATTTCACTCTTATGTTACGTATATAAGTTGTTCTCAAGAGTCATTTCAAAACGAAGACTTGACGAAGCTTAACCTGCAGAGCAGGCCGGGTTCCGACGGAGTTATAGCATCATATACCATATTCAAACAGTGAGATAGGTTATACAGATGACCAAAGAATATAACCAGCCCCTGTGCATGGCGTTTGTGGACTAAGAAAAAGCTTTGACTCCGTCGAGAACTTCTCGAGGCCTTGCAGAGGTGCAAAGTCGATTGGCGATATATCGAGGTGTTAAGGTGCCTGTATGACGCCGCTAATATGTCCGTAGTAATCCAAAATGGCCAAACCGAGCCTGTCCTGCTGCGACGTGGTGTGAGACAAGGAGATGTTATATCTCCGAAACTCTTCTCCGCTGCGCTGCAGGACATGTTCAAAACGCTTAACTGGAAAGAGCGCGGAATCAATATTAATGGCGATGTCACACCTGCGATTCGCAGACCTCATTGTCATCTTGGCAGAAACCTTACATGACCTACAGGAGATGGTGTGCAGCCTGGCTGAATCTTCCAAATACATCGGTCTTCAGTTCATCCGAAACTTGGATAGAACCAAGGTCATGTTCAACGAGCTCGTTGATCCGGGACTGGTCACAGTTAATGGAGTACCTCTCGAAGTTGTCCAGGAATATGCCTATCTAGGACAAACGCTCCAATTAGGCAGAAACAACTTCGAGATAGAAGCTAATAGAAGAATTCAGCTAGGCTGGGCAGCATTTGGTAGGCTTCGTCAAGTCTTCTCATCGCTTATCCCTTAAAGTCTTAAGTCGAAAGTCTTCAACTAGTGCGTCCTCCCGGTCATGACTTTTGATGCCGAGACGTGGACACTCACGGCTGGACTAGTCCACTTGTTTAAAGTCGCTCAAAGAGCTATGAAAAGGGCTATGCTCAGAGTATCTCTGAAGGACCGCATCAGAAATGATGTAATCCGACAGAAAACCAGAGTCCAGAGTCACAGACATAGCCCACCGAATTAGCAAACTGAAGTGGCAATAGGCTGGTCACATTAACCGCAGTATTGACAACCATTGGAGCCGTAAAGTCCTTGAGTGGAGATCGCGACTCGGTGAGCCAAGTGTTGGACGCCCTGCGACAAGATGGGTTGATGACATTGGAAGGCTGGCTGGTGTGGGCTGGATGAGAATGGCCGAAAATCTGGAGCAGTGACGTGTATTAGGGGAGACCTATGTCCAGCAGTAGACAAGAGTGGGTTGCTGATGATGAATGACATGAATTGTAAAGAAATAAATGGCCGCAAGGTGCACGCCGCCCACTGTTCCGCGCGCATCGAGTGGCCACGCGTAACTATTTCAACTTCAAGCTAACATATTTAGATTAAGTAGCAGAATTTATTGGTATATGATGCCTATCTCTGTTAACTTAAAATTGAATGAGTTAGGCATGGCTGCAACGATAAAAAATTAAGTTAAACGAATTTATCATATGAGTTTCTGGCTCATTGATAATTTTTTTTTTAAACTTTCTTTAGTGCTATATAGATCACACTTTTTAAGAGTAACTCGTCTAATTTAAAATAGCATACTTGTGTGTAACAGGGCAGTGTATCTAGACTTACTTCAAGACAATGAAAGATACCATATGTATTTTCGGGTTACTAATACACAATTTGAAGAAATATACAAATTTAAGTGGACTGACGCGTGGCGTCGAGTGTTTTCTAGAAACATACCGCGCGCGCCGCGTCGGGTGGCGTATTACCCCCACCATGGGCGACACACCGATCTGGCACGTCTGGTTCAGGTGACGTGTGCGCGCATGGCGTCGCGTCGATTCTGGTCTATAGTATACAATATAATATTTGATGCGTCTCAACATGCATCGCGTTTCATCGGGGCGTGTCGCGTTTTAATAATGTATTTCCTCCATAAGACTTGTTTTTCTTCTATAATAACATTTTTGATGACAAGTATGAGCATTTCAATAAGAGACATACAACTTTAATTTTATATTTATAATAATTGGCACTGATTTAAAAAGGCAGTTGTAAATAGCCATTTTAGTACATAAGTTAAAAAATTTATAAATGGCACGTTGAATAACTACTGAAGCAGTTAAAACTATGCAGTAAAATGAGCAAAAATGTGTAATAAAAAATAATGAAATAGATCAGTGAATATACCTATAATTGAGCAGGAAAATAATTAAAAGGGCGGTTATTTTAATTACTGAAATATTTATATATTTCTACAACTGGAGGTATGGCATACTTCAAACGTATGGACAGAGCAATTATAAAATGTTTACACATATACATTTTATAACAATAAGCTCCGCCCAACTAACTAACATTTTATTTTTACCTTTCTTTTCAATGAATTTGAGTTCGAGTGTCACCGCTCGCTATGATCTTCCGAACTATCCATCAAACCGCCAATTCAATTGTTGGACGGCTCAATTATTCTTAGGATTGACATTGTATGATAAAATAACCGATTAATTGATTTTATCACTGTTCATGTTTTACTGTCGCAATAATTAATCAACCGCCATTAAACTAAATAACTGCTCAATATATTTTCCAACGGATCATAATAACGTCTCTAATAATTGTTTAACTTATAAAAATATACCTAATTCTAGGGAGGTGGAGGTGAAGATGGACCAGATCAGGTTTGAATAATGATTTTTTTAAATTCTTTAGTAATTAGTAAATTCAATACTTAAATTACTGGTGAAGCATTGATCTTTTTATTGATACCTATAAAAATTATGCATTTATGCAGATTTTTTCATTAATACAGGGTGTATCTGTGAACATTTACATCCCTATAACCTCGTGCTCTACCAACCATATTGAACAAATTTTGTTCTATGACTTTTGAAAATTCGCGTAAAAAAAATTCATCTTTCCACACAAAGTCGGTCACGTGACTTGGCCATTTTGTATGGGGAGTCGAGAAAATTTTGGATGAATTTCGAAAAGTTGTTAAGTAAATGTTGTTCAGAATGGTGGATAGAACACGTGGTTAAAGGGATGTAAATGATTACAGATACATCCTGTATATATTTTAAATGACGAACAAGACATAATCTAAGTGAGAGACATGCAAGATTTTTATTATTATTTATAATTAAACGAAAAAAATATATACTTTTATAGGAAGGCGAAGAATATCCGGTTTGTAAACTATTTTTTAGATTGAGGTGGAACATTACTTTCTTGAATGTACAGATGGAATATTGATTATTTTATTGGATTGAAAAAAAAACGAATAATAATTCATACAAGTTTTTCTTAAAAACATTTTGGATGACGAATAAAACAGTCAATCTTAGTATAAGACTTAAAACATTTTTCAAATATTTATAATTCAATGCATAAAATTATGTTTTAGGATGTGGTTGCCCTTGAAGGAAAACTTGAGGTTTGGAAATTGGTTTTTAAATAATGTTAGACCAAATACTATACTTATACCTACTTTATATTGATGAAGCATCAATCACTTTATTTGTATATATATAATAATCATTCAACCATATAATATCCTCAATGACTTTTGACGTGTGAAAAGTTGTACCTATTGTAGCGACATCTACCATCGCATGTAGAAAGAATTTTGGCACTACAGTACCACCAACAGTAGATTCTACATCGCGAGAGCAAAGTTCGCATGTCAACTGGAATGGAATGTATAGATAGATATAGATATTCTTTATTGCACAGATAATAGAATCTAATATGTCGCAGAGATATATGATAAAACTGGTTCTGGGGATTTGATCAATTCCCTAAGGGATTTGATCAAATCACGGAGGATGTTAAATTAACAACATGATTTTATCATTTCCCTAAACAAATCTAGTGATTTGAACAAGTTGGTTCAGTGAAATGCCAAAAAACATGTTGTAAACATGTTACACCTAGCTACAGCTAGGTGTTTAGGGTAGAGGTTAGGTTAGGGTTATTTTTACATAAGAGTAAGATGGGGGCAACGATGCTTGAATGTAATATCTTATATTATGAATGAAAAGTTAAGATACTTTTTACGACGGGTATGTAAGGGAGTTATAATAATAATAAATAATAAATTCTCACAACATCTCATACAATGACCTAACTCCGTACTAAGTAGCTTAAGCACTTGTGTTGCAGATATCAGACAACAGAGGAAACACAAATTAAAATACCTTTATAAATAACATATAAATATATATAATATACTGGTGTTTGTTCAGTGTCTGGGTGTTATACCTATATGTATTTAAGTATTATATTTGTGATCCTCTGTTGTCTCATATCTGTAACACAAGTGCATAAGCTACTTAGTACGGAGTCAGGTCAATGTATGAGATGTTGTGTGAATTTATTTATTATTATTATTGTTATTATATATAACACCCGAACCCTGAACAAACACAAGTGTTTATCACACGAATGTTTGTCCAGGGTGAGGATCAAACCCACGACCTTTGGTGCACGAGGCAGGGTCACTGCCAAATGCGCCATCCGGCCAGTCATTAAATTTGATTAGCTTTTCTCTAGTCTTGGAGTGATCGATAGGATAAATTTAATAGGCTATTAAAAATGGTTCACTATAATGTGTAAGCTTTTTGTTAAGACACCTCTCTTAACGAAAATTTTATAGAATTTTAAATATCCCTACACAGTGTTGCTTGTATGTACCATGTTTGCCGACTTTTTTACTTGCCGTTTTAAAACAGTCGGCGTCACTTTTGTGCCTGAACTATTATACACCTAATAAGTGTTTTTGTTATATTTTTTAAAAATAAATATAATATACATTGACAGAATACATAATGATGTTACATTACTTTCAAGGGTTGGACCGGTGGAGCTGATGGTGAAGAAGCACAATATTATGAGGTTTGGACATTGATTTTCAGATAATGTGCTATTAAAATTTTTGATTGTCAATCCGCCGTACTACATTAGGGCTAGCTGTAATTAAAAGTAGGGCGTTTTGAAAAGCGGCGTAAATTTGTATTCGGCGTCCAACGTCATTCAATTAGTGATGCCGATTGATAGTCGACTAACGATAGTCTATCGATAGATTATCGATAGTTGACGTCATATCAATAGTATCGATAACCTAACGATAGTATCAATAGCTTAGATCCAGTCTATACTATTGCATTAAAAGCAATACTATCGGTCACGATGAACAAACTATCGATAGTATCGATACTTTTAAACTATCGATATTCGTTTTAATTTCGAATTGTAAAGATAATATTATCTTGTGGCAACACTTGTTTAGTGTTTGATAAGTAGATAGAAATACGCAGCGGCTAAACGTGGGCCGCCTTATGAAGAACGACGTACATATCTCAGTCACAATGTTAGCGGCTTAGGGGGTAACTCGGACACAAAATATCTCATCCGCGCGGCCGAGTTTACTACTTTCAAATTATGATGTAGGCTTTTCGGACGAACTTCATATTTCAGAGTCCGAGTTTACTTCCTTCAAAATTTGAAGTAGTTAGAAAAGGTTATCAGCGCACTTGTGACTCCACTGGTGTTGCAGGTGTCCATGGGCGGCGGCAATTGCTTACCATCAGGTGATCCGCCTGCTCGTCTGCTACCTATTACATAAAAAAAAATACAGGTACAACTCGGACACTGAAATAAGAAGTTCGTCCGAAAAGCCTACATCAGAATTTGAAAGTAGTAAACTCGGCCGCGGATGAGATATTTTGAGTCCGAGTTACCCCCTAAGCCTCGTTGATCCGCCGAATTTCAAACCGGTCCTGTTTCTGATAACAGCTAGCTATAATATAATATTGCGAAATTAACGATCCTGGGAAGTTAGCTGTTATTTTTTTATATGGGAGAGTGAGAGTATTAGGTATAAACGTAAGGGTAAACAAATACTGTATAATTGTAAGCGTGAAGCAGCCCCTGTGCTGTGTTTCTCCGAGTGAGTGAGGGTACCGGAGGCCCACCCGGGGAGGGGAAGGGGACAAAAGGTTGGCAGCGCACGTGTAACTCCACTGGTGTTGCAAGTGTTCATGGGCGGCGGCAATTGCTTACCATCAGGTGATCCGCCTGCTCGTTCGCTACCTATCACATAAAAAAACAAAAAATACAATAAGTAAGCTCCGAACTATCGGCACAGAGGATATATATATATTTTTGATGACCCTGATGAAATGAGCCGACGTCGCCACATTTCGGCGGCGCGGCGCCTTATGCACACCCCCGGCTGGGAAACCGACGGGTAGTGTTGGGCTCTTCCATGACTGGGGCCTCACCTATTCTGAGGCCGGTCAATAGGCATACCAACTAGAACACCTGGGGCTGTTCCCGGCTTATCCAGGGCTACGGGGTCGGACATGGGCAAAACAAACCTTGGCGCCGCGTCCGGTCTGCCGGTCTTTGCCGCATCCCACTGGCTGTGGGACGCAGCGCAGACCAGCGACAAATGACCCCCACACAAGATGTGGGGGGTGGCGCCCGGAGTTTGAGTCAACCATAAAAGGTAGACATATGCTGTTGTAGGATATTTTGTACATAATTTTATGGTGAACATTTCCGTCATACATGACTTTTTGTATGTACCTATAGAAATTTAACAAATGGTGTTACTTTTTAGGACGATTATTATTCAGAAGAGCAAATTGAGGTTTGGACAATGATTTTCAGATAATGTGTTATTAGACCAAATACTTTTATTATTGATGAAGCATTAATCACTTTATTTGTTACAAAAAGGGGGTACTAACCATAAAAGAAAAGAATGTGTACCTTGTGTAGATTCTACATAGGTATGTAAAAAGTTTCAAATGCTCTAACTCAGAATCGCTTTATTTTGGGATAATACGAGTACCTATCCCCTTTTTGTTTCATCCTGTATATCATGACGTGTAGTTTTTCTTAAACAATTAATATCTTCAATGACTTTTTTGGTCTTATACAATTATATTATACTCAGGCTTCGTCCTCGGGATTAGCAAATAACACTTGTAGTACCGCCTAGTGGATCGCCAGTCTCACACTATATTTGAGGGTAGAAATAAAACTAAAAATAAAAATCTCACGTCACTCAGTTAAGCGACCTACCCGCTTGCTTCATTCGCTTTTTAGTGTTTCGCTTCGCTCGCGTCTCAAAAGTGTTTATTCCAAGTGATAATCTACAATGCCTAAGCGGAAAAGTGACGAGGATTACGAGAAATTGTTGCGGTAAGTTTAAAAAACTCGAACGGAAAGTGCTGCGTAGATGCAGTACACGGAGTCGTTCCGACTCACCCGATAGGTATATCCCGCTCGGATACTCAAGGTCAGTTACTTATTGTACAATTTCATCTTAATTGGTGTTTTTACGTACGTTTATCAAACATTTTAACAACATTTTTTAGAATAGTGTTGTGAATTGAGTTAAAATACTTACATTACATACCTATTTTGTTTAAATACTATTCGTAAGCAATCTCTCTTTGGAGTTGTACTACCCAATAATAGTTTTGCGAACAGTATTCTAGGACTGTTTCTTAACTAAATGGCAGTAACTAGAGTGACCTCATCGTAACATGATACCTCATAGTTATACGTTGCTTACAACTATTGTAGTAAAGACTACCAAGCCGGGTTTGCGTACTTCTCTTTGGAGATGTACTACCCGAAAAATTTGTCTTGCAAACAGTACTTTGGTCTGTTTCGTGACTAATTGAGGTATCGGTGGTTTTCAGAACAAGAACATACGAGTAATTACAACGTCCCGAACCTATTGGATGGGATAATTAGTTCTGAGCCATGCACGGAGACGCTCGTCGACTTCGTCTCGGAGCCCGTCGAGGAGTGCCTCGCGCCGTGCGACGAGCCTGCCGGGACGCTTGCCTCCGTGGTGGTGGCTGCCCCCGCCGCCGCCGCTGCCACTAGCGCTGCGGAGCCGGTGAATAATACTGAGGAGCCTGGGTCAGCTGACACGATTCTTAACAGCACAATACTAGAAATATTGGGCGAAGATCCTACCATTTCAAATAATTTTGGAGCCGATATTCATAAGGACTTGACAGTTAGGTTGGAACACACTGCCATACATGGGTTAAGTAAGGAGCAACGTAAGAAACTTACTGAAAAATACCTATAGCCGAGTAACTGCAAGCTAATTAATGCTCCCGTATTAAATGCCGAAATTAAAGCAGCTATTTCCGATATTAATGCTAAACGCGACAAAAATATCGAAATTAGACAGAAACAGGTATCTACTGCCATTTCATGCTTGAGCCAAGCTATCAACTCTTTGATATCAAAGAGTGACAATGACCCAGAATTGATAAGAATGTTGATGGACACAGAACGTATTCTGTGCAACTTGCAGTACCATGATTCGACCATAAGACGGAATTTCATTCTGTCTTCACTTAAGAAGGACATGAAAGACCAACTTCAAAATACAAAGCCGGATCTCTATTTATTTGGCGAAAACCTCTCAGAGGCTATAAAGACTGCAAAGGCGATAAATAAATCGAGTGCAGAGTTAAAGACCCCACTGCCTAAACCACCGATGAATAAGAAGGCACCCGCACCGACACCTAGCACGTCTAGAGCTAATTTAAACTGAAAAGGCCCTTATCTCACTCGGAAACAGCTTACTCGTCCGAAGACGAAGGAGCCCCCTCCGAGGAGAGGTCGGCTGCCGAACTCGTCGAGGCCCTCGCAGCAGCCGCCGCTGCGCGACCGCCGCTAGATGTGGTAAAATATGCAGGCAGATTGCCCCTTTGTTTTTTATGACCAATGGTCTCGTATAACAAATAATCCTATTATTCTCTCTTGCATTAAGGGATATGAAATCCCATTGATAAGTCCCTTTAACCAATTATCTATTCCAATAGAAAAACATTATTCAGCCTCAGAAAAAGATAATTTCAATGAAGCTATTCATAACTTATTATGTAATGGAGCGATATCAAAATGTCAACCTACTGATGGACTAGTTTTTGTCTAGCATTTTTTTGGTACCTAAACCAAATGGTAAATATCGATTCCATCCTGAATTTAAAGAATTTAAACAAATTTATCACACCAAATTGAAGATCTTCGCACTGTTTTAAAATTAATAACAAAGAATTGTTTCATGACGAAAATTGATTTAAAAGATGCTTATTATTTCATAAATATTCATCCTAATTCAAGAAAATATATAAGATTCAAATTTGAGCAACAAATTTACGAATTTAATGTCTTACCATTTGGCTTAAGTACGGCACCATATATATTTACTAAAATAATGAAACCTATTGTTCGGTTACTACGTTCGGCTAGCCTGATATCTACTAATTATTAAGATGACTTTTGCTTAATGGGACAGTCATACGACAGATGTTTATATAATACTACACAAACTAAGAAATTAATCACGTCTCTCGGATTTTTAATTAATGAGAAAAGTTCTATCATACTTTAGGTATGCTTGTTAGCAAGCTATGTAGTTACATTTCTAGGTTTCGTTCTAGACTCTGAAAACTTCCAGATCACGTTACCCTCCGAAAAAATTGTTCGCGTCAAATCAGAAATTCAAAAATTTTTATCTATAAAAAGATGTACACAATACGTGAGTTTGCACAAATGGTAGGATCACTAGTTTCAGTTTGTCCGGCTGTAGAATACAGCTGGTTTTATACTAAACTTTTTGTACGCGTAAAATATTTAAGCTTAAAACCTGATGATAACTACGACAAATTTATGAATATACCTAGTGAGTTACTACCCGATTTAAGGTGGTGGTATGATGCAATACAGGTATCGTTTTGTAAAATCAAGCACGATACGCATGATCTGGAAATTTTCTCAGATGCCTCAAATACGGGGTGGGGGGCTGCCTGTGGTAGTGAGAGGGCTAGTGGGTTGTGGAGTAGTCAGGAGAAGACACAACATATTAACTAAGTACTTAGAAATACTTGCTGCCTTTCTTGGTTTAAAAGTGTTTGCTAAAAACTTAAGCAATTGCCAAATTTTACTCCGCATCGACAACACAACAGCCATGTCATACATTAATAGAATGGAAGGCATTCAGTTTCCCCACCTCACTGACATAACACGTCAGCTATGGCAGTGGTGTGAACGTCGCAATCTGTAGGTGTTAGCTTATTACATTAGCTCATCAGATAATGATACGGCAGATGCCGAGTCAAGGCATCCCATTCTATATCAGGATGCAGCCCATCCTGATATAGAATGGGAGCTAGCGGATTGGGCATACCAGGAAATTGTCTCAACGTATGGGGCACCGCAAATAGACTTATTTGCCAGTCGAGTAAATACTATGTGCACTGATTATGTATCTTGGCACAGAGACCCCGATGCAATGGCAATTAATGGGTTTTCAATTTCCTGGGCTGATTTTTATTTATATGCCTTTCCACCTTTCTCTGTAATTTTAAAGATATTGAGAAAAATAATTACAGACAAAGCTAGAGGCGTAGTAAATGTACCACATTGGCCAACACAGCCTTGGTACCCAATTTTTAAGAGCCTATTATTGCATAGTCTGATTGTTTTCAAGGCAAATAAAAACCCAATTTTGTGTTTCAATTCTAGCAATCGCGACATACACACCAAGCTTACCCTGGTGGCAGGGAACTTATGCAGATGACGTGGTTAAGAAGAAGTGTACCTCCATCAGCAATTAATGTGATGTTGGCATCTATATCTCAAAGTTCCCTTAATCAGTACAATGTTTACTTACGGCGCTCGCTGGTTCCAATTATTGCAATGATAATAATGGTGATTTGTATAACGCTTCGATTCCACAAATAATCTATTGCCTAAATATCCTCTATGAAGAGTATATAGTCTGTTTCAATTATGATGTCCCCCTGGACATTTCGAAGAACGTAACTCTGCACGTTACGTGTACGTAACGCGCGAGATCTATAGATCAAATCAAATATTATATATTTTTCTACTTGGTAGTAAATCGTCATTAGGAAAATATACAATTATACAAAAATACCCTACAATTATAGTCTGTTTCAATACATTCAATTATGAAGTCCCTTTTTGTATTTGGTAGTTAATAGTCATTTGAAAATTATACAATAATCCAAAAACATCCTACAATTGAATCACAAGCAAAATTAACATATTGTTTTTGAATATAATGCTCAAAATAATGTAAACTTCAAAATAAAACAATAGTTATTTTTGCGCGATTGCGGTTACGTACTATGGTTTGTGATTGACTTTTGAACATAGTGACGCACCTCAAGTATTCGGCATGTTCCAGAGATACAAAATTCTATATTTGCCGATTTAAAAAAATCGTGTTCAATCAACATCTGCCATTTTGAGTGTCACTTCAATCACTACGAGGAGAGTGCAGAAAAGCCTACGACTAAGTTTGCAGCATGAAACAATAGCGATGATGACCTTGAGTGCGCAGAAACCAATTTCATTAGAGATTCATCTATTCTACAAGTGCGCAAACTAACGGTCATCGCTATTGTTAGATGCCGCGGACTATACAATAAGACGTACGTGTTTTTCTTAAGTTAGTTTGTTGTTTTGTTGTTGAGTGTCGTTTATTGTTTTGTTTGTAATGCCAAATAAAGTCTGAAAGTGTTCTTTCGACAATCTCTGAAAAACCTTAGTTGTTGAAAATTACTTTGATTAAAATTGGTTACAAATCGATAATCGATGCCGCTGAATATCGATTTCTAAGAGTACTTCCCTAGTACTGAACTTTTGACATCTTTCCAAAGGGACATCATAATTGAAATAGACTATAGTTATTAATTATCTCAGCCATTTTGACCCTAACGAAACATTGTCCTTTGAAAACTTTTCAAAAAAACTTATCACTCTTATTGCCCTTTTGACTGCACACAGAGTACAGACTCTGTCCAAAATCAATATCAAAAATATAGAAATGTTTCCTTCTAAAGCAACAATCAAAATTGCTGATTTCTTAAAAACAACATGCCAAGGTTGTTTGCAGCCAATTTTAGTGTTACCATTTTTGAGGAACGACCCGAAATATGTCCTGGGAAGACCTTACTTACATACCTCGAAAAATCAAGCCCATTGCGAAATGATGTTGACTCCCTCTTCATAAGCCTTAGAAAGCCTTATCATCCTGTCGGTTCCCAAACCTTAAGTCGGTGGATAAAGGACACTCTGTGCAATAGCGGTATTGATGTGAACATGTTTACCGCGCACAAGGCACGCCACGACATCCGCAGCTCTTCACCTGGGCGTCAGTCTAGATCAAATAAGAAGAACTGCTGGATGGAGTAGCTCCTCAAGTATATTCTATCGGTTCTATAATAGAACTATAAGTAATGTCAATCATAATAAAAATGATTATTTTGCCAGGACGGTTGTTAACAATAACTCAAATGAAGGTTTAATATAAGTATAAACTGATTATTATTTTCTAATGTGAATGAAGAAATGAGGAATAAACAACATAATATTTCACACTATATCTCTAAAAGTCTACAAGTGTTATTTTCTAATCCCGAGGACGAAGTCTGAGTATAATTAATGATTAAACGAACTTACCTGTACGTAAAGTTTTATCATAATTATGCGAAGGCTTGTTCCGAAACGATTAGCAACCCTCCCTCCCAAATGTTAACCCTCTTTTTTGTGTGTGTGTGAAATATTCAAGATGCGGCTACTCTCTAAACTAAATGAAGCAAGCGGGTAGGTCGCCTAACTGAGTGACGTGAGATTTTTATTTTTAGTTTTATTTCTACCCTCAAATATAGTGTGAGACTGGCGATCCACTAGGCGGTACTACAAGTGTTATTTGCTAATCCCTTCGGACGAAGCCTTCGCATAATTATGATAGAACTTCACGTACAGGTAAGTTCGTTTAATCATTAATCATAAATTAACAAAATGATATTACTTTTAAGGACGGTGAAGACGCTGGTGATGATGCTGATTATTATGATGATGAAGAAGGTGATGAAGAAGGTGATGAAGAAGGTGATGAAGAAGGTGATGAAGAAGGTGATGAAGAAACTGATGAAGAAGCTTATGAAGAAACTGATGAAGAAGCTTATGAAGAAACCGATGAAGAAGCTTATGAAGAAGCTTATGAAGAACATGGTGACGAAGAGCAAATTGAGGTTTGGATATTGATTGTGTTAATACACTTAATTTTTACTTCAACTATCGATTTACTAATTAAAATTCAAATATTTTATTGCATCATGAATGAATGAATGCTTTTTATTGCACACAAAACAGAGGTATAAAACATAAAACTAGTTATAACAGGAGTAATGTACAACAAAGGCGGCCTTATCACTATGAGCGATCTCTTCTAGGCAAACTTTGGGTAAAGGACACTTGATCAAGGTTTAAGGAGGTGCAATGATACAATACTTATATACATAGGTATAAACACTAATCATATGTGGTATAGTCCGAGGCAAGAAAGTGTAGTTATGACCTTGAGCAGAAACCAATTTTGATAGAAACTCTTCTTTTTTACAAGTGCGCAAAATAACTGTCATCGCTATACTTTCGTGCCTCCAGCTATAGTTACATAAGATATTGCAAGTATTATGGTGAACACTCTGGGAAGGAACACATCAACTTTTTTCTGATGGTCTTGTCTCGATTACTTATACCTCCTTTGGTTTGCCATTGCTGAAAAAAACTCCTTCTTTCCTTTGACGACTTCCAGTAGGTAACAACAATATTGACTGTACAATAGAACTGTCGTTTGGAATTTCCATACATTCAAATTCATTGCCTCCGCAACTTAACCTCAATTTGTTATTCCATCTGGCCTGCCAGACGCTGTGCCTCTGTTTTTGTGTGTGTTACTTTATCAGTATAGGTATAGTAGTTTCTGATGAAATGAAAAGCAAAGGTTTGGAGATCCTGATATGGAACTCCAGAAATTCATATAATCCACACTCCTCCGCACTCTTTCTGGTGTAGCTGATGAGAGGCGGTGTTTACTTATCACCAGGTGACTCGCTAGCTCGTTTGCCTTCCTATATTATTAAACAAAAAAAAGCCATAGGTATTACTTTAGCGCCTTAGGTAAAGTTGGTGCTATTTGGTGATGAAGTGTACGGAAGTCCTCAGAGTCAGGCTTGGGAAAGGATTGCTTTATTTATATAATATAGCTAGTCATTATAAGGTTTGGATATTGATTTTGTACAACTTAACCCTAGAAAGATAGTCTGCGTAAAATTGACGCATACGTTTGCGAAATATTGCTCTCTCTTTCTAAATAGCCCGAATCCATAGCTGTGCGTTTAGGACATTTCATTCGTCGCCGGGAGCTGTCGTGTGGTGTACGTGTCGATGAGGTAAGTGTCACCGATTTCGTAATATAACGGCTGCATGCGTCAAAATTACGCATAATTATCTTTTTTCGTGACTTTTATGATTTTGACTTTTGTGGGAGTTTTAATGTTTTATTCTATAAAATTTATTATATAAATATATATAATAACTGATATTATTATTGTATTTTTATAGATATTGCGGCAAGAAAATCATATAATGGGGAGTAGAAACTTAGACGAAGACCATATCCTGGCCGCTCTTATGTGTCAAAGTGACGACGAGCTTCCCTGTGAGGATACCGACAGTGAAGTATCAGCCCACGAGAGTGAAGATGACGTGCAAAGCGACACAGAAGAAGCTTTTATAGATCAGGTACAGGAAGAACAGCCGACGCCAAGTGCAAGTGAAGTCTTAGATGGGGAAGGCAGTGCTGAACAACCAGCCTCTACATCGGCGTCTGGTAGGACTATAAACTTACAACAGAGAACTATCAGAGGTAAGAATAGACATTGTTGGTCGACATCAAAGTCAACTAGGCGTGGCAGAGCCTCAGCGGTAAACATCGTTCGAGCTCAAAGAGGTCCAAACCGCATGTACCGTAATGTATATGACCCCGTCTTATGCTTCAGTATGTTTTTTACTGATGAGATAATTATGGAAATCGTACGTTGGACTAACGCTGAGATATCATTGAAAAGACGGGATACTATGACAGGTGCTACATTTCGTGATACAGATGAGGAAGAAATTCGCGCTTTGTTTGGTATTCTGGTAATGACAGCAATGAGAAAAGATAATCATATGTCGACAGACGAGCTCTTTGACCGATCTTCGTCAATGGTGTACGTCTCTGTGATGAGTCGTGATCGCTTTGATTTCTTGATACGATGTCTTAGAATGGATGACAAATCCATACGGCCCACGCTTAGAGAAAAGGATATTTTTACGCCCGTTAGAAAAATATGGGATCTTTTCATCTACCAATGCATACACAATTATACTTCAGGAGCACATTTGACCATAGACGAACAATTGCTTGGCTTTAGAGGGCGGTGTCCATTTAGGATGTACATCCCTAACAAGCCAAGTAAGTATGGAATAAAAATCCTCATGATGTGTGACAGTGGTACTAAGTACATGATAAATGGAATGCCTTATTTAGGAAAAGGAACGCAGACCAATGGAGTGCCCCTCGGGGAGTTCTATGTAAAGGAATTATCAAGGCCTGTACATGGTAGTGGTCGTAACGTTACATGCGACAATTGGTTTACCTCAATCCCTTTGGCGAAAAGCTTACTCCAAGAACCTTATAAGTTAACCATTGTGGGAACCGTACGATCAAATAAACGCGAGATACCGGAAGAGCTGAAAAACAGTCGCTCTAGGCCAGTGGGGACATCGATGTTTTGTTTCGACGGACCCCTTACTCTCGTCTCATATAAACCGAAACCGGAAAAAAGGTTTACTTGTTATCATCTTGTGATGAAGATGCTACCATCAACGAAGTGACTGGTAAGCCAGAAATGATTATGTACTATAATTAAACTAAAGGCGGAGTAGACACACTAGACCAAATGTGTTCTCTGATGTCCTGTAATCGGAAGACAAATAGATGGCCTATGGCGATCTTCTATGGAATGATAAACATTGCCTGCATAAACGCATATATAATTTAATGACGTTTTATAAATTTTAAAATGTAGGCGCTCAGATATTTTGCAAAATCTTAAATATTCAATATCAAAAAATCCTGACGTGATGGATTTTTTTTTATTATTTTCTAGTAATTAGCACATCAGAAACTATAGAAAACGTTACTCAGATTTCGAAGAGGAAAACCATTGCAGACCTGTGTTATTATTCTCTAATGTGAATGAAGAATGAGGAAAAAACAACATAATATTTCACACTACTATATCTCTAAAAGTCTACAAGTGTTATTTTCTAATCCCGAGGACGAGTTGAGTATAATTAATGATTAAACGAACTTACCTGTACGTAAAGTTTTATCATAATTATGCGAAGCTTGTTCCGAAACGATTAGCAACCCTCCCTCCCAAATGTTAACCCTCTTTTTTGTGTGTGTGAAATATTCAAGATGCGGCTACTCTCTAAACTAAATGAAGCAAGCGGGTAGTCGCCTAACTGAGTGACTGTGAGATTTTTATTTTTAAGTTTTATTTCTACCCTCAAATATAGTGTGAGACTGGCGATCCACTAGGCGGTACTACAAGTGTTATTTGCTAATCCCTTCGGACGAAGCCTTCGCATAATTATGATAGAACTTCACGTACAGGTAAGTTCGTTTAATCATTAATCATAAATTAACAAAATGATATTACTTTTAAGGACGGTGAAGACGCTGGTGATGATGCTGATTATTATGATGATGAAGAAGGTGATGAAGAAGGTGATGAAGAAGGTGATGAAGAAGGTGATGAAGAAGGTGATGAAGAAACTGATGAAGAAGCTTATGAAGAAACTGATGAAGAAGCTTATGAAGAAACTGATGAAGAAGCTTATGAAGAAGCTTATGAAGAACATGGTGACGAAGAGCAAATTGAGGTTTGGATATTGATTGTGTTAATACACTTAATTTTTACTTCAACTATCGATTTACTAATTAAAATTCAAATATTTTATTGCATCATGAATGAATGAATGCTTTTTATTGCACACAAACAGAGGTATAAAACATAAAACTAGTTATAACAGGAGTAATGTACAACAAAGGCGGCCTTATCACTATGAGCGATTCTCTTCTAGGCAAACTTTGGGTAAAGGACACTTGATCAAGGTTTAAGGAGGTGCAATGATACAATACTTATATACATAGGTATAAACACTAATCATATGTGGTATAGTCCGAGGCAAGAAAGTGTAGTTATGACCTTGAGCAGAAACCAATTTTGATAGAAACTCTTCTTTTTTACAAGTGCGCAAAATAACTGTCATCGCTATACTTTCGTGCCTCCAGCTATAGTTACATAAGATATTGCAAGTATTATGGTGAACACTCTGGGAAGGAACACATCAACTTTTTTCTGATGGTCTTGTATCGATTACTTATACCTCCTTTGGTTTGCCATTGCTGAAAAAAACTCCTTCTTTCCTTTGACGACTTCCAGTAGGTAACAACAATATTGACTGTACAATAGAACTGTCGTTTGGAATTTCCATACATTCAAATTCATTGCCTCCGCAACTTAACCTCAATTTGTTATTCCATCTTGCCTGCCAGACGCTGTGCCTCTGTTTTTGTGTGTGTTACTTTATCAGTATAGGTATAGTAGTTTCTGATGAAATGAAAAGCAAAGGTTTGGAGATCCTGATATGGAACTCCAGAAATTCATATAATCCACACTCCTCCGCACTCTTTCTGGTGTAGCTGATGGGAGGCGGTGTTTACTTATCACCAGGTGACTCGCTAGCTCGTTTGCCTTCCTATATTATTAAACAAAAAAAAAGCCATAGGTATTACTTTAGCGCCTTAGGTAAAGTTGGTGCTATTTGGTGATGAAGTGTACGGAAGTCCTCAGAGTCAGGCTTGGGAAAGGATTGCTTTATTTATATAATATAGCTAGTCATTATAAGGTTTGGATATTGATTTTGTACAACTTAATACATTGTTTCAATTATTGATGATGAAAAATTACATTAACGGAATGACAAAACATTTGTAATATACTAACCGAAAGCATTAGTGTGCAAAACAGAACAGGATGGCATACACGCAACTGGCTGTCGTCTCTCTGCTCAACACACCAGCCAGCGATATCACTTGATAAGGTGCTAACACAAACAACATGTACTCCACTTCACTAACCAAAATGAAAATGCCACCTTACGAAATTTTTAAATTTCCATACAAATTATTTACGAAACGTATACGCTACTGAGGGCCTAGCAGCAGGTCAGCCCCCAAGCCGAGAGTGACCAGCAATGAACTAGAAATAATATACGTCTGACTGACTGACTTTGATTTACCAGCAACATCGGGACAGTAGGAATGCCATGCTTCCATACCACGGCCTCACAGAAGACTGGGCGTTAACCAGCGCAAGCGCTGTGTTTTGCCAAGTGAGTAGAAAGGCTCGAAGGCCTCATTGGGGGAAAACGGGGTAAAAAGGTTGGCAGCGCACTTATGACTTCATTAGGTATTCCGTCTGCTAATCTACCATCCACATATTAAATTAAAACAAACACTAGCCGATATCTTTACTTTACGCGATCTAACCTTAGATAATTTGTAACAATTACTTTTTCAGGAAAATAATGCTGATGGTGAAGAATCTCAGGTTTGGATAATGATTTTTGTGCAAAAAAAGAGAGAAAGAAAAATTTTGTATTTTGTTTGTATTAAGTACTAGGTATATGCATTTTATTATTAATTTAATAATATTACAAGATATTTTTATTGAAAAAAAAAATATTTGTAGTTCTAAGTGTTTACTTTGTCATTTTCAGGTTTGTCGACTATGCAATATTTACCATTTAAATATTGCATAGTCGTCAAACCTGAATCATGACCCACCCGCTTTGCCGATATTTTCTTTTGTGTTCATAATTGTAGTGTCCGCTGTCATGCGATAAAAATATATTTCTTGAAACTTAGATATCAGCAAAGCATTGATACTTAATCGGTTCGCCCACCCGTCAATATAATATAATGTAAAATATTTTGTCATCTTGAGAAAATGGAAACGTCCTTTATGCTACCTTCTTACCGTTCTTAATACACGTAACGTATTATAAATGCCATCAACATCATTAACATTTAAAATAAATCAAGTCTCGTAACTCAGTTCTTCTAGAGAGTGTAAGAAGATATGAATTCTAAAATACCAATTTGCATCGTATGTGAAAAAAACGGCCAAGCGAATATTAATTACTAGCTACAAAGAACACAGGAGGCAGTCATAATTATCATCATGAATACTGATAATATTTATTTATTTATTAGATCAGCAACAAGATGATACCAAGTTGCAACATGGTATCACATTGACCTATTCATATTATTTATTGCACTCCATATGTTAAAGAAACAGTATACCTATTTATGTATATTAGGGAGGGAGGTACTTTTCCCTTTGACTTAATTTTGACTAAGACTAAATATTTTTTTTTATAACTGCCATGAATTTTGATAAAAATTTTACTAGTTTTTATTCTTTAACTACTAACTGTTTTAAATTGTATTCCTAACGACCTGTAAACCTAATCAATAGAGGTATTTTCAGGCAAGATTAACTGTAGGTGATGAAGATAATACTGAGGTTTGGGCTTTGATTTTTTTTTAATAATATACGATTTGAATTTACGACGTATCCATCACTTAATCATCATTTCAGCCAGTATGCCTCCACTGCTGGACATAGAGGTCCCCAATGTTTTCCACACAGATCGGTTCACTGTGCCGCTTGCATCAAAGGAGTTTCCGCGACCTTCATTTCATCGGTCCACCTTGTGGGTGGCCTGCCAGGGCTGCGACTTTCTGTACGCGACCTCCACTCAAGGACTTTTCCGCCCAAACCGATGAAGATATCAAGATGCTAGATATAATTGTCCATTTAATGTGTATAGTGCTTTATAAGTTTTTGCACTCGCTTGCTTAGTTCGTGCACATTACTCGTAGGTACTTAAATTGTTTAGATAAATAACTTTACACTACATTGGTTAAACTACGAGTAACATGAATAAAAATTGGTCCTCGCAATGACCTAACTATGATAAATTCAACGATCATTTTAAAGCAACGACATTTAGTTATTACGTAACAGTAAGATTTTAAATGCCGATTTTTACCAACAGCAATTGCAAAATTGACTTTTATACATAATATATTAATCTGATTAGTAATTATATTTTTCTAGCTACGGGTAAATTTTAATTTATCTTACAAATATTTTTTCTTAATTAAAAGCTTGTACATACAATAACTAATATCAAAACACTTTTAAATTTTCAAATGACCATAATGAATTATGCCTGTGTGACCCATAAACACCGATTGGAAAGATTACCTTTCAATCAAAAATTTCATTCATAGATTAGACTTTTCTTCCTTCATATTTTGGGTTTTATTAAATAAATATGATATTGACTAAACCTTACAGTTTATATTCACAATAAAGTTGTTTTTTTAGCAAGGCCTACCAGTACAAGATAGTTATCAGGTTAGAACTTGATTTTTACTTATATTTTTCTAGCTTCACATAATTGATTTTGATTATCTAGTTTTGCTATTGAAAGTACTATTACGTAGACAAAAAACAAGGAACGTTTTGTCTGTCTAGAAAATAAAAGCAATTTTCCCTCAAAATTAATATGAATAGGAAAGATTCAGAAAGTAAGTGAGGAAATCGGGTTAGAGGAGTTTGGAGGTTATCAAAGCTCCTGTGACTCCAGTGGTATTGCACCTACCATCAGGTGATTCGTGTAAACCGATGAAAATTGATTATATTATTGTATAAGATATTTGACTTATCTCGATATAGTGAAAAATATAGATACTTTCTCAAAATATTGATAAATAAGAACCAAAAGCCAAAATTTGCAGTTAAAAATATAACGTCTAGCTAGTTTTGTAAGCAATCAAAGTTTCATGGGCAAGTCCATTTTTAAAGTATAAAAATTAAAAAAAGTATACCCACACATTTCACAACAAATATTATTATAAAACCATTTAGTTAAACGATATACTCGTAGACTAAATACGCGTATACTAGATACTGACGTGTGACGTCACTCTTCTGTAGTCATTTGTATAGAGCGTTATTGGGCTTGCCCAAAGTACCTATGTGCTCTTAAAGTTGTGATATCTCAGGTAATTCAAATGAGAATCAAGTAATTTTTTCAACGATGTTTCTTAAATTGAGGGTCTTTTGATTTAACACATAAAAAAATGTCAAATACCCTATTGTATTGGAAATTTGGAATATATAGATAATAACGATCATTTTATTTTAATAGCAATTATTATGCCTTTTACTTGGCATTTTATCACTCACTCAGCGAAACAGAGCTGCTATAATACTAGATATTTTCTTTAACCAACTGCTACAAAATATTTAACAACTCATTTTTAATCTAAGTTCCAGCCAAATAAGGAGATGACTGTACAGGTATTATTATTTCTTATCCTTTGTTCTATTTGTCTATTATAACTTTTATTTAATTTTGTTCATTATGTTGTACTGCTGGTGTCGCGACTATTTTTTTAAGTGTCTGCAATGATGATATTCTGTTTGAGAGATAATCACGAAATCTGTTTTTTTTTTCAAATTTTGACACCGTTTGGGGAATTCCGCCGGCCCGGTGGGCAATGAAATAGGTTTAACTCATCTTTAAAGTTTTTCTTTTATAAGTAGTCTGAACTGACTGATTGAAATGATTCGATTAGGTACCCCTGTACTCATGTTAGTGTGTAAATTCCGGTACCTACGCTCTTTTAAAAATCCTCGGTACTGCCACGGTGGCGCAGTGGGTACTGGGTAGCAATTTAAAGCGATGGCTGCGCTTGGGGTCCCGGGTTCGATCCCGGGTTGGGTCAAAATTTGATCCTACTCTCAATCTCTCTTCAGTTGTATCACACTGGTGTCCTGTCTAATTAAGAGGGTGTACCTGTGTTTGCGCAAACACTTAAGCACTACCTATAATGTATCCTGCGTACATTACGCAGTCATATGGCTGATCTTTAACATTGAGCGCCGTTGCCGAATATCGATTGGAAGATTTATTTATTTATTAATTATACGATTGGTTAATCTTCGTAGAATTTGAAAATTACTTGGACTAGACTCTTGGTTATTCGTCAAAACTTATGAAACATAATTTTGTTGGTTGTTTGTATTATTTTTGTTTATTTTTAGCTTCCCGTGAGTATTTTATAGTTATTACTAACTTTTTATAATTACGTTTATATTATGACTAGCGGCCGCCCGCGACTTCGTCCGCGTGGAAAAGTAACTTTTTACCCCCCTTTTAACCCCTTACAACCCCCTTTTCGCAACAAAAAGTAGTCTATGTCCTTTCTCAGGGTCCAGATCATCTGTATACGAAATTTCATTTAAATCCGTTCAGTAGTTTTGGCGTGAAAGAGTAACAGACAGACAGACAGACAGAGTTACTTTCGCATTTATAATATTAGTATGGATTGAATCAGTAAAAATTCTATCAAAAATGGAGCGCGTTTACTTTGCATATTTGGCGAGAATTAATTTAAGTCCAAATACAAGTGAGTGCTACACCTACCACTGATTGGAATAAAATCTTTTATAACCGCAAGCTTAAGCTATTTATTCATGTGCTGCTTGATTTCTATTTATTAAATAACAAAATATCAGTGTTGCCTGATCATATTTTAGGAATAATACAGTCTATAATGACATAAAAAGGTAACCTTGGTCGTAACTGACTAATAACAGAACGGCGAAACGATTTATCAGAAAATATTGAAAGGAGATCCTTGGAATTTCATATTAGGACTTGTCCTTCTGTCGTGAATACCTGCCTACCAACCTTGCGGATATCCTACCAGCAGCGTAAGATCTGGTTTCTCCCGGGTAACGGCTTTACTAGCCGAAATAATTTATTTTTGTAAATTCACTCAAAATATTTAAAGACGTAGATTTTTTAAACTCAAATAAACTTAAGGATAACTATATTTTGTAACAAAAAATCAAGAAGACAACCTCTGACAGCAACACAGCTAGTAGGTACAGCGTTTTTTTTGTTTTGCTGTCACTTTTATATTTGGTTAAAAAACGTGATGGGACACTCATTTTTTTAACCAAATATAAGTGGAGCTGGAAACAAATTGTAATGTATTTCACCACAGGTTTAATCTGATTTACAAGCTAATTAATAATATTTGATTTGATAACAGCTAATTAATAATATTTGATATCTGTGCTACGGTCGGAACAGTTTTAACTGACTCGCTTTGGGAAAACGCGATTTATCTCGTAGAAACTAGTTTTAACTGATATTCGATTCAGACATCAGGGAATTCTAGTGTTAACATTGGCATTACGTAAAAACTAGTTCTAACTAGAAAAAAAGCGTTCTAACTCATAACTAGATTTAACTGTAACATATACATTCTAATTATGATGTTTATAATAGTTAACCGCAATCTCAAATCAAAAATTTCAGCTCTGCCCAAAAGCAATTTATTAGGGGTTTTCGGGCTGCTATTAGGCATGCCAATACAGAAATCCAACCTATGTGCGTCGCTTTTGTATGGATAAGACAGTTTAAGTTTAAGCGAGTATATTCTCGTCCTTTACGGTATAGTGTTGTAGTAGACCCTCAAGATAAAGCATTTAACATTTGAAAAATCTTTTTGTTTCACTAAGCCACCCTCAAATACATAAATAGAGATATTTATGTATTTGAGGAGGAGTGTGTCAATGTATGAGAATTACATTGACACACTCCGTACGAAGAAGCATAAGTACTTGTGTTACATGTATCAGACAACAGAGGCATCACAAATATAACACTTAAATACATATATTGCACACAGACACTGAACGAACACAACTGTTCGTCACACGAATATTTGTTCAGGGTGAGAATAGAACCCACGATCTTTGGATTTGATTCTGTTTTCTTTTAATTAATGACTTAAATTTTGCAGGGTATTGAAATGACTATTGTGAGTATTTTATTTTTTTTCTTTTGAACTAAGTTCAAGTTTTGACAGTAAGATGTCTTAACGTCGTAAGACCCCTTGCTTAAAACAATTGATTTTCCCTTGTGTCTGCTGTCTGGGCCTTACGACGATAAAGAAGAAATAAAACGTTGAAACAACTTTGCACCGTTTGATATAATATGCATTTGCATGTTATAACTAGTTTGCAAAGAAACCTAGCATTGTGAGGTACAGCAAAAACCTTAGATTACTCTATTCAAATAGAGCCTGCTTCCCTGTGCCTTAAGTTAATGATAATATCTACATTTCTCTAGGAAATTAAAGAGCCTTGGTAGTTTGACAAAGAAGACATAGGTATTTCTACAATTAATAACAATCATTCTTATTTTGTTACCATTATTATTTATTTCGATGGTGATTCTGATAATTAGAATAGTTACGAGTACATATTTATGGGATTGCTAGTATGTATCAACTTACCTTATTTTTCAGTTTCCGATATTTCGGCGCTTTTGCAAGCGCCGTAAATAAGTGACTTTCTAATGTTACTAACATTAAAAGTAAAAAAAAAAATTAGAGCAAGTTATTTAGATAAGTACTTATATTACACAGTGGAGATAGACAGTAGACTGACACCATTCGTGTTGAGGAAAATACTGCGTTTCAATCGAACAATCCTTTACTTGGAATATTTTACAACCTTATTATAGTAGTTTTCTTCCGACTTTTCGTCCGATTAAAATCTATCGTATGTACATACCAATAGTGTCATCTTTTCACAGAACCAACGATCAATTATGACGGAACTATTGGGCAAAGAAGTAAGTTGAACTTAAGCAATATTATAATTTTTTTGGTCATTGCTTCACAACAGGTGTCCTCACGATGTTTTCCCTTAACGTTAAGCTAATGGTAGAAGTACGCACAAGATTTGTAAAGGCCACAGGAAAGTTAAAAAAAATATTAGAGCAAGTTATTTAGATAAGTACTTATATAACACAATGGAGATAGACAGTAGACAGACACCATTCGTGTTGAGGAAAATACTGCGTTTCAATCGAACAATCCTTTACTTGGAATATTTTTAAAACCTTATTATAGTAGGTTTCTTCCGACTTTTCGTCTTCAATATAAAAATCTATCGTACCAATAGTGTCATCTTTTTACAGAACCCACAATCAAGTATGATGGAACTATTAGGCAACGAAGTAAGTTGAACTTAAGCAATATTATAATTTTATTTTCATTGCTTCACAACAGGTGTCCGCACGATGTTTTCCCTTAACGTTAAGCTAATGGTAGAAATATGCACAAGATTTGAAAAGTCCACAGGTTCATGCTCGGATTCGAACCAGGACTCCCCGCACGGAAGGCATGTTTTTGTACCCTGAGCTACCGTCACTGTTACTGTTATGTTAATCACCATAGAATAAAACATTAAATTGTTGTGTAACAATTAGTAAGTATAAATAATAATATTATATAGCTATAAGACGGTAGGTTAATAAAATAGCCCACCAGAAAGTATCTTCAACTTTTGATACACGTAACTATGCGATAAGGACATTAAAGAATATTTAAGATATTGCGTGTTTCTTAACTAAGGTATAAGCAAAACATATATTTTTCAGTACCGTAAGGTAAGTAAATAATAATGTACCAAGATCATATTAAAGGTCATTAAAGATGAGGTCTCAAAATATATGGATGCTCGGTTAGGACGTTTTACAGTTATCCATAAAAATAAATATACCTACAACAAATTGTTCATGTTACATTTCTTTAAGTGCTTCGTTTTCTGGGACAAACTAACAAATAGCAATACAAAACAACGAAAAGATTATCCTTCAAGATTTAACTCTCGTGGTAGTCTTCGTTGTATAATTGATAAAAATGCATTGGTATAGCTACTGTGCACAGCAGAGCCTTAAATTGTAGATACCACGCGGATTTGTACCACAAAAGCAAACCACGTTGAATGATTTTTGAGTAATTTTCCCCAAATCAGAACAAAAGTAGCAAAAAAGAACAGTTTTAACGACCCCAGATTGTGATTATCATCAGCTATATACCTCCCAACTTTATAAGGCCCCGTTAGTCTAGTGGTTTAAGTGATCTCGGGGTCCCGGGTTCAATTTCCGAGTCGAACAAATATTTTTTAGGGTTTGTGATCACCAATCAGCATTGGGCAAGCGTGGTGATTAAGCCTAATCCCATCAAAGTAGCGATGACTTGATTTCTATGACGGAGACCTTTGCCCTGCAGTGGGACAGTATATAGGCTGGTACTTTATATACCTACTTATTCGTACGTTCCATGTTATAAACATGGTTCATGATGCGTTAGAGATAAATTCGTGTTCTTTTAGTGAATACGCCAGAACTAAGTTAAATGTAATTAGTCGTAGCCAATAAAAATAGATAAGTAAGTATTATCCATGTAATATTTTAAGATTTAAGATAAGTAAGCTATCGCATTAGGTTAAGGAATCTGTAAGGGTAGTTTTAGTAATAAATACTTAGTTGAAGACGATATCGAAGATCGCTACCAAGATCCATTCAGTCATAAATAAATAATAATGAATGAATCGCATCAAGTTTACTGAAATGGTAAATATAAAAGATTTGTATTTCCACAGGCTCTTGGTAAGAATTGTTGTTTCATCTTTAATTACGATAGTTAGATACATTATGTACCTAATCACTCTATGGAAGTGGTTTTCGAACTATTTATAATAAAAGATCGAGATATTTCTTGTGTTGATGTTGTACTAGTATCGTCGTGGTGTCGCCTTAATAATACAACAACAAAATATCTATGGGTATGCATTAACCCGATTGTAGAGATAGTTTTGTGCGGCGGTGATCACTTACCATCAGATGAGCTGTCTGCTCGTATGTCCGTTATATGTAATGTGAAAAATGACCCGCGTGGTCTATTCTTTTCTTTCCTTAAATTGAACTGCTAAATACATATTTATTTTTGTTATTATTTTCTCTTTTAATACAGGCATAGAAAAGCGTCAAGAAGACGACGAGTATGGTGATGTCAACGAACCTGTTACTCAGTCTTTGACGTTTAATCCTTACAAAGGGAGACAAGTTTACTATATTCCTCTTCATTAAACTTGTAATGTGCTACGCAAATGTTTGATACGAGTAGATATGTTTAACACTCTTCATCGGATTTTGCCGAAATGTTTATAATTATTTTAAAATTTAACAATTATTAAACATGTGCTATGAAAATAATGTTTTTATTTATTTGTGTATTTTCAAAGCCATCTAAATATTACGCATTAAACTTGGATTAACTGCTGCTTTGTTTTGGAAAATAGGGGAACAAAAGACTTTATTGATTAAGTATATTTGCTGTCAAACGTTTAACTTTCTGCAGTCTTTGGAGATAAGATATCTGATCAACGGAAAAACTTTCCCTAATATCATTGTTTTGTACATATACTTACATTATTTTAGGACGAACTTGAAGTGGGTGCTTTATGTTATTAATAATTTTCATGTTTTATTTATTTTCATAACGAATAGCCCGATTCGACCAATAACAACTGAGGTTAAATCTATGGTATATAGTAGAAGATCCGAACTTACATCGACCTTCACGGGGCTGATAAACGAATAAAATATCCTTTATGACAAATTTTATATACTAGAAAATATATTAAAAATAGGTTTGCTAAAAAAAACCTGGACAGACTATTTTTAATTAATTTTTTAAAAATAATATTTAACTGAATTTTGCAACATTAAGATAATAAGAAAATTTTCATTCTTACTTAAAGTATAAAACGTATAGAATGTGCCGCCATTGGGTTGTCTATATTTACCTGGACAGAGTACTCGGTTGTCAGGTTATAAACAGGTATGTCGATGGCAATTACCTTCACTTGAAATGATAATAAAAAAAATTATACCAATGTAAGCGCTCTTTTATTACGAACACGTTGATATAGAGTTGTCTGCGAAAAATTTGGTACCCAATAGCGGTTTGCGAGTTTTTAAAGTTTTTAATTTTAACGTGAGGGGAAATGTGTGACAAAGAGATCCGAGTTGAGTATAGCGGGTATTAATAAAGGACACAACATTGCAGTCACACGTGATGGGGCCTCAAATATAAGAAAGTGCGCATGCTCGGTATTCACACGACAGAGAATGACAGTGATACTCTAGTAAACAGTTGAGAGATATTTTGGAGCGACAACACGTGTATTTTTATATCCTGTCTATTATTGTGATTAAAAATGGCTAAAAAGTGTTTATTGTGTGGCTTGGACGATTCTTTAAGTGATTTTACTGAAGAAACTTTTAAAAATTGCTCATTAAAATTAGCTTTTCGTAAAAAAAAATTCAAATATCACGAAGTTGAACTCACAAAAGCAATGCTTGATAATGTTGGCTATCATACCACGTGTTATAAGAAAGTAACTGTTTTAGGCAGTAAATACCTACTATGAAGAATTTGGAATTTTCCGTACAGAGTATTCAGTGAGTACCTATATAATTTACAATTCTATCAATTATTGAGGTTAGGATTTTTGCTTTAGATTATAAATTTTTTGAATTACCCCGAAAATATGAGTTGTATGGAAAAAAAATTTGAACTGAACCTGTAGGAAATTTAATTTTCTACAAAAATTGTCTCTTATGATTTTTTGATAAGACTAATATTTACACCGCAATTTCAAAATTAATATTCCAAATGATGGATCCGAATTATAGGATGTTGGATTCTCTCACCAAAAATGAATCTTTGTTTTTTAACATATTTTGGGCACATTTGTGCATTTAGAATAATAGAGCCAGTATAGGCTTAGTTTTATGACCTTAGGTACTTGAGTTCGTCAAAGGACTCTTTATTAATAATAATAATAATAAGCATTTATTTCGCTTCACAAATAGGCTTATGAGCTAGGTCTTATTTGCTAATTTAAATGCATTCCCTATTTGTGAGACTGGCGCCTGATATAGGTTTCATTAAGAACCTGTAAATACAGGACACCAGGCCCCTTCATGTAGGTCCGCATATTACACAGATAACCTAATAAGGAACAGCATTGCGAGAAAACTTAAGTATTATTAAGCAGTTGTACAATAGTAGGTATATAAAAATAGGTACTTCATAAATGAGCTAAAGTTAAAGTTACCTAGTAATTTAAAAGGAATAAATTACTTCATTAAAAAAAATATATAAATGTTTATATTGTTGTGTGTTATAGGTGAGTGTGTATATGGAGTATGGAGTGCGAGTACTAGTGTGCATGTAATGGTGTATGAGTGTGATGTATGTGTGTAGAAATTCATTAAGAAGGGAGGATATACTCGGTGACTAGCAGAATGTGACTTCAATAACTAAATTAATTGGACCAGCAGGGCCTCTGTAGAATCGTAGTTCAGGGATTTGAGGTACTTAGCGACCTTACTTACTTATTTATCATAGCATACAGCGAAACCAAGTACCATGGTCCTTAGGTACTTGAGTTCGTCAAAGGACTCTTTATTTATCATAGCATACAGCGAAACCAAGTACCATGGTCTTTGTTAAGGAAAAACACATGTTTTTCCTAGAATACTATAGAGGGTTGGACCTCAGTGTAAAATAGTTATTATTAAGTTAGTTAGTCTACGACAAATCTTTGTAAAGTAAAGGCGCTTCTCTCGATTGAAAGTATAATAAAATAGTCTTATTTGATTTTCACGATTATCCTAGTCATAACTTGTTTGTTTCCATAATTTATTCATATGAATTATATGTATTTAATTTATTAATTTGTTTGCAACTAAAACATCAGTTGCTCCAAAATATCTCTCACTGTTTACTAGAGTATCACTGTCATTCTCTGTCGTGTGAATACCGAGCATGCGCACTTTATTATATTTGAGGCCCCATCACGTGTGACTGCAATGTTGTGCCTTTATTGATACCCGCTATACTCAACTCGGATCTTTATGTCACACATTTCCCCTCACGTTAAAATTAAAAACTTTAAAACTCGCAAACCGCTATTGGGACCAAATTTTTCGCAGACAACTCTATATCAACGTGTTTCGTAATAAAGAGCGCTTACATTGGTATACAATTTTTTTTATTATCATTTCAAGTGAAGGTAACTGCCATCGACATACCTGTTTATACCTGACAACCGAGTACTCTGTCCAGGTAAATAATAGACAACCCAATGGCGGCACATTCTATACGTTTTATACTTTAAGTAAGAATGAAAATTTTCTTATTATCTTAATGTTGCAAAATTTAGTTAAATATTATTTTTAAAAATTAATTAAAAAATAGTCTATCCAGGGTTTTTTTTAGCAAACCTATTGTTAATATATTTTCTAGTATATAAAATTTGTCATTAAGGATATTTCATTCTATTATCAGCCCGGTGAAGGTCGATGTAAGTTCGGATCTTAGACTAATAATAACGCTGCGTTTCGTATGACATACTTATACCATAGATTGACTGTCGGATAGGTACCTACATTAAATTCGTCGAATCACACCTTAGTGTCCCATGTAAAATACAGAACATTTTTGAGAAGGCAATAAATCAAACAAAGGTTAAAATATATTTTTATTTATTCTGATCCTATTCTATACAGGTTGTATCTGTGTGTGAATCCCTCTAACCACAAACAACATTGTTATGTAACTTTTGGAAATTTACATAAACATTTTTCATACAATCACGTGACCGACACATGACTTCATTTCTTCACGGAAGTCGAAAGAAAATATCGACGAATTTTCAAAAGTCATAAAATAAAAATGTTGTTTAAAATGGTTGGTAGAAGACGTGGTTAAAGGAATCAAAATTTTCACAGATACAACCTGTATGTACAGTGGCCAGCACATCAAGTTACTACAATCTGTCAAATTTCCTCAGTTGATATTGAACCAAACACGTTTGACATAAAAGTGAGGTTCGATTTTTCGACCGTACCTATTTATAATTAAAAAAGGTAATAAAAACATAAGCCCCATGATAGATTTATTTCTTTCATAGGCCCAACGTTCGTTGGTGTACTGGTTTAAGTACCGGGTGATGTCGGGTTCCTGGGTTCGATTCCCGGGTCGGGCTGAAATAATATTTCTAACATAGCAGGTTCGCATAAGGCAAGCGTGGTAAATAAGCCTTATCACTTTATAGTAGCGATGACTTAATTTCTAGGGTGTCTTTGCCTTGCCAGTGAGCCAGTAAAAAAATATGAATATTCTTTTTTTTTATTAAATCAAAGTTAGCAAATTCTGTTTCTGTTGTATATAGGTATATAATAAATAGGTAACTCCACAAAAATTGCCAATGCTGAATCAACACCTGCTGTATACCTACTACCTATCTTTAATTTGAAAAAATAAAAAACAAATTAGGCACATAATTTTTATTTTTGGTTATAGCAATTCTTTGCAATTTATTCTTAAGTAAATATTGCACTTAAAAAATTCCTCAGAGGATTCAGGTGGGACTTGAACCCACAACCTTCCACAAACCGGGCAGATATGGTATCCACTTTACACCATCCGAGCCCCTTACTAAGCCGACGAATTTCGTAAGTGCTTAACTCGCCATGAGCTGACGATAGTCTCATCCAATATTACTTTTCTTGCCGAGAGGCATAATATGTCATCGAAGGTGCTTCGAGCTGAGTACTAGCATAATCCTAGCATATTATGCATGATACGAAAAGTTCGTGTTGGTTAGCAGTACCTACCTACTCGAGCGCAGGAGTAGAATATAGGAGTCATAATATAATACTATTAAAAAAAATTGGCTACAGTTTGCTTCTGAAATTTTCCCAAGGCATATCTGATGATAGGATCCAGGAGAAATCTAAGAAGATCTTCAATATTTTTTTTTTGGTATGGGTAGCAGACGAGCAGGCGGATCACCTGATGGTAAGCAATTGCCGCCGCTCATGGACACTTGCAACACCAGTTGAGTTACAAGTGCGCTGCCACCTTTTATCCCCTTCCCCCCCCCGGGTGGGCCTCCGGTACCATCACTCACTCGGCGAAACACAGCACAGGGGCTGCTTCACGCCGGTTTTCTGTGAGGCAGTGGTCAATTTGTTTAGGCACATATAAAGTTGTAATTGTATTTTACAAAGCTATACTGATCGTTGGTAATAAATTTATGTGGCTGAGGTGGTGATAATAGAAGGTCATTTCTTCAATGGTTAGGAGTAAGTTAATTTTTTTTTCACTAGGTAACTGGGTTTTACTGATAAAAACTTTATTTACAGTAACTTATACAGTAACATACTGCATATAGGAAGTGAAGAGATGATAAGAAAAATAGAACCGTCATCAAAATATCACGAACTCAAAAATTAACAATAGTAAATTATATTCTAGTTTTTTTTTTCACGTGAAACTTTTATAACATAATGTAACTTAACTGTAAAGGAAACCGAAACCGGTTTATATATTTGTGGGCTCAAGTGTTATACAAATCAAAGATGCCTTATTATGAAATATTCATAATTACAATTCGCCACAAACATCGATAACTTTGAAATTAATAACATTATATCGCTGAAAAACATGAAATTCATCTTTTCTTGACAAACGTTTTATTGACACTTGTCAAATAAATTTTTCTTTATTGGTTTGTTCGTCTTTGAACTGTAGCTCGAATCATCGAAATCATATGTCATAGATTAGGAAAAATATCGATTATCAATGTCTTACACGATTTTCATACATTTTGACGATTATTGTGTAGTCATCGAATTCACTTTATATCGATAATTAGTTTTATACGATGTTTTTAAGATTTCTAATATTCTAAAAAGTTAAAAAATAAAACCCAACTACGACAAAAAACGACGCCAAAAAAGTATAAAACAAGATTTTCAGAATATTGAACTGAACAGAGTTGCTAATGTAGATGCCAGTAAATGGACACAATATTCACTATGTAGAGATAAATTTCATGTTTGGAAATCCGCAGTCACACGTCAAAGTGCTACGGTAGGTAGGTAGGTAGGTATATGTGCGTGTTTCCAAACATGAAAATTTATCTCTACATAGTGAATATTGTGTCCATTTACTTGCATCTACATTAGCAACTCTGTTCAGTTCAATATTCTGAAAATCTTGTTTTATACTTTTTTGGCGTCGTTTTTTGTCGTAGTTGGGTTTTAGTTTTTTAACTTTTTTTTTATTTGTACTATTTTTGTCCGCTAGAGGGCGACACATTAGATTTTGTGAAACTTCATATAGCCTTTAACCAGCGGACAATTAAAACGCTTATAATGATATGTCATATGTCGAATTCTGATAAGTAGTTTAGAAGTTACGTAGAAACAGATGAACATACATACATACATAGCCTGTCAAAATCATAACCCTCCTTTTGCTTTGCCGTAGTCGGGTAAAAATATAACCGATTTTTGAGGATGCTTTTCATTTTGATAACTTTGGGCCCAGAGATCCCCATGTCCTTTGCTGTAACTTTTTAGTAACAGCAAATTACCTTATTATATTATAATTAAAATATAAAGCGAAAACTATATTTGGCGTCAATCTCAGTAACTTCTAATTTTCGCATATAAAGTGTTAGGTGAAAAGAATTGTAGAAAATATTATGTTTAACTTTGTAGTTCGTGATATTTTGAAGGCGGTTCTATTTTCATTTTATTTTTATAATCAAGACAAGCATATGTTATCACTAATAATAATCAGTGTCCAATAAATTTCTACTCTGGTTACCACCTGCTTATACCTGTAGAATCGATGCGTCTGAGCTCGGCTCTTGCCATGAGGTGGCTGCTTGTTGCAAACAGTTGTCGCGGAAGGCCTATGGCTGGTGGCTTGCAGTGGTCTCTATACGATCAAGAAGCGCTCACACGTTCCAAGCCCGGCTGAGCTGCGGAAACAGTGTCTCCCAAAGTAAGTCTGTTTTGTTACTCCAGGTGCTGCCAAACCCACTCTATCCCCTGCTTGGCGAAGAAACTGCGAAGTGGTGTAACCTCAGGAAACGCCTGCGTGCAGGTCTCGGACAAAGTCCAGTCTCCATCAGACCGAGCCTCTACTTCAGCCCCTCGCCGTACTACGTTACCGTTTGGTGTACTTCTTCGCAAGAGGTCAATTGCTTAGACGATTATTTAGGTGCAAAAACAGTAGGAACCGCGGTCACGTCACCCTCGCTTGCGCATTCCTGATGGGAAGACATGCGGTGGCTTACTCTACCTCCACGTTTGGTAAATGATCTTGTAAGTTTCAATCAAATAGGTGGCACGGTTCTCGTCCTGCTCACGATTTTCATACAATAATATCTAATGTGTGGTTCTTGACTTATGAAATCGAAACTAATGATTTTTTTCTACCTGCGTATGCTAGCGGTATATCTATGTTAAGGTCTTTTAAGAGACATAGTACATTCTTACTAATTTTTTTGCCTTAAAGCCAATTATTGTTTGTAAAAGGACATTTTTAGGTGACAAAAGTCAGAAGAGTTGTAAAGGGGATAATGAGATATTTCAAAAAAGCTCTCCGTTTAATGAGAACCGAGAATCATTGGAATAAATTTACGAATTAAAATTAATTACACCTTATTGTTACAGTTTTGGCAAATTTCTATTATACCTAATATATTATGAACGCTTAGGTGCGCTTTAAGTTAGCTCTGGCATTACGTTTGTGCACACTGTTATACTTTATTAACTAATGTCAAGCGCATTTGGTGAAGTTTCAAGAGAAGCGGAGATATCGAACATTGAGTTTGGCTCATTTTACACAACAATTCAAACAATATTGATTTATACCATAATAAATTGGCGATGGCCTTTAGTACAAAATCAAACTAAGTGATTATATTGGAAATGCATTGGAATCTGAAAACAATGGATGTAAAACAAGTAACTGTAGTTGCAATTCGTAGAACAAGCTCTCATCACTTTAAGGTTACCAATAAGTACGAAAATCAAAGCTAAGTTAGCTTTACATGAGGATGGTAGCTTCTTCGTTTTTACAAAATGATAATTATAACAAATCGATCATTTACTATTTTTGAATAAGCTCGACCTGTGTATGTAAACTTATTTCATTGATTTACTGTTTGAAATATTTAATGCGTCGGTATAACCTTGAAAAATATGAAAATCTATTTGCTTCTAGTATAAATACCTACAGCTTGCAACGTTTCAATTGCAATTTAATAAGTTATACAAAAATGCCAGAAAAAGGCTGCTCTTACTTTTCGTACCTACTACCTAACAATCCATTATAACTGGGTTACCTCGGAAACACCAGTACAACAAATTTTAAATGAGTTAAATGAGTAGGTAATTCATATAAGTATTAGATTTTTTTATCTTTAATGATTCTAATTGCATAAAAATATGCGCAGTGTTTCCAAACCATACTGTTTTAATACTTGAAAAATATTGCCTTGACATTTTTAAAGTAACGTTTTTTAAGAAATCGTTAATTTATTTTACATTCACAGGTCGAGCAAATTTCAAAAATGGTAAATTACAAATTTGTTTTAATTATCAATTTATGAAAACGACGTTGTCATAATGCTCAAATTAAGCTAAGTTTTCCAAAAGATTTGTGCTCTTATATAACTTAAAACTGATTATTACAGCTTATACTACACAATACAACAACAGTAACTCGTTTTCTGTGCCACTGCTTTTGACCTCTACTACATTCCCCATATCTTTCACTTAATTAGGTCTGTAGTAAAGGCCATCGCCAATTTATTATGGTATAAATCAATATTTTGTTTTGAATGATGTGTAAAATGAGCCAAACTCAATGTTCGATATCTCCGCTTCTCTTGAAACTTCACCAAATGCGCTTGACATTAGTTAATAAAGTATAACAGTGTGCACAAACGTAATGCCAGAGCTAACTTAAAGCGCACCTAAGCGTTCATAATAATATTAGGTATAATAGAAATTTGCCAAAACTGTAACAATAAGGTGTAATTAATTTTAATTCGTAAATTTATTCCAATGATTCTCGGTTCTCATTAAACGGAGAGCTTTTTTGAAATATCTCATTATCCCCTTTACAACTATTCTCACTTTTGTCACCTAAAAATGTCCTTTTACAAACAATAATTGGCTTTAAGGCAAAAAAATTAGTAAGAATGTACTATGTCTCTTAAATAACCTTAACATAGACATACCGCTAGCATACGCAGGTAGAAAAAAATCATTATTTTCGATTTCATAAGTCAAGAACCACACATTAGATATTATTGTATGAAAATCGTGAGCAGGACAAGAACCGTGCCACCTATTTGATTGAAACTTACAAGATCATTTACCAAACGTGGAGGTAGAGTAAGCCAACGCAAGTCTTCCCTTCAGGAATGCGCAAGCGAGGGTGACGTGACCGCGGTTCCTACTGTTTTTGCACCTAAATAATCGTCTAAGCAATTGATCTCTTGCGAAGAAGTACACCGAACGGTAACGTAGTACGGCGAGGGGCTGAAGTAGAGGCTCGGTCTGATGGAGACTGGACTTTGTCCGAGACCTGCACGCAGGCGTTTCCTGAGGTTACACCACTTCGCAGTTTCTTCGCCAAGCAGGGGATAGAGTGGGTTTGGCAGCACCTGGAGTAACAAAACAGACTTACTTACTTTAGGAGACACTGTTTCCGCAACTCAGCCGGGCTTGGGACTTGTGAACGCTTCTTGATCGCATGTTGGGTACTCAACTAACTAAACGAATCTAGAATTAGAGCTGGGGAGAAAGGTGGTGGTTGCACTTTCTTTAGAAAAGGTAACTGCATCATCTAGTCTTAGACTGATATGCATCGGATGTGCAAAGCGTCAACTTATGTCACGACATAAAGAATATACCACGCACATATCAGACGTAGCTTGTACTGTTTTCCTCGCTCGCATGTCCCCGTTCCCTCCTTTTCACGGATGGTTAGCGATGAGATGTAGGTACTCTAGTTACAACGAACTGATATGAATAGAAGAAAACAACAAGTATTTTTTTTATTATTTATTATTTACAGATTGTTTATGTACAACTCGTCTAGGATCAGACAAACTGGTTATCTTATCTTAGACAACTCGCGTGAGTTCTCACCCCACTTACTTCACCTTACTTACCTTACTTACTACCTTAAAGAGAGTCACTCCTGTGAGCACGATGACCATCACATACCGATTATCCAGTCTTATCGAGATCTATTTGAGCCGAATGACATATTAGGGGGGGAAAGGGTGTTAAAGGTTGGCAGAGCACTTGTGACTCTACTGGTGTTGCAGATGTCTATGGGCGGCGGCCATCGCTCACCATCAAGTGATTCGTCTGCCACTTATCACATAAAAACACGTCTTTTAAAAATATTAAAAAAAATCAAACGTGACCGCGCTTTTGAATTGAGAAAAAAATTCAAAGGAACGGATCTGAATTTTTCGACTCATCCTTTATTAGCTGAATAAAAAAAAGTCAGTAAAAATGGGAAAAAAAAATTCCCAAATGGGCAACACCGAGCACTAAGACTAAAAACAATTACAAGATACAAAGAAATGTTGAAACATATTTTCATTGTATGTATCTTCTAATTATTGAAGCCAAAATATAAATGTTTTATTACCTATATAATATAGTAATGTAGGTATACGCTTTCAAGTTTACCTGTGAAAAGTGATCGAATTATTTTATTTTACTTTCTTTTGTGACATAAGTAATTTTGGTTTATAGTTTTGTAGATATTCAGACTGACATTGAAAAACTCAAGCAATCGGAGCAGCTTACATCTAGCCTTACTCTAGACAAACCTAAAAATGTAGAATCGTCGTTATCGGAGTACCCACTTGCATGATGGAAACAGATGTGTTCAATTGCATCTGACAGCAAAACTTAGCTGACAAGCTGACGGACGTCATCATCATCAGCCTGTTGCAGTCCACTGCTGGACATAGGCCTCTCCAAATGCTCGCCACTTTGATCGATCTTCGACTACTCGCATCCAGCTCCAGCCAGCCCTCTTGCGCAGATCATCACTCCATCTGGCCTGAGGTCGTCCTACACTACGTTTACCGAGACGCGGTCTCCACTCCAGAACTCGTTTACCCCAACGGTTGTCAGTTCTGCGGCAGATATGGCCAGCCCACTGCCACTTCAGCTTGCTAATCCGATGAGCTATGTCGAACTTGGTTCTCTCGGATATCACCTCGTTTCGGATTCGATCACGCAGAGAAACGCTGAGCATAGCTCTTTCCATAGACCGCTGAGCGACTTTGAACTTGTGGTAGCCGTGCTGTTAGTGTCCACGTTTCAGCCCTGCATCCATGGCGACATTTTCTTGATCTCTATAAAACTAAGTCATAAATCGGGACGAAAAACGCAGACCTGCAACTACGTTATTGAGGTTCCTGCAAAGATCTGTAAAGCCTTAATCACAAATGAGAGAGTATTTGTTAGTTGGTCGTCCTGCCCTGTCCGGGATTTCACGCTTGTTACCAGGTGCTACAAGTGCCAACAGTACGGACATGCCGCTAAAACGTGTCGGGGAGAGAGTACCACCTGCGCTCAATGCGGAGACCAAGAACACGAAATGAAAGGTTGCTCAAAGCAGGCTGAGCCCCCCAAATGCGCCACATGCTTGCACTACAAAAAACCATTCGACCACAAAACTGGTGACCTTGAGTGTCCGGCCAAAAAAAATGGCCGAATATAGCTTCATAAGGTCAATAGTGCAATTAGTCAGGTACTTTGACAACGTTAATTAGATTATATTTATGAGTTGTTTATAATGTTTTTACTATGTAATGTTAGTCTTTGTAAGGTGTTTCTAGTACTCCTAGATTAAGTACAATTTTTAAGTTTAGAGGTATTTATATCATGAAATTACAGCTTTCATTAAATTTTCTAGCCGGGTTATTGTTTACAAATCATAATCACGTTTACTCCTATTTGTACTTAGTTTACATTATTTACATGCTCGTTAGGTAATTTTGAAATTTTGTATTAGTACTCACATCTGTAGTGTTACGTGTTTGTTTATTGATAAAACTAATTTGTTAATTAAGTCGTTGCTACTTTTTACAGGATACTCCTTGTTTAGGCAGCGACTAAAAAATTGCACTTTTAGTATAAGTAGACTTTTTATGATTTGATTGTTCTGACTATTTTTTCAATAAAGTTTAGTATTATTATTAATTATGGCTACTACATGGCCCGCGCGCCTTGGTTTGGCCAGCCTTGCCTTACTGGATATTTATATGTACTGTGAATAAACACAACTTGGTTGCCCTTTCGCGCCGCGCTGTCCTCAGCTCTGCACCGCTCCTGCACAGCGGCTGTTCTCCACTCCACTGTATTTTTATGAATACCTATTCAGTTCTGCTCTGCTCCGCTTCGCTTGTGCTGTTTCCAATGAAGCGGAGCTCATATTTCGAGCATAGTGATGAGTCAATTCATACACCACTCCGCGTCGCTCCACCCCGCTTCGCGGTAATGGAAACCCAAACTCACACCTGAGCTAAAGTCTTGCACGGAGGGAATAAACATAAATGGTTTTTATTTTTATTTGTTAATGATGTAAAACTACAATGCAAGCACACCAGTTGCAGTGACTTGTTTGACAGTTGTAATAGGCATGATGAATTATTTTTAACTAGCGGCCGCCCGCGACTTCGTCCGCGTGGAAAACTAACTTTTTACCCCTTAAAACCCCTTTTCACAATAAAAAGTAACCTATTTTCTTTCTCATCATCTGTATACCAAATTTCATTTAAATCCGTTCAGTAGTTTTGGCGTGAAAGAGTAACAGACAGACAGAGTTACTTTTGCATTTATAATATTAGTTAGGAAGTTAGGATTTGTTATGCCATCGTAAGATTCCTCAATCACAAAAACATTGATAAAATATTTACTTTGATATCTTTAAAACTTCCCGGGATATCAAGATTAGAAAATCACAGTTTTGAACTTGATCAGAAACGCTACATATTAATAAAATCGCTGCATATCCGTGACGTCACCGCCATGTATTTTCTACGCGTGGCGTATAAATTTTGTATGATAGCTATGGGAAATGTTGCGTTTAGACAACTGCTTTCTTAATAAATGTTACTTTGGGTGGTTATCCAACGATAACCGTATTTTTGTATAATTTAACACTTTAAAATCGACTTTAAACGTGCACATTTCGACGATCATACAGACAGATACACGAAATATTTTTAAACTTTAACTAGCACAGACTTATTTTAGATTTCAAATCTATCATAACATCAAACAATTTCATAAAATTTTAAGACCAGTCGTCACGCCTATTTAAGTAGGTACCTATAAAAATTTTAACACTACCATTACCTACCTTTGTAAGGCCGTTGAAATAAATTCTTACCCTTAAAACAAAATCAAACTCCTTTAGACTAGTATCGGTGCTCCTTTAAGTTCGGTTACTTTTGTCAACGATCCGGTCTAGTGGTTACAGTTTGATTCCCGGGTCGAGCAAAAAGTATGTTTGAAATTTTTCGAACATAGCTTGGGTTTGTGATCACCAATCCGCACTAGGCAAGCTAATTTAATAACAAACTAGGCTGGCGCAGAGATAAGTGACCCTTGACCTCCCGCTAAAATCACAATGTCACTAAAACAGTGTCACAGTAATGAATGTAACGTTGACTGTAGGCACTTTATAGTAAAAAGATTTCACTAAAAATAGTTTGATAGGGTATCCCTAACAGTAAAAAAAATGCAGACATGGCTCTGACTTCACATAGCTTTGCTTTAGAGATGTCTTGATTTATTATCGAGAACAAAATTAAGGATAAAGCTATGCAATCCACTATGTTATTATTGACAAATTTGACTGCCTTGGTGGCGCAGTGGGTTGTGGGTCACGATTTATAGCGACGGGTGCGCTTGGAGTTCCGATAACAATTCCCGTAAAGCCTGGAAGTTAACGGCTATGTATCACCGTGTCTCGAAAAGCTCTTTAAGGCTTGTACATTGCGCGGATTGGGCACTTTTGTGTATGGTTTAAACTCGGTAAATCGTTAAGAACGATACCTAAAAAATACATGTTATAGACTGGATTTCGATCTTGAATTTCTGACGAGGATTTTTATTCAATGTTTATAGTTCATTAGGAAAAAAATATAACGTAAACATCGATTTTATGCAAAATATTGGATAAACTACGAAACTAAACAGTTCATGACTGATTTTCTTATATACAATACAATACAATGTACACTACAATCCCTGACGAGGAATTCTTGTTTCTTGGGTTTATAATTTTTTAATTTAATAATTTTCTGTTTGTTGATATACGCGAGCGCGATTACTCTCTATACTCAAGGCCGTTAGCGCATGTACAAGCCTTAAATGTTGGTTCTGCGCCCGATCTCTGTTCGGTCATGTCACACTGGGATCCCATCGAATTAAGAGGGTGAGAAGACAGTGCACCTGTGATTGCGCACACAATATATCTTGTGCACTACAATATATCCTGCTAACGTGGCTGATCATTCAGATCTGACCCCGTAGCCGAATATCGATTCGAGGATATTATTATTATTAGTGACAAAACTTGAAATAAAAATGATGTAGGACTTACAATTTATCCATCAGCTTGTGTAAGCTGGAGAGCCAACAAGAGAGCCGAGTTACAAAACCAAGTCAACTTCATTTTGGATAATTTCAAAGTGATAGTATTCTCAGCTTGACTGCACTTATATAGCATAATGCTTTAATCAACAAATCGTCGTTTTCAATTAAGCGTAAAATTAACATAGTGTACACTGGGTTTTATCCGTTGCCAATTAGTTTCAGTAGTGTGTGAGAGTATATTTAAAAAAACTGTCAATATATTAAATATCTAGGGCATTTTGAGAAATCATTATCCTAATTGATATTATAAATGCAAAATTAAGTCTGTCTGTCTGTCTATATGTTACTCTTTCACGCCAAGAGTAGGTACTGAATGGATTTGAGTGTTTGGTATTGGCTCCGTGCACGATTACAGCGCCAATTAGCGCCCACCCTTGTGAGCTCACACTGTCACATTGACATTTATGTCGTATATTTGTGAAAAAATATCGAAATGAAAAAAAACAAATATTTTCAACTAAAAATAATTATATAAATGTGTAGAAATAATCTTAATGTCGTCAGGGTTTGTTTACTTCATTTATAGTTGTAGTTTTACAGTAAAACAAAAAGAAAGCTACTTTAATGGTTTCATTTGATAACAGTCAATATATTTAAATGTTCTTGTATCGTTAGTAATAAATTAAAACCGTTTTCAGATCGAAATGAGTATGGTTTTGAAGACCAAAGAAGGTTTGTGTGTGTTACTCACAATATCAAATTCCAACCACAAACCGTATTTAAAAGAAAGTTGTTGGTATTGGCTGGACATGTCCGAGATGTAGAAGGATTAAGAACAAAACAAGAGCAGAGAGAGTTCAATAATTCACGCTCTCATTATTTAAAATCATTATATTTGTTAGAAGAGTAAGAAAACATTTATTGACCAGAACATATTTACACAGACAAAAAGACAGAATAAAGAAAACATAGAAGTTGTGGCCAACAAGGTTCAGCCTCAGCATAATGCTGCAGCCGCCGCAAGCAGTTGCTGCAGCGCTGGTTTTCAGGCTGGACCTTGGGTGACGCTATAAGACAACAGACAATACTAAAAAGAGTAGACATGCACAAAACAACAGATACAAAAAAATATATATTTAAAAATATAAAAAATAATAATAAATTAGGTACAAAACAAAACAGGATCACATGTATGCATGCAATGACAAAAAAAAATTGATAGATGATAGATAGATAGAAAGTAGGTACTTGTGAAATTAAACTAAATTATGTAAATTAATACCTATAATGTACAACATAATTGCAATAAAATATTGAATTCAATTGCAAATGGGATTGGGATATGAAAAATCTAGATTGCAACAACAAGCGCGATGGCAAACTTTAATACCCTTTGGACCCTCACTCACTCGACGAAGCTGCAAGCACTGCTTCACGCCGGCTATCTGTGACGCTTTGGTATCACTCCGGTCGAGCTGGCCCAAAGCGTGGCTCCCTAACGGTTAAATATTGGGTATTATAGATATATATTTTACACAGACGAGTGTACCTACACTCAGTATTATTAAGTTTCTTTTTATCTTTAATATCGAATGTTATGTACATTCGATTAACGGTAAAAATAGCTAATCAAAGTTTCCGCGTCAAGTTACCAGTTCGACTCCCAGATATGCGAAATGAAAAAAAAACTTTGGAAGATTTAATGTAGTTTCCCTTCGGGGCCTAATGTCTTTTAACACCCTGTATTTAAAATTTCGTCCCAAAGAATAAAGTATGAAGGGTCTGGGCCAAGGGTTGCGGGTTCGATCCCCGCACAGTACAAACATTTGTGTACATGAACATGTTTGTTTGTATTGGTCTGGATGTTTTCTATGTATTATAAGTATGTATTACTGTTGGTTATGATATTTGTAACACAGGTGCTTGGGCTACCTATCTCAGAGTCAGACCAATGTATGTGATGTAGTGAAATATTTATTTATTTTTTATTTAATGATGATTAAAGAGTATCTACCTACTGATTGATAAATCAAACACATAAATGGTAATTAAAATATGTTCTAAAACTAGGTAGACATGTTATGTTAATGATAATTAAATTGCTAGATAATTGATTGGATCTAGATCCAATCGATTCCTATCTAGTAAACAAAAATTTGATATAGAAGAGTAACAAATTACAGACACAAATTAATTAAGCATCGGATGTCACAGGCTTATACATACATTGCTTATATACCTCGATATTAATTTGCCCATGTTACAGTCAAAACTCATAATAAGACCAAAGTGGATTTGACCGATGGCTTTATCATTTTTTTGTTACTGTTCGATTCTTCAGCAACTTTACACGTTATGATTACTGGGATAGGTATTAAGGAGTTGTTTCAAACTTAAACCAGCCGTACATAAATCTGTAACAAGGACTCCAATTATAGTCTTTTATTACTTTAGCAGATTATAATATTATTATATTATGCCCTTGATAATATTTAGTTTTCGTGAGCTATCAATAAAAACCATCAATAGTTTAATCTATACTATTAAGGCTGCCTGTCCATTTAAGCGAGCGATGCGGCGGAGCGGAGAAACGGACAAATATTAGCCAATAGTATTTATTTATTTTAGCCAGTAGAATTTTTGTGTAATACTATTGGCTAATATTTGTCCGTTTCTCCGCTCCGCCGCATCGCTCCGCTTAAATGGACAGGCAGCCTTATAAAGAGATAACTTTAATGGACAACGACAAGCCTTATAGGTAAACCGAAAACACGAAACGCTTGCGCGATGTAATTTAGCACAGCGCCATCTATTGGTTCATTTCTGAATTACGGTCCCGAAGCGAAGTGAGGGCGGGCCACTAGTTTAAAATAATTTGCTTGATTTTCTTAAGTATTTGGATAAATTACATACCTACATTGTTCCTATCCCTTCACATGAGATAAAGGCTTTTATTATGGAGGCAAATGATAACATTTTGTAGTTAGGAAGGAAATAAGCATTTATAAACATAAAGATAGTATATTTATCATATGGTTCTCAAAGGCTGGCTCATAAAGAGATTTCCATTGACAGTTAAGAAATTACAATTTTAATAATCATCATTTAAAAGAAGTCTAGCAATCTATGTGGATTGCATAGACCTTTGAGTAGGGTAAAAGGAGTTTTTCGTAGGTATTAATGAACTTCTGGGTTTCTAGGGATACTGTTAACTTTTTTTGGTAGTTTTTACGATTATCTAAATCATCATATTTGTTTAGTTTTATCATTCTCCCATTTAGAAGCTAGACATATTAGGTACCTACACATATTATTTTTTCCACTTTGGAATAGGGTAGTTGACTAATATCGATGTAGTAAAAAATATTGATACTTTACCAAAATATTGGTAAATAAGAACCAATAGCCTAAATTTTCAGTTAAAAATATAACGTCTAGCTGGTTTTGTGAGCATTCAAAGTTTCATGGGCAAGTCCATTTTTAAAGTTTATAATATTATAAAAATAATTATATCATTGAACTACCCACACATTAAACACAAACTTTTATTATAAAACTATGTACATGAACGAAACATTTGATATAGCTACCAAACAAAATTTGCTAGACGCGCATACAAGATACGAGCGTGTGACGTCACATGTTAGTAGCCATTTGTATAGAGCGTTTTTGGGCCCGCGTAAAATATGTGCTCTTAAAGTTGTGATATCTCAGGTGATTCAAATCAGAATCAAATAATTCTTTCAACAATGTTCTTTAATAGAGGGGTCTTTTGATTAAACACATAAAAAAAAATAGTCAAGTACCCTATTGTCTCTCGCGCCAACTATTCAGTTTAGAAACCTCAGTGTCATTTTGTAGGCCTACATGACGTATGGTTTAGATATTAAGATAGCTCGGCGGCGAGAGAAAAAAGGAAACCTGCACGTTTCGGATAGTTTTTGGAACGTGGGGTTCATGTTCAGGACTGTATTTATGTTAAGATTCATTGTATACTACATTAAATTAATAAATTTTATGACTTTGAATATGAGTGTGTCCTTGATTCAGTTGGCCTGGTAGCAGTGTTATAGTTCAGACGGCAGTCACTTCATGTTATACCAGATTCCCCAAACCCTGATAATGATAATAATAATTTGTTTCACAAAAAACAGAGTTACATAATATTAAGATGGCATGCAAAAATATATCCGTCCATTTAACCACAGCCTAGTGGTATGTGAAATATTAAATCTGAATCATGGTCAAAGCGTACCCTGGGCCCCAAAGCGACAACTTTGGACTCAAATGGGAAATTACATGCTGAGATGAGCGAGAGAGAGACTTAATAAGTTGATGTTTCGTTTAATTTTTCATTATATGGTTTTGTACACCAGAATGGTAGGACATGTTGGACCTTCGCATGTATTGTAATGAGATCTTTGGTGTTTGTATTTTTTTTTCATATACTAGAGGCGGCAAACGAGCAAGGCAAGGAGTCACCTGCTGGTAAGTAATCACCGCTGCCCATGAACATCTGCGAGATCAGAGAGGTCGCTGATGCGTTGCCGGCCTTTTAAGAAGGAGTACGCTCGTTTCTTCATAGGTCCCTAAGCTTTTGCTTTGTTCATATACAAAAACAATTAAAAATGATTATCATCGTTTCTGAGCCATGATATCAATTATGAAATAATAATTGGTTTTTATTGTGAAATTTGTAAATAATCAATTTGTTCTTGTTTTGAAAGAATGTTGCAAACAAACAGCGACTTTTTTGAAATTTGCTTATTTGACCATATATTTACGACGTTGACCTAAAAAATTTGGCAATAATAAAAGCCAGGGCTTGTAATACACTGACGACATTATGTTTAAAGTCAGTTTAGCTAATATGTACCTATATGGTAAATTATTTATAGTATAGATACTCAAGGGCATATCTAGTTAGATACGGTAGGAGCTGTTGACCCTATCTCATTTTACATACAAATGTGCTACTTTACGTTTTCCTGTTGTTTATTGGCGGTTTTACTTCACAAGACCTGGTATATGCTCATGTTTTAATTAATCAAGCTGTTCGTAGTGTAATCAAAGACGGAATTTTTAAATTAATTTAAACCATCAGCCATATACATAGTTCTATACAAATAGCAAATTTATGTTTACTGGCCATTTTATAAAATAATTATGAGTAGTTGTTTTTACATGCATGAATAATGTGTACGAAATAATTATCAAAATTCACAATTATTTTTACTTCGCGATTGGTATTTGTTGCCAAGTAGATCTTGTTATTTTCATCTTCTCACAATAAAAAAAAATGCTTTTTGGATATTTTATAAATTTACGGATGTGACAGTATCATAATGGCATACAGTGTCAAAATTAGTATGTGTGGTGTTCATTTAACGCTGAATTTAAAATAATAATACTGTTAAACGTGTTTACTACATAACTGTTGTTAGTCAGAGGAGAACATTTCTTCAAAATTTTAATAACAATGAAGTTTGTAAATCAGTCAGTTCTCTTTATGCTCTTTCCTTCTTTCTTTCAGCTGATAGGAGTAAAAGCTGGAGTAAGACAATATAAGGTAGAATAATATTATTTTTTATAAAAACTTTTTTCTCTCAACCTTTTTCTGGATCATCATCAGCCATCTTGCGCATGTCGTCAATCCATCTGGCTTGAGAGCGTCCATCATTACGTTTAAAGTTGTCTCCACTCAAGAGCTCGTGTACCCCAGCGGTTGTCTGTTTGGCGGCTGATATGACCAGCCCACTGCTACATTGAACATGACCTTGGTTTGATCCAAGTTCATCCATAGGCCACTGCGAACAGACAAGTCAAGCCAGGTCATTCAGCCTTCGACGCGTCGTAGGTCCTGCGTGTCATCGTCTCCAGCAGAACCACCTTGACAAAAAGCGGTGAAATTAATCTTGAAAAATGTACGTTAAACGTACATAATGTACATGCTTTGTATATAACTGTACGCGTACGGATTATTGCAATAATGTACTTTGAAAGTGGCTTTGCTGGGGAGCATACTTCCTGGCAGCGCCACACATATGAACTTAGAATATTAAGTAGGTGTAAAGTAGTGGTATTAAGAAAATTGTGATGTACGTATTCCGTGTATCATGTACGTTTTAAAAAATCTTCCTCGACTGATGATAATGTTTAATAAGTACGCGTGGATTAGTATCTTTGGGTAGCATTTTTAATTATTTAATAATTTTCACCCCCCTTTAACCCCCCTTTTTTGCAATAAAAAGTATCCTATGTTCTTTTTCAGGGCCTGGACCACCTGTATACTAAATTTCATTCAAATCCGTCCAGTAGTTTTGGCGTGAAAGAGTAACAGACAGACTCAGTACTTTCGTATTTCTAATATTATTGGGATTAGCATTATTCTAAAATTCATAACAATCTTGTAATTTACAATAAATTGTTAATAATTTTGTAATTTACAGTGGGTGATGGTAAGATTCAAATATATTATTTTTTATAAAAACTTTTTTCTCTCAACCTTTTTCTGGATCATCATCAGCCATCTTGCGCATGTCGTCAATCCATCTGGCTTGAGAGCGTCCATCATTACGTTTAAAGTTGTCTCCACTCAAGAGCTCGTGTACCCCAGCGGTTGTCTGTTTGGCGGCTGATATGACCAGCCCACTGCTACATTGAACATGACCTTGGTTTGATCCAAGTTCATCCATAGGCCACTGCGAACAGACAAGTCAAGCCAGGTCATTCAGCCTTCGACGCGTCGTAGCTCCTGCGTGTCATCGTCTCCAGCAGAACCACCTTGACAAAAAGCGGTGAAATTAATCTTGAAATAATGTACGTTAAACGTACATAATGTACATGCTTTGTATATAACTGTACGCGTACGGATTATTGCAATAATGTACTTTGAAAGTGGCTTTGCTGGGGAGCATACTTCCTGGCAGCGCCACACATATGAACTTAAGTAGGTGTAAAGTAGTGGTATTAAGAAAATTGTGATGTACGTATTCCGTGTATCATGTACGTTTTAAAAAATCTTCCTCGACTGATGATAATGTTTAATAAGTACGCGTGGATTAGTATCTTTGGGTAGCATTTTTAATTATTTAATAATTTTCACCCCCCCTTTAACCCCCCTTTTTTGCAATAAAAAGTATCCTATGTTCTTTTTCAGGGCCTGGACCACCTGTATACTAAATTTCATTCAAATCCGTCCAGTAGTTTTGGCGTGAAAGAGTAACAGACAGACTCAGTACTTTCGTATTTCTAATATTATTGGGATTAGCATTATTCTAAAATTCATAACAATCTTGTAATTTACAATAAATTGTTAATAATTTTGTAATTTACAGTGGGTGATGGTAAGATTCAAATAAATTATTATTTTCTCGTACTCATTCGTCTTATACCGACGTGAACACAGTCATAGTATGTTTCGATATGAAGTCGAATAAGCATTTCTTTATGTTTAATTAACGGTTATTAAAAAAATAATAAAACGAATAACAATAACTGAAAACTAAAGTTACTGAAAACTAAATTTCTGATAAGGAGTACCCTAGTGTTATTTAACGAATTTAATTCGAAACTACTCCTTTGAAAATAAGTTAAAATGTCTTAACCTTTAATCGGGAAACACACTGGGCAATCACAGTTTCTATTACCCTACGGTAAATAACATGTGTTCACAGCAAGACTAAAAAAGTAAGATATTTTTGCAGATGGTATTAGTAAGTTGATTTTTTTAAATAATAATTTTGTGATAAGTATTTTTCTTTTTTTTAATAGGTGGCCAATAAATAAAATTAATTAGGTAAATTGAGACCACATAAGTACAATGTTCTGGGCCCAAACTAAGGTTTTTTCTTGTACTTGTACCCAGACCAAACACAAATATCCGTTTCATCAACAAACAGTTGTGTTTGTACGCGAATCGAACCCGCGAGCCGCTACCCCTGCGTCTCAACCAGATGAGACGAGAGAGAGAGAGGCAAACCATAAGGCGGATACCTCTTGGTAAGCGATTGCTCTAGCCAGCTCCCTATATGTACCTATCTACTAATAAAAAAGTATTTATTAGGGGCATGTGCCAGTTACGGTACGGTACGGTACTCTGTTGCAAAAGTGAATTTTTCAGAGTTCTAAAGGTTTAAAGAATGGTCTTCGAAGCTTCCCAGACACCTAAGCAAGTAAAGAATAGGTACACATGGAATAATACATTTTAATTTGTGACAGATGAAACCGTTTTTAATCCACATGAATGAGACTCGGTGGTGCAGATCATCTCAACTGATATGAAACAAACGGGAACCTAGTCACATTTTTACTATAAAATCTTGTTCAAATCTGAGAATATTCTTAAACACTTGAAAAAACTAAAAAACTGTTTTTGTAGTTCTATGGCGTAGTAAGTACTTTTCTGTTACAGCTTTTCTACTCTTTAGTAAAAATTTTGAACCTTTACACTCTTATTGAGAGGAACTTACAGTTGCTATAGATAGATTAACTCCCCTGATCCCTAAGTATAGTACAGCCAAAATGTACTTACATCCGTACATGCAAAAGGTCTACTCGTCCTGTGTTTTTTATGCCATTTTGATAACATTAGGACCTAAACGAATGTTAAGAAAAATCCAGATTTGCAATTTCCGAAGTGCTGCGCTCCCTGCGGTATACCCGAGACGATTAGACCTCACAACGTTTTAGAGTAAAACAAAAGAGTTGGGAGACTGGTTTTTGATGTACTTAAGGCTTGTATGTACATGCGCCAACGGCCTTGACCATAGAGAGTATTCGCGCTCGCGTATATCAAAAAACAGAATATTATTAATTAAAAAATTATAAAGCCAAGAAACAAGAATTCCTCGTCAGGGATTGTAGTGTACATTGTATTGTATTATATATTAAAAAATCAGTCATCTGAACTGTTTAGTTTCGTAGTTTATCCAATATTTTGCATAAAATCGATGTTTACGTTATATTTTTTTCCTAATGAACTATAAACATTGAATAAAAATCCTCGTCAGAAATTCAAGATCGAAATCCAGTCTTTAACATGTATTTTTTTTAGGTATCGTTCTTAACGATTTACCGAGTTTAAACATACACAAAAGTGCCCAATCCGCGCATGTACAAGCCTTAATAGTAATGTTTATGTTTATAAAATAGCAGTAAGCTTTGTTCGCTCCCTTGTTTAGATACATGCGCAGTTCGGCTACGTCTTCGGCTGCCGGGGCGGCGGCGGCGGCGGCGGCGGTCACAAGGTTTGTAATGTTTTAAATACATTGTGTTGAGCTATCTGTACCTAAGTGTAACAATTTGATATAGTATTTTATATCTACACTCATGTCATAATCTTCAATAGGTAAAAAGTTTTAACAGGCTTATATCATGGCCTATAAAAAAAAATAAAACATTTAAACTAAAGGTCCAATTTTTTACATTTCTACAGGTTGCTTTTTCTACACTTCTGTCATAATTGCCAAATTAAGAACTCAAAGGTCAAAGGTAAACATGTTTTGACAGACTTTATACAATATCAAAACTTTAAAGAAAATCAATAAAGGGTTTTGTAATGATTAATGACCATTAAAAAGGTTAAATTTTTTACATTATGTAACAGGTACCTATTTGTACATTTTCTTTTTTTTATGTGATATGAGGCAGATGATTTTTTTTTGTTACTATCGTAAAAGCTAGTGTTTATTTTGATCTCTTGATAGAAAGATTAAAACATGAGTGTAGATAGAATAGTGTTTGAGACTGCAAATAATTTAGTATTATAACACTCGCTTGTGCTATTTAAGTCAAGTCAAGCCAAAATATTATTTATTTGGCACACACACATTTACACGGCACTTACAAATCGTCATATTATAAAAAAAATATTTAAGTCAATTTTTTTTGGTAATGGATAATTTACATGTAATTAAGAATATATCTTGATGCATAAGATATACCTACTAAAAAATAAATAGACACCGGAATTGAAAAGTTCATTCTGACGAGAAGATCCGGCAAGACACTCGCCAGAGTCGCCAGTTACCTACTCTTTTTAATAACCCCGAATATATGACGTTTTTTTTTGCTGGTCACTGTTCTAACCTAACCTTACCAATATTTTGTGATGATAATAATTTTTACTAAACTCTACAAAACAAAAAAAAAATATAGGTGACATTATGCTAGAAAAGTAACCAGCAATAAACTCTTGAAATTCTGGGACTAATTGCCCCCAAGCCCATTACTTTACTATGATTACTTATATGTAATATAAACAATAGTTCTAAATTAATGCTTCTATAACAAATAATACCTATAAGAAACTATTCTTTTCTAAAATAAAACAACAATTTTCAGGCGCCGACGACGACGGTAAGTTATACGTTACATACGTATGTACATTATAAGTCTATTGGTCTAGATATAGTATTACCCTAGTCCTATAAAAAAAACTTCACTCGAAAAGCAATAAAGCATTTTTCTTTTTTTTTTCATTGGACTTCAGTTAACACAATTTCTGTACACAGTTTATTTGAACTTAATTTACAGACTGTATCGGTAAGCTATAAAAACAAAATAATATGTTTCCGCTATGTTATGTATGTGTGTGTTATGTTGTGTCTCATTCTTGAAGTGATTCTATTTGTAGTTTTTTTTTTTCTCGCACACCGCTGAATGATTTAATGAATGAAGTGATTCTATTGGTGGATTTTTCCACACACTCCGCATAGCTACCTCGCAAAGCTCTGGTGGCAGCCTTATTCGGTTTGGTCAATGTAAAAGACGTTGTTTGAATTCACTTATTTAAATGCACTTGCAAAACTATTCGCAGAGAGATCAGTCAGCCAGTCACGGGAGGTTAACTCTTTATTAAGATAGATAGATAAGAAGTTTATTCGCATTAAAAATTTACACACACACACAATGAAAATTAAAGCATAACCACAGGCATAACAGAATTTAGTAACATAGAAAAAGGTACAATGTATAACAAGGTTGAAAAGCAGAAACTAAAATAAAATTAACACATTGAACTTACTTACTTCAGTAGTTTTAGGATAAAATAAAAAGCTCAGGTGATGCAAATAATGTGAAATTAAAATACTTCTTAATTTACAGACAACTACAGTAAGTTAAAATACAATTTTGTTTGCATCCTACTAGATTGTTTTGTTATCAAATTAAGTTGGGGGTTAAGAAAGTGTGACTTTGGCCGGGAGCCAAGTACCTAATAGTAGTGTGACTATAGATATGCATAAAGGATGACCGCCGCTTTGGGCCTGCTGCAGCTGTGGACAACAATATTTGAAGAAAATGTTTTAACAAATAGTAATGGAAAATTAAATTAAAAATATTCGTTTATACAGGGTGTATCTGTGAACATTTACATCCCTTTAACCACGTGTTCTATCAACCATTCTAAACAAAATTTGTTCAACAACTTTTCTAAATTCTTCGAAAAAAATTTCGACTCCCCATACAAAATGACTAGGTCACGTGACCGACTTTGTATGGAAAGATGAAAATTTATTATGCGAATTTTGAAAAGTCATAGAACAAATGTTGTTCAGAATGGTTGGTAAACACGTGGTTAAAGGGATGTAAATGTTCACAGATACACCCTGTCAAAATAAATGTATAAAAATATAATAATAAAAGATTGAAAATAGCAAACAATTAACAGTTTGTCAAAAAAATCAAATGTCATTCCCTTTGCGCTCGCGTATTGTGGATGTGTTTGTTTGTGATTTTATTTTCCGTTATTGACCTATGCTTTGAAAATGGATACCGATAATTCCCCTAACGACGACCATGGCTTACCCCCTGACCCGATACCCGTTTCAAACGTTGGCCCTGGCATTTCCTTGGATATTGGACTCACTTTGAATGACGACTTGCGGACGGACATTCAAAACAATAAGTGTTTTTATTTCATTATCTATACAATTTGATACTAAAAATAAAAAATAAATGTAATCGGATACTTTTAGCTTCACAAAACAATAATTTTAATTTGAATATTTTACTGTCCATGTTCAGGCACAAGACCGATACAAAGTGGCAGATGTCCAAAGTTTACAATTTGACATCAAGCTACATGTGTAGGTATATTATAGTCACCCTAGGGTTATTTGACTGGCAAAACTTGAAACTAATGCTGTTATTGTTACCCTCAGAAGTATCAGTGTTTGTTTACATTTTCTCATAGAAAAAGTGATGTCCACGCCCCCCTGTCAAAGTCACTGAGAAGTTTTCTAATCATAGATCCTACCAACTATATGTTTTGAATAACTAAATAATGGAATATCGGCAAAGTACCTACTATGTAGTTGGATTCAGGCCCGAAAGTATTTAAAATTATTATAAAACCTAAAAAAGAAATATCCGGAAAAAAAGGGTAGAAAGTCATATAAAATTTGGTGTCTTGTATAGAATTGAATGTTTAATTTGTATTTGGTATTTGTTTTACATACGGTAACAGATATTTGAGTCTTTGGTCGACTCATTTCGCTTTAAACTTAGGTATACCTACTTAAAAAAATAAAATAAAATTGATAAAGTTTCTACCTACTTATGGGACTTTCGAGGGTAGTGCACGTGCCCTTTTACGGTATTTTATTTTCAAGTTGTAGCCTAAGAACTAAAATTGAAAACTTTTCTTTAATCTGCAGATAACGGTAAGTTTTGATATTCTCGCTGATTATTTTGTCGGCAGAAAGTAAAATATTCGTACACTTTTTTAGCTTCGTAAGGTCCAGACAGCAGGAACAATAGAAAATCAATTGTTTATGACTTTCAATAGACTTTTGAGCCTTATGACGTGAAACAACGGAGCATTTCATCTCTCAGTTGAGGCAGCGCCAACGTAACGTAGGGGAAAACTCGCCCGAAACAAACTCGCCCGCGAATTTTAAGATTTTTTGGCTGGTCACTGGTCTAACCTAACCTAACCAATATTTTTTTCGTCCAGTCGAGTTTAATCAGTATAATCATCACAAAAATATTGGTTAGGTTAGGTTAGAACAGTGACCAGCCAAAAAATCTTGAAATTCGCGGGCGAGTTTGTTTCGGGCGAGTTTTCCCCTAAGCCTTGTGACCTCTCTTAAACATTTCCGGTGTGAAATCGCCGAGTCTTGAAAACACCAAAAACGTGACACGGTCTGCTGCTCTTACTCTGTGAAATCTTAATTCGACATCGCGACGATACTTGCGCCGCCAATTGATTTATATTATTTGTGGCGATTATGAGATATATTTTAAAAAATCCAGCTATGAAAACATTAGCGAAAGCAAACGTTCATAATGCCATAATAATAATTGTCAATCAATACTATTATAGTATGAGTATGAGTAAAATGCCGTTTCAATTATCACTAACGCGTTCGATCGCCCCTATAAACAACACAATTCAGAACACATACAACGTTTTGGGAAATGATCGAGAAATCATGTAACTACAACAGCTCACATAACGTGTTTGGTTAGGTTATTTATTTATATAAACCCACTTAAATTTTTGTTTCCATTTTTTCACGTGGCTGGCATAGGACCGTTGTAAATGACAAGCACAGGAGGAGGCCTATACCATGTAGTGGGATCAAGATACAGGCTCAAGATGATGATAATGATTTTGTTATGTTCACTGTTAAGAAGTATAATATTATGTTAAACGAATAATATGAAAACTAGATTACTTGAAAGTGGTTTCCCTGAATAAAATTTGATTGAAAATAATTCATTTTCAGCCCCTGGTAAGCTTTGCGTCAATTCACATTTTTAAGGAGATGTATGCAATGAAATAATCAGCATCATCAAAATTCTTTACTATGGCAATAGTCAATCAGGTGTATTTTTTTAGGTTTAGATTATTTTAAGCCAATAAAAGTAGTAATGTGCATTTTAGAACAATCTATGTTAGGTACATCCTTTTATTGTTAAAATTGATTTGCAAACCTATATGTCCTTTTTTGTTTTTATCTGAGATAATTCCTAGTTCAGTCAGCGAACTTCAAATTTTATTCCCTTAGTTTCAATAGGTAGATTATTACGATTTTGCTATACATTTCTATTAATTATTTATTCATCTAATCGTCATTTTAGGCAAATCGATTGTAAACACTATTCAACTGTTATACTATTGCATTTAATATACAACATTGTACCTATAGCAGAACACGTAAAGCAAACAAATGCAAAAATACTTTTCCCTTGTCACCGGCCATCTGTATAGTCCTTTTGTTTTGGGTATCCCGGAGAAACATGCCACTGGCTTGGATGGAGCCAGCGTCGGCGCCGGTTGTCAACGCCGCCTATGCACACCCGACCGCTTGTAGACGGCCTGGTAGTGTGCGGTACTCCCAGGGGCGTACCCACTAAAAACCTCCAGGGCACATTCGTCTACGCCCATGTAAGGCGGGCTACAATGACCGGTACGAAACCTTATTCGAGGCACATCCTCGAAGGACTACAGCCTCGCCCGCACGACCTCTCAACAAATGGCGCGGCGCTAGAACAAGGCCTATGACCACGGCCCAAAACTCACCCTCTCCGAAAGCGTCAAAGTTGCTAGACTGCACCGTTGTTTGTCATCGCTCGAATGCAAGTCCCCCTCACTAACTTATACCTTGTTGGCAGCAGGGCAAATAGAGGAGAGTGCACCTACAGACTTCAGCCGGGTAGTACCTAATATGGTGGGTAAGCCAATTACTACCCGCCGTTGCCCAGGGATATCAGGACTTCTCCAATATACAGGATGTCCCAATATGCAAAGATAAACCGGGATCGTACCATGGTTATCTTAGTGACCCTGCCCCACACACCAACGGTCGTGGGTTTAATCCCCACCCTGAGAAAACATTCGTGTGTTGAACACTTGCGTTTGTTCAGTGCCAGGGTGTATTTCAGTATTATATTTGTGTTTCCTCAGTTGTCTGATATCTGTAACACAAGTTCTTTGTTTTTATTTCAAAGAAAATTTTAAAATCTTCATTTTAACTTAATGACATTTTACTTCCTTCTACATAGGATTTCAAATATAAATTAAATTAACGAGACGATTACTGTTAAGCACATTGAATGTGTACTTACTCCTTGATGTTCCGGCTACGTTTGCTGCAGCCGTGGTCACAAGTTCGCCGTTACCACTTGTCGCTTACCGCTGTTACCACGGCTGCTATCATTCAGTTCGTCTTAAGAAAACTAAGTTTTTTAATTTACAGATCTTGGTAAGTATTATCTGCTAAGTCTTTGGGAATTTTCAAGTATCATCATCATCTTAGCGTTAAATCTTTTTTCTTAAGATGGAGATTTGGAGCCCGAGTATTATAATATAATCTGAGGGTCCACTTGCCAACTGTAACTCCTTCATTTCGCGCGGTGTTTAGTTATGTTTTGGTACATTATTGTCACGCGTGTCATACCTTACCACGTCAAGCCAAACCTTTTTTTGAGACTAGTTAAGTCCACCTGTATACAAATATACCTGTTCCTTCTTTAGGGGTTACAAATGACGCCTGTCACCACTCGTCATTTAGCCCAAAGTTAATCAACACCACTATTTAATAGCCTAAGATCCCTGCCTGAAGACTGCCTAATCCTGTAGATAGCTGTTATTTTTAATTAAATTAATCTTAACTGAGTATTGATGTGATAAGTTGCGTATCAAAAAATGGCCGAAAATTGTGGTTGCCACACTTTCATAATAGTTAAGGCATTGGATAATGCAAAATGTTGCCATATTTTGTGGTAAAATGTTGAAAATTTATTCATAATTATGTTATCCATTTAAAACAGTCTTAAAATTTGTATTAACTTTTAATTTACCTTTTCAGCAGGTAACAAGCGGGTTGAATTATTTGATGCTATGAAAGTGAAAGCTGGTAGGTATTTAAAAATTATGATTTGCAATTAAAAGTATCCCAAACATTTTTTTTTCTTTCAATTCGTTGTCAAAAGTGGTAAGATAGTGAAATGCGGTATGGAGATTTGCAAAATACAAATAAAAATGACATCATCAGTGTTAAAACAAGAGTTACTTTAAACCACCTTTTGTAAAATAAGGGTTTTGATGTGCGGTCTGTCAGTCGATCAGAGTTGGTGACTGGGACGGTCCGTAGTCGACATCAGGGAATAAGAATTTTATGTAAATACAAAAGTCTTAAATATTATACATTTATTTAACAAAATAATAAGGAAATTTAGACAGGAATTTATTTTATTTTATTTAAGATTACAAACAAATTACACACAGTTAATACTATTAGTAATATTACTTGATAACAACGCATGGTTCGTACCTATATAGGCTATATACAGGAAGGAATAATAAATTGGGCCCTGAAAGGAAACTACCTTAAATTTTTAAGTGAGCATGTTATTTTTTAATTTATTCTCTTTTCGATTCCCGGCCAATACAAGGCCAAGACAAAAAAACTTTTAATGCAGTATTTCTTAAAAAAAAAGGAATGTTTTCTTTAAGTAAAACATGATGACTTAAAGATATATGGTAGTTTCCCTCCAGGGTTCAATGTTTTATTCCACACTATAATACACATAACGCGTATGGGATCCGAAGCAACGCACATCCTAAAGGGCCGAATTTACAATATGTTACTAAATCGAGAACATACTATGACTGACTATGGTTTTTCAGGGTTTTGGTGAACTATCCGAATCGGTGTGTATATTGATTTTTAGATAATGTTTCCGCCTTTAAACCATTTTTATCTATATTCACACAGCTTACAGCGGAGCCGTTACGCAGTGGCGACATTTATTACCTAGTTAGAAGCTACCCATGGAAGACCAGCTTCGAGGTGTTCTTTGAGCACATCGGCATTAAGCTGAGTAGAGGCATTTTTATTTCATTTCTGTGTTTTTTTATTCATCTTTTATATATTTTATTTATGTTTTACATTATGACTTGTATTTCTAGCAAGTATTGAATCATCAACAATGATGCTGACATCATCAGTAACCCACACTCGTCCACTGCTGGACATATGTCTCCCCTAATGCATCCACCGCTCCCGATTTTCAGCCACTCTCATCCAGCTCACACCAGCCAGCCTTCGAATGTCATCATCCCATCTTGTAGCAGAGCGTCCAATACTACGCTTACCGAGTCTCCACTCAAGGACTTTACGGCTCCAACGTTTATCAGTTCTGCGGCTAATGTGACCAACCCACTGCCACTTCAGTTTGCTAATTCGGTGGGCTATGTCAATGACTGGTTCTCTGTCGGATTAAGTACATGATTTCTGATACGGTCCTTCAGAGATACTCCAAGCATAGTACTTTCCGTAGCTCTTTGAGCGGTGACTTTGAACTGGTGGGCTAGTCCAGCCTTGTTGAGTGTCCACGTCTCGGCACCGCACTGGTCGAAGACTTTCGACTTAAGACTTTGAGGGACGGGTGACGAGAAGACTTGACGAAACTTACCAAATGTTGCCCAGCCTAGCTGAATTTTTCTATTGGCTCTCGAATTGTTTCTGCCTAATTGGAGCGTTTGTCCGAGATATACATATTCTTGAACAATTTCGAGAGGTACTCCATTAACAGCGACCGGTCCCGGATCAACGAGCTCTTTGAACAAAACTTTGGTTTTATTTGAGTTCATGAAGACCGATGTGTTTGGAAGATTCATTAAAGTAGCTCACCATCTCCTGTAGGTCATGTAGGACTTCCGCCAAGATAACGATTTCGTCTCCTCTGCAAGGCGTCGAGAACAGACCAGGAGGCCAATTTTCGGTTTTCGCATTCTATGTCGAGTCGACTTCATGGAACGCATAGACCAATACAAGATAAGGAATGTCGACTGTAATCTGTGTTCTTCTATTGGTTGTGCATTGCATAAAGTCGCCTTGGCATAGAAGGCGAAAACCAAGAATCCTGAAGAAGAAGAAGACTCCTGGTCTCGACGGAGTCAAAACCTTTTTCATAGTCCACAAACGCCATGCACAGAGGCTGGTATTCTTTGATCTTCTGTATAATCTGTGTGAATATGGTCTATGGTGCTATAACTCCGTCGGAATCCGGTTTGCTCTGCAGGTTGAGCTTCGTCAAGTCTTCGTGTAAGGCTATTGAAAACAACTGACTTTTGAGAACAACTTATAGACGTGACTTAGGAGTGAAATTGGTCGATAGTTCTTCAGTAAGGTTTTTTCGCCTTTCTTGAAGAACAATACGACCAAGCTCCGCGGCCACGCCCTAGGAGTTCTCAAACATAATTTATATTCTATTCTATTTTAAAAAGGCGTAAGGTATTTAACTATTTTTATTTATTTACAGATAGAGGTAATATCAAATACTTTTTTTATCATATTCTGTGGAAAGATAGATATAATCGTACGTAAGGTCATAGGTACTGTTTATCGGTCAAACGAGAAATTCATAACTACTTGTAGAATCAAGAAAAAAGGAATACTCGGCGAGTTTACGGGAAATGCCTAAAATAGACAAAGATATAATTTCTTACGTATATTATACGTTTATTTTGTATCTGGAAAGGCATGCTAGGAGGATCAATAGTTAACTACTTCTTCCTAATTTGGTCATTAAGCAAGCGTAACCGTATTTGGCACGCTAAAGTTACCTACTCATAATGTGTGTTTGGTTGAGTGTAAAAAAAAACTTTAAAAAACGAGATCAATCTTAGAGCAGTTGGTTTAATGCGCTAAGGGATCAATCGTTAAATATCTTTCAGTCAAGTTATCCTTGATTCGATTTTGAGGTATATTGCTATCTACATCATAATATTGCATTTTCAGCTTAAGACTGTACAAATTGATTTACTTTGTCTTCTTCGTTATTATCAGCACGAGGTTTGTATTATTTTTGATTTTGTAAAATAGCAAACTGCAGATAACATGAAGTATTAAAACGGTGTTAGGTTAAGTTTTGGGAAAAAGGTTAGGTTAGGTCAGAATTGGTCTGTGCTCTAAGTAAGTATTCATAACGCCCCTGGGCGTTAAGAATACTTACTGCCAGGTATTCCCAGCCTGTCGTAAGAGTCGACTAATCGGGCCTTCGGATTACGTGAGCATACCCACTACTGAGGAGTAGCGTCACGTGAGTGTCACGACTTCGCGATGTAAAATCCTATTGGGTATCCTGGTAGGTCGTACAACTAGAAAGGCTATATTGCGGCAAACAATTTGGCGTAAAGTGGCGAGCGCGATTAGCGCTAAGGTCCAGTCGTGGCTGTAGGGTATCCGATCGCAAATGCGCTGAGATGGACACCCCAGGGATTTTGGTTAGGGTTAGAGTCCCACACATGGGACAAAGTGAAGGCCATTATGGTTTCCCCTAGTAAAAAAGGGCAGAATTGGTCGAAAACGAACACCGTGCTGGCAGCCCTAGAAAATACGACGACCCTATTTGTGTGCCAGACCGGGGCTCCCTAGCACGATGCGTTTGTGCACGTGATCGGGAGTGATTTGGCACCTCCGTTCATTGTGAGGCCAGAGAGCAAGCCTTTACGTTGCCTTCTTTTGCTAGGATGTGATGTCGCAGAAGGCCACCGGCGCCGAACGCTACCGAGAGGTGGACCCGAACGCAGATGCGTGGTGAAGAGCAAGTAGAGGGAGGCTGCAGGTGCGCGTCACCCTCCTCTCCGTAGGAGAGGCCAGCGGCGATCGGGGGCATCAACGTTGACGTTCCACAGGCGTCTTCTGCAGCCCATTAAAGATGACTCATTCACAGGATGATACAAAAAAGTAAGAATCGTCCCCAGAGCCACCAGTTCTAACCTAACCTAATCGAATACCTACTAAATTTAGCACCGTTTATAATACACTTTGAACGCCATGGGGGTCACCGGTGACCGGCAAACAATACTTTTTCTATTGTGTCTAGTAATGTGGCAGTTAAAGGCTTAACGGAATACTTGCCAATCGTTCTATTTTTTGATGACATTTATATTTTACTAGTGTCCCGCCCACACTCAGGATAGGATAATTGTTTTGCAGTTACTAGTTGTAATATATTTTAGTTTTAATATTTCTGAAAGTAGAAAAAAGTAAACATTATCTTTACATAATCTATACTAATCTATACTAATATAATAATCTATACTAATATAATAAACCTGAAGAGTTTGTTTGTTTGTTTGTTTGTTTGTTTGAACGCGCTAATCTCCGAAACTACTGGTGCGATTTGAATAATTCTTTTTTTGTTGGATAGTCCATTTATCGAGGAAGGCTATAGGCTAAATAACATTACGCTATGACCAATAGGAGCAAAGACAGAGCGGTAAATGTGTAAAAAACGGGGAAAATTATTCATTTTTGAAGGCTTTCTTTGCGTGCGCTGCGAAAACGGTTCAAGATACACAAAAAATATGTATGAAAGAATTATTCCTCTATACATAATCTATAAAAAAGTCCGCGACGGCATATGTCTATCTTTTAAGGTTTAGTCACAATGACCGTTTTTATGGTACCAAATTTGGTCGAAATAATTTGTTTAAGTTGTATCAACATAATAATATTAAGGGGGTTGTAAGGGGTTAAAAGGGGGGTAAAAAGTTACTTTTCCACGCGGACGAAGTCGCGGGCGGCCGCTAGTATAATTTATAAATCAAATCAATCCCAATTGGCTATCCTATTTCAGAGACATGAACCGTGAAAAACGTGTTTTTCTGTCATGTCATATTTTTTGGAGGGATATTGCGTAGATCCATCGGACCTTTAAAAAGATCACTAGAGACAATAATTCCAGTTTTATGCTAAAAGTGAGCTAATCGGGAATTCGGGAAGGCTCTTAACAGGTAGTTTTTATAATGGGCCAAACAATGTCGTTATAATATTTTTTGTAAATAATGTTTACCTATAATAAATGCATGCATTATGTATAGAAACGTTTAGACGATTAAACTTACACAATTAAAATTACTCACTGCCTTGAAAACATTCAGAGGGGTGGAATCTCCTCTCACTGCCTAAGCCTTTAGTTTATTTATAATGTTGGCCGCCAAAGATTTGGCCGCAGCGTTCAAGATCTAAAATAATCTTTTTTTTTCAGAGACTTGTCAGACCAATGAACCCACAACAACATGTACGTATATCACGAATGGTATTCGTAAGTTTTGATAAAATCTATAGCGGACAGCTACATAATACTTCAACCCCTTCAATCGGGTTATTGTACATTGACCACAAAGTAAACTCGCCACAGAAAAAAATATGTGTAAACTCACCACAGTTTTATTTTTATGAAGTAAATTATTTATTATTAATTTTGGTTATTGTAAACTCACCACCATTGATTTTGTGAAAAGGTCTGCAAAAAAATCAAACAATAAGTAGAGCTATCTTTACTATAAGAAAAAAAATGTGAACTGAGGATTTGTGGTGAATTTACAACAAACCTTACCCGCCTGTGACTCTAACTTCATATTTTTAATGCATGTGGTGAGTTTACTTTCAATGTATGGACTTTACAAAATGTGGCGAGTTTACTTTGTGGTCAATGTACAAAAACCCCTTCAATCGTGAAGAAATACATACCTTGTACAATATATATTAGTTTATATGACTGTCACCTAATAAGAGATTCACTTTGGTCGCACACGATTGTCCGATTGCACCGATCTACGGTTGTTACATTTACTTACACACAGTTGAGTTATAACGCAAAGGGAAAAAAACGTGTTGCAATGCGAGTAATATTTTAATAATAATAATCTTTCTAATGTTAATTATTTAGCTAAAACCCCTGGTAAGCTTTTTACAACTTTTTGCCCGAATTGATAGCATAGCCTCACAAAGTAATGCATAAAGCGACTACTGCGCGGCGGCGGTTAGCTGAGTGACAAAGGGTATCATAATAGGGATGGACTGAACTGGATGGGATGAACTTTTTTAAGGTATTGTTATTATTTTTATTTTCAATAAGTACCTTTTACTATTTTAAGTTACTTAAAATAGTAAAAGTTCCTTCGTAGTGAAATACAAATGCCTCGAAATTATTTTCGATTTTGGACCTGTTTAATTTTTATTCCCATACCCAATTGGCTATCCGGATTCTGCTTGCTCGTTTGGTAGCTCAATGGATGGAAAATGCGCTCTGATTCCTAACTAGGGAAACTATTTTAATTGCCTCTACCAGCTTTCCTAATAACAAACGACCGACGAAAATTGATAAAATATTTTTAAAATTCAGCTTGACATTTATTACTAGTTTCAGACCGCTATTTTTTAATAAAAAAAGCCTAACAGCTTGTTATATTTTCTAACAGAGTGCAAAAAATATCTTCAATGGGATGAAACATGTAAGTGGTTACTGGAATTGTAAACGAATTAGAGATACTCGAGCATCATAACCTGTGTGATAATAACCTGATTGAAGTATGCTGCAATTAATTTTAAATAGGCATTCCCATGACTTCCGTCGGGGCACTTGACTTGTGGTATACGGAAACAAAAGACAGAGTCAGCATTTACCTAAAAAAAGTTTTTCAATAAGAAATTACCATAAGTACCTCAAAAGATAATAAGTTCAAAAGTAATGATAAGGTGGGTTCAACGGTAGGTAGGTATTATTCATCTGCGCAACGGCTTCTGAATCGTAAGTTGAACAATAAACAACAAATGAATAGATTACGCCAGCTGATGTGAGGTCATCAGTTCTAGCTTAGAGCTATGTTTTCCTAGTACATTAATGTTAACACGTTGGTGGACAGTAAAAGTTGAAAATTTCTTCTAAACCTTGACAGGGAAAAAACAAGGTATGTTTATTTATTAAAATAAATTATATTTCAGGCTTTGATTATATAAATGTCATAATCAAAGATTTCAGTTTCTGCCACGCATGGTGATATCAAAAGTGAGACAAACATTTTTTTTTATTATTGAGTTGGGCCAAAATAAGAGCCACTTTTGACATTTGTACCTTTTGGCATTATAGTGAGGTGGTCTGTCCAAAATACTTCGATTAAAGTGAATAGTCGATACGTACGTCAAACAAACGTGAATCGAGTTGAGTTATATTGGAATACAAGTTATAAGTAGGTACTGTAATGTTATTTCCATAATTATTTCTCGATTTATTCCTTCCCCATTAATATTATCTACCCTGCGAAAAGGACAGAACAGATCTTCGATATCGACCCATAGCCACCACCAGACCAGACCCAGTTGTCTCTGAATGTATGTCGTGGTATTTGTACAGAATACCAAAATATAGAGAATTATATCAAAAATAGTTTTTGACTATCCAATTTCTTTATTATAGTGTTGCGGGAACGGGGTACGTAACATTCAAGAAAACGCCAAAGTCACAAAAAGACAATTAATTTATTTGGCGAATAATAAAAACAACATTTAAAACACTTAGTTACAATTAAAAACTTCCGAAATACTTCGCAGCCTTCGCAGGTAATTCCCTCGATCACTCCTAGTTCGCAAAATAATAATTCGCTTTGCTTTCCAAATCGGAACTCAGTCCATCGCTTTCCAAATCAGAACTCACTCATTCGCTTTTCAAATCGGAAAAGACTCAGCTTTTATACTAGCGGGGACGCAGGTATGAGCTTTCGCGTTGCTTCAAGAACATTCCAGTATGTCCTCCCAGAATATTCGGGGGCTTAATTTAAATTAATTTTCGTATATGGATAAAATATTCCACTCGAGTAAACATTAATCGAGTAAACTTATGAACAAACAAGGGCAGAGTTCAATCATTCACGCTTTCATTATTAAAAATCATTCTATTTCCTACTTACTATGAAAATGATAGTACCTAATAATAATAAAATTGAACAACCAAAACGTAATTTTAGTGAAAAAAATATAATCAATGTGATGTAGGTTTGATAAGTCATACGAGTAAATGAGTCATACAAATTATTTTATTATTATAATGAGCAATATAAAAACATATACAGGTTGTATCTGTGATTTTTTTTATGAGATAGGGGGCAGACGAACAGACATCAATTACATGAATTACATCCCTTTGACCACATATTTTACCAACAATTCTGAACAACATATTTTGTTCTATGACTTGAAAATTCGTATAAAAAAACATCTTCCCATACAAAATCAATTACGTGACTTGGTCCTTTTCTATGGGGAGTCTAGTACTGTGCTAGTACTTCGCACCCAGCGATACACAGGGCCAAAAATTGTTACACCCTAACAAGAACAAACATAGAAACCTGGCTAAAAGAGCTTGGCGCCAGCTATCTTTCTCATCTGACATTATGACTTTTAGTCTATGTGTGAATGAGACAATAATCCGCATTCAGTCTTCTTTTTTCGTAGGTTGTCACAGGTTATCACGAAAGAAATGTCAAATGGATGTAATTGGATGTAATATAATACCACCAAATTGAACATATCGTCATTGTTTGTTTATTGTGGTGTCATTGAATCACAACTTATTTGGTCGCGTTAGAATGGCAGATTCATTTTCAGAAATTTTCACGACCTGAAATTAATATTTTAGGTGCTATTTTGTCCGAGAATGTTTGAAAGTGTTGTTCCACTGGTGTTGCAAGTGTCCATAGGCGGCGGCAATTGCTTACCATCAGGTGATCCGCCTGCTCGCCTGCTACCTCTTGCAAAACAAAAAGTGTGCCATGTTTATGTTATTGGTACTTTATTGTTATCCGTGATAAAAATGTCTTGTGCGATCGAGGGCTGTAAATCCCATACAGGAGGGAAAGAAAATAACCAATAAGCAAAAACCTTTCATCGGTGAGTTCCGATAGTTTTAATGTTATTATGATAATGATTCAACCTAGAATTATGTCAGTGGTGTATGTAAATTATCATCATGTTCAAACCAACACCCAGATTTTTACGTGTTATTTAAATTAATTTGTGCAGACTGTTAGAGGCTGTTAGAGGTTATGTTTCTCGCATAGTGACGTGTATTTTATCGACATGAATTCAATCTTATCAGAAATTCAAAAAAACATAAATCATTTATTATGTTCTATGTCATGTTTTTTCTCATAAAACTCAACTCTTTGCTACATATTTCCAAAGAATGAAAAAAAATAAAAATGAATGGATACTACGTGTAAAAATATGAAATTGGACATGGAAAAATCACTTATTCTCCTGCGAACTAATATATAATAGGAGTGAACGAGCTACGAGTGAATTACCTGCGAAATATTTCAGGAAGATTTTAGTGTGATTTAGTGTTTTGATTGTGTTATTGTGTTTTGTCGAATAAATTAATTGTCTTTTTGTGACTTTGGCGTTTTTTTGAATTTAACGTACCCCGTACCGTATAATAAATATGATGCTAAATAAAACTTTCTTTTTTTTATTATTCTCTTATAACACGTACAGTGAACACTGTATCAATCTTACCAAAGCTGTCACAGTTTCTCAGCAAATTTTATACTTAATGTACTAGGTACCTATAAAATTTAACATTGTTTGATGAATTTAATTATTGTTTTTTGATTCCCTCGAAATTAACACTGATGTGTATTATTTATCGATATAAAAAAAAACGTCACAGCACATCACTAACAATGTAAGCAACTAGTGACAACCTACGAAATTCCGAAGAAACTAGTATATATCCATCTCCTTCTAATGCATTAAGTCGTCAGTAAGGAAATAAAGGACAAATTATATGCCTTTAATTGCTTTTAGCCAGGCTTCTATGCTTGTTCTTGTTCTTAGGCCCCTACACTCTGATTCATAATCATGTAAAGTCATAAAAAGTATCAAATAGAGTGGCTAAGCGCGTATCACCGTAAGGGACAGATATCTATATAACCCGGCCAAATGAAAAATACTACAAAATGGCGGATCGATGTGACTGAAGATTACTTCAGTACGGTAGCCTGTTATCTCTTACTACGACTGAATTTGGTTGGTTATTACGGTAGTAAAAATACGAACAAAAATCGCACTTAATTACTATGGCAACTAGCTTTGTTGAGCGCAGTTCACAACTGTGTCCATCAAAAAAAGTGGAACTCTTACAAAGACAAAAAATCATGATCATGTACTCGTACTCTTAGCGATTTCTGTGTATATAGTTGTTCCGTTTACACGAATATTATTATTTGCGTGTACTCTCTATTTGATACTTTCTTTATGTGTATAGTAAACTGACAGAAGTCAATGTGTCATCCCCATACATTATCACTCAATTTGACAAATGCAAAATGTCAAAATGCATAGAAACTTGTCATTGACATCTATCAGATGTCTGTAGATTATGAATCAGAGTATAGAAAAGTTAAGTTGTCGATGGTAAATATTATGACTTTGACACGTTAAAATAATTAGCTCTTAATAGCGAAAGTTTCCTACACGACATTCAAACTTAAGGGGCTACACGAATGAAACTAGCACCGCCAACCTATTTGTAGGTACACTGATTGTGGCGAAAATACGATATTTTTTAAGAAAACAAAACATTACAGACTTAGATAAAAGTAAATTGAATATTTTAAGATGCAATACAATATATAAAACACGCAACAAGTAACAGTAATGTCAATAAAATTAGTGCTAAAAATGGCCGTTTTTAGCAATAATTATCATTATTGTTACATTTCGCGTGTTAGAAATATTGTATTGCATCTTGAAAAATCCAATTTACTTGGATCTAAAGTCAAAAGAATATGAAGAAAATAAAACATTACGTTTTATTTTCTTCAAAATATCATATTTTCGCCACAATCAGTGTAAATAGGTTGGCGGCGCTAGTTTCATTCGTATATCCCCTTAAGTAGGTCTCATATTAAAACTCATGTCTGTACCTATTAGGTAATAAAGCGTTTGACACAAGTTGTGCCAATCTCCTGCAATGACTATAGTTCGCGCCAGATAAACTTGCAATAAAGGTCATTCACCCCACTTGTACCAAGAAGTCGTCAAAATTCGCAATACAGATCGCTTCCCATACTAAACTGTCGATAAAATTACATTTGCCGTGTTTCATAATACCAAACGTTTAAGTTTTAGTCTATGTGAAGTTCGCACGTCAAGGACTATGAAACACGGCAAATGTAATTTTAACGACAGTTTAGTATGGAAAGCGATCTGTTTCGCGAATTTTGACGACTTTTGGTACAAGTGGCAAGTGGGGTGAATGACCTTTATTGCAAGTTTAACTGGCACGAACTATACATACATACATGAAGTCCTTAGTCATAGATCTCCTGTGACACACCCGACAGTCTATCTATGATTATAAGACAGTCATTCCATACGAATCGAACCGGAAAATACCTACATAGATTTAGATTTATCCTCGGATAGAAGATTTGTAAAATCGGGTCTATAAAAAAGTATAATGAAGACGTGAATCCAAATTTTTTTTTTAATTTAACACTAATTCAACCACCGTAAATATAAAAAAAACACGTCCTGTTTAGATAGTAACTGAGCTTCTTGGGCTCTTCCATGACAAAAAAAGAAATGACGGGCACCGCTTTACCACAAGCATTACCGTATCCTTCTCTAATAAGTACTGACATATTTTAGTAGGTACACCAAAGTCTTTGAGTACACCATGTAGCGGAGAGATCTTCCTCCTGCAGCTTTGTTTTCCTCTATCAACAACTACTTACTCACAGAAAGTGGTCAAGGCAGTTCAGGCCTCTTTCCCTGCCAAAATAGCTAGCAGTGAGTGGCGCTGCAGAGTCAGGGCAGGGCTCGAGCGGTAAGACAATCGTAATCGTTGAAGTGGGTACGGGCTGGGCTCGTAAGACGCACAAATAGTGGGAGGCGGCGGCGGCTGCAAGCACAGCGGAGGCGGCGGCGGCGGCTGCACGCAGAACGACGGCGGGGGAGGCGGCTGGACGAGCACAGGACCAGATGGTGGTGCTAGATTAATATTGCCTTACCGCCAAAATGTATCGAGCTATGTCCTTCACTGCGCCACCCCTTTAAAAAAATTCCGATAGTCACCTGCGCCATCCTAAAAGGGGGACCTCAGATGTATTACTCTGTGGGAGGATCTGCGGCCGCACAAGTCACCGGTCATGGACCGGTATATGAGTCTTTTCAAACTATCGTATTGTGTGTGAGCAAAGTCTGAGGCCCAAAGATACCTATGCTTATTCATATCCTATTAAGATTACGATTAGAATTAGAAGGGCATTCAGTGTCGTTGTCCAACATTTTTCTATGGAAAATGTTAAAATACTGACACTTGTAAGGGAAACAGAATTTGTGTCGCCTTTCGCCCAAAGTCAAATAAACCTTAGGGTGACTATAATTTCTAAGCACGCTGGTTTTGCTAATTTTTACTTTTTTTTACAGAAAAAGTCAAAAAAGGTGTTAAATATTGGGGTAAATAAATTTAAATTTCAAATAATATTGAAAAACAAATATCTAATGCACTTGAAAACCTGTAAAATAAATGAGACTATTGTATGGTTGCAATTTGGCAAATAAGTAGCACTTAAGGGGCTACAATGACGAAACTAGTGCCAACTACTAAACAAGTAACAATAATGTAATTTATTGCTAAAACGGCTAATTTTAGGAATAATTAACATTATTGTTGCTTATCGTGTAATTAAAATGTTGTATTGCGTCTTGAAAAATCCAATTTACTTGCATCTAAGTTTGTAGAGTTTCACTTTCTTAAAAAGTTTCATATTGTCGCCACAATCAGTGTAAATAATATTGTGTAGGTTGGCGGCGCTAGCCCCTTAAAATTTCGTTGCCTTTTTGCATCCTCGGTAGCTAAGTAACTAAACTGAGAGTTTTTCCTGGTGTGATACTGGTCAAAATCATTCATAACCTTCTTTTTTGTTTCGCTCTAGTCGGCTTAAAAATTTACTCGGTATAATTACTTATATCAGTATCTTTTATTTTTAAGTTTGGGGTAAGCTTTATTTTTTTTTTATGAGTCACTCTAAACAGAGATACAGTAGGTACAATACAGTGAGACATCATGACATGTTATGTTTTAACCGTGTATTCTCCGTGTCCACACTGGTTGTCACACTGGTGTGGATACGATTAAATTTATATTATTTTCTATTACTGGTGTCCACACTGACTCGCGCTTTACCGAAATGCATTTAGTGTTGTGAAGTACTTGATAAATATAAAAATTGAGTCACCTAGCATGTGACTCTGAGTTAGTTTTCTTATAAAATTAAACTCATTCATCCAGATTTTTCCAGACTTAAAATAAATGTACCAGGAAAACATAACTTTATAGGAGGTACACTAGTAAGTCGAATTAAGATGAAAGTGGTTCTTGGAATGATTTGGTTGTCTCACTATTTGGTAGGTAGATAAATACTAAAGCACCATAGCTCTGTAGCAGGTATATAATCTACCTCTTTGGCAGTCTTGTATTCTCTACCGCCTCTATGATAGGGAATGCTCTGATGAGTTATTCCAACTGATCCTATCCTCTCCTTTCCATTCCCGAAAAACACGTGCTTGACAGCTTTGCCATCCGCATACCATCCATCCAGATGATCCAGACCATGCCCAGCGCGCACCAAGAGGTTTAGCTCCTCGTTCCTGCCCTGAGCCATCAAGTCATGGAATGCCCTTCCAGTTCACGTGTTTCCTTCTTACAATCCTGGGTTTTTTAGGTGGGGCGTGAAACGGCACCTCAGCAGGCCGTCAGGATGAGGATGACAGACTCAATTGGTCTTTTGTGCCTGTCAACCTCTTAATTGGATCTCACGGCCGCTTACCATCAGGCGGAGTCTGTCCTCAATGTATGTAAAAAAAAACTTTCAGCTAATGATGATAGGTCGACGCGCGCTAGCGCTAGCAGGGATGTAAAATGTAGGGCAAAATTACGTATTTACAGATTGGAGTACCAGGACAACATAGCTTTGTAGGAAGTAGCTATCATACATCACTTATACGAAAAAAATGACACTTTTTTTCATTATGGTCTTACCATTTGGAAGATATTGTACTAGGCTAGCATAGCATTGTAGTAGGTATGTACTATCGAATTGCTAGGAAGTTTTTAATAGACAATATTAGAATGTAAAAAACTTCATGGACTTATTAGTTTTAATATTATATTTTTTATTTGACATTTGTGTCTGATTGAAAATCAGTTGTCCTGTCACAAGATTGAAAATGTCATTGACGATTTTGATATAAAAGGACAACTCTAATCGTTCTCACCAAAAAGACCGACTTTCGATACTGCTTTAGCAATATTTACTGTGGCACGGTCAACACACGTCATCAGAAACGAATTAGGATACCACGGAGACGCAACATACCTACTTAAAATTTAAAAAGGTTAAAAATGAGAGGCGATAAAATATCCCAACTAATATTGAAACTTCGTGAGATTAACTCCTTGGATTCCTCTGTAGCATGCTATTGTCGCAGGAGTTCGAACGGCAAGGTGATCTGAACGGGTAGGTTGTTGAGAGGTGCGATGTCCCTGATAACGTCAATATATGCTTGCGTCTGATAATGTCAATTGAAATCACGATTCCAATTCTGCAATTTTGGACCGCTGTTGTGACAATTAACTTTGCTCCTATACTGTCGAAGTGCACGAAGGTTCTACGTTCTTCTGACAGACAACATCGAAAATCCATGAACAGCCTCGTTAAGTGCTGATGTATGCTGATGATATGGCGCTGATAAAGTTTTATCAAAAATTGAGTCACGTAGCGACTCCAATGTTGGTCTTTGTTCTTTTGCAGATTTCGTTTTTTCTGACTAATAATGACATACTTCAGTTTGCTCGCAACTGGCATAGGTCCGTCGTCTAAGAGAGCTGTCGCAGCACTGAGCAGGTGAGAACACGGCTACACAATTATACTCAATAGTCATGTCAATAAAGTCGTGAATACGTTGCACCCAGATTCTATCAAGTTGCTCAAAGATGTCGACAAAATCACGAAAAATTAATTACGTATTTATAAAAAAACTAGGCTGAATAACAAAATTCTGACACATGCCAGACATCAGTATTTATAATATCTACTAATTAAAGGAATTTCCGATTGAATTGGTAATCTCGCTCAGTAAATATCTGGAGAAAACGTAATTTTTAGAGGTATTTTCAAATCGAAAAACTATCGAACCAAACTCGCCAAATCGTGTTTCTAAAAAATTACAGACTTAGATAAAGGTATGAATTAATGTTCACCTTAGTATCAGATTGTACCGTCTCCCAGGGAGCTGGCAAAGTCACAATGAAGGTAAGGTTTTTTTTTTATGTAGCCCCTTAAATGCCATCTTCAGTGAGGACCACAAACCATGAAATGATCATCTTAGAAAATTCAAAGGTAACACAGCTTGGATGATGATAAATATCTGAATTTCTACAGCCTAGGACGTCGATATTAATTTCGGAAGCTACAAGATGATGTAGAGTCCAAGGAATGCAAACTCAGAGCCTACACATATAGGTAGGGCTTAATAAATTTATTGTAAAATAATAAACATCATAAATTAAATAACATGGCAGCTGATTACCAGTTGCCATGTTATTGTGCAGCAGCACCACATAGAAAATGTTTTTTATACAGTAAAGTACCAGTAGTGTATGTAGAGTTGTCTCTTGCAAAGCTATGTTGGCCTGGTACTTCAATTTCATGGAGTACTACATATTACGAGTTACAAAGTAAGGCAAAAGGATAAAATCTTTCAGGGTAGACAAAAATTTACATCTTGCAAACCTATTTTGTCCTGGTACATACTCGGTACAATTTTCAACTTTGAAAATAAATTTTGAGTTCATTTTATAAAAAAAATATATTTCTAACTCATTAAAATTGAGTCAAACAGACGCTAGAAAATTTCCGCACTAGCAGTGTGGACACGAGTCATAGTTTTAAATCATTTAATATGGAATTCTCCGTAGTCACACCAGTGTGACAAACTCAGTGTGGACACGGAGAATACATGGTTCATAGGTATAGGCTGTAACTCCACGAACAAGTGTGAACAGCATGATTATAGTAGCATCGAACGAAACATTCATAAAAGTTATGAATAGATATAACTCCTCCTCCTACTTAAAGAATAGAATAGAATAAAAAAATATTTTTAAGCTCTGAAATGTACTATAGTAACGTTGCTAACAGTGTGCTTTTAGGACTTAAGCTCGCTTGTATCACAGAGCTCAGAGTGCGGATTTTTATTATACCAACCTTTAATCCCCTTCAATCCCCGTCCAATCAGAAAATGTGCTGCAGTGAGAGGGGTCATATCATTGGGATCCGGATCTGATGATAAAAGTGTAAGAGTTCTAGAGTGGAAAATAACTTTAATTGCACCAGCAGTTTGCATTTTCTCATAAGTAAATACTGAAACCTTTTGCTAAACTGTTTAAACGAAGGCAAACAGGCCTGATAATTTTTTTTTCGTAATATTTTCAGGATATCAAAATCGATATTGTAAGTTATTACTCTATAATTTTATGCAATAAGTATTAATAATATATTTGAGTGGAGACCGCGACTCGGTAAACGTAGTGTTGGACGCCCTGCTACAAGATGGGATGACGACATTCGAAGGCTGGCTGGAGTGAGCTGGATGAGAGTGGCCGAAAATCGGGAGCGGTGGATGCATTGAGGGAGACCTATGTCCAGCAGTGGACGAGCGTGGGTTGCTAATGATGATGAATATATTTAATTACTTTCATTGGTAAGTAGTAAAACTTGTGGTCACAGGAAACAACCTTTCAATGTGTGCTTAAAAACGATTCAATAACATCCAATTTACGCGCAAGAGTAAAAAGACATTATACTTACATATTTTAATTAATATGCTTGCTCGTTTGCCGGCTCCAGTATAAAAAAAACACGTACAAGAACGATGAAAAGGATACCATGATCTAATTTTAATAATTTTGATTTAAGACAGGAGTTTTTGTTTTTTTTTTGGTTACTGTTAGGTGAACGGCCTAAATTATATTTTCTTTAGTTTCCAACTAAGTATACAAATAATGTGTTCCTGTCTTCTTACAGAATCAGCGTGGCAAGAAATATGCATCGATGCTTCGTGACGACGGAGGGGTAAGTTTTTACCAAATAGGTAAATGGTATTTATAAAACAGACTGTATATTTGTATTTCCCCATTTGCTCGTACCGACAATCATTTACGTATCGGGTTGCTATTGCACTTACCAATTAAACTAATAAAGTTCTGTACATACTAAGCCTAAAAAATGAATTTCAGAACTCACTAGGTAGTTCTGAGGGCACTGAGCCCTCACTTTCGTTTCGGGAGATTAGTTTGAAGCCAAGCCAATAAATGGCGCTGTAGATGCATTACATTGCAAGTGTTTTGGTTTAGTTACTTATAAGCCTTTTTGTTGTCCAGGGAAGATAACTACCTCATTTTTTCTCTTGACTCTGGCGTGAATATTAAAATTGGGTATTAGTAATTCGACAATGTACAGACAGCCGCACATCAGGTTACTACAATCTGTCAAATTTCTTCAATCGAACCTCACCTTTATGTCAAACGTGTTTGGTTCAATATCAACTAAGGAAATGATTCTGTGGGTAACTGTGAAACAAGCCGCATCGGCTGATGCAATCCAAAGATTTTAATTAGTATCTAGTGGATTTTGGTGTACAAATTTGGTGTTACTTTGTGCAGTGAAGTGCCGCAGGGTGATATTAATATAAGAATCATTGAATTGTGTCGTTTTTAACACTGCTATTGGTGTCGAGTGAGTTGTCACGTGAACAATTTGCTTTGACCTAATAGAGTCTTAAAACCTACGGCTTTGTTAAAAATAGTCTCCACATAATCCTTAGGACATTAAAACGCTAAACACCGGCGTTTTATTGAGTGACTGTGACTTCGACTGACTTCGACTGTTGACTACTCAGAACAATAACTAAAGCAATTAAATTAATTGCTTTAGTTATTGTTCTGAGGTTGACTACACTTTATCAAACTACACTTGACATTGGCAAAATTAAATGTGTCATGAACACAATACAGGCCATATAAAAAAAAATAATAAAAACAAAAACAAAAAACTAAGGAAATTTGACAGATTGTAGTAACCTGATGTGCGGCTGTCCGTACCTAATGAAACTATAAAACAAATTTTGTGACATTGAACAAGTTGCAATATGAACGACGATTATAGTAGGTATTTCCTTTTACCATTGCATGGGAGAGCCACGCTTCTGCACGAATGGACTGGCTCGACCGGAGTGATAGGTATACCTGGACCGGAGTGTTGGCTTCACAGAAAACCGGCGTGAAGCAGCGCCTGCGCTGCTTTGTCGAGTGTGTGAGGGCACCTGAGGCCCCCATGGGGACCCTAATGGGGTTAAAGGTTGGCAGCGCACTTGTGACTAACTGGTGTTGCAGCCGGGCTAACATGCGCGCCGCGAGATAATTTGTCGACACTCGTATTTTGTCGGCGCAAGTTGCGTCTCGCTCACCTGACTGAGCGATGAGCGGGATAGAAGAATGCGCTCTCGCGAACGAGAGTCGACAAAATTTTGTCGCGGTGCGCATGTTAGGCCTACATGTGTCTATGGGCGGTGGCCATTGCTTACCATCAGGTAATCCGTCTGCTTGTCTGCCACCTATCACATAAAAAAACTTACTGCTTGACGTTTCGACCGCGTTACAACGGCCGTGATAGCAAGCGGACTCAACTCGCGTTTATATCAAGAATTTGTATAGTCCACCTAAACATAGAATGCATGAAAACATTGGAGGAAGCATTGGCCATTTCAGCCAATAGGTATCATGATGATAATAATATCAAGGGTGACAAAATGGTAATATTTGGCTCATTTGTTCTTTTTGAAAAAAAAATATCTTACAGTCTGCAAGTAAGAGATTTAATCTGTTTTTTTAATCAATCTTTAGTTATCTACTCTCTCGTTTTGATAATCTATTCCCAGCGGTTTGTGCATGTCATCTTTCAACAAAATGCGCAAAGTTACGTTTGAAACGACTACGGTGTAACACTACTACCTTACTATTATTAAAAAAGCAAAAGTTTATAATTATGTATTATTGTTACTTGATAAGCAAGTACTAACTTATTTAACATTAATATTTTTATTAAATGCAGACTATGAAGAAAACGGATACGTAGAAAACTACGAGGTTAATCAACGCAAATCTTTTCCTAGACGGTCTTTCCTGCTGCCAAATTATCAAAAACAAGTCTTCTATTTTGACGCTTAATGTTAATAAACTTGTATTGCTCATAATTACTGACGTTTTCTTTTTTACAATAATATTATTCTGAAGTCCATAAATGAGTGTGTAACATCAGATTAGCATTGCGCGTCTGATACATGTCTTGCTAACTGTGACTCGTTGGGATACAAAATCTCAACCCACCCTGTGACGTGTCCCAACCCAACCCGTTAGGAGACCTATCTAAAATCCACTCAGGATTTGTGTTTGGAATAAAAATATTCGTTTGTGAACCTAGGAAAATCCTACTACTATTATAAAGGCGAATGTTTGTACGTATGGATGTATGGATGTTTGTTACTCTTTCACGTAAAAACTACTAAATGGATTTGAATGAAACTTTACCACAATATAGCTTATACATCAGAATAACACACAGGCTACAATTTATAAAAATATATTGTGTGGATTGTCCAAAATATGACGGTAAGTGTCAATAGTTAACTCCACGCGTACGAAGTCGCGGGCGGCCGCTAGTAATAATTATATTCTGGTACCTATGATAACGAAATTGACTTATCTCCTCCGTTCTAAGAAGATATAAATTTTCAATAGATTTTTTTATCGCCGACAACGCGAATTCGCGTCCGAGTACCTAATTTTATTGGAGGTGCCCGTGGTGCTTATCGAGTTTACGAATTTATCGTTACCACGTTTATAGGGCATTCTGCACAAGTTAATGGTTAATCCGTCTAAAAACAGCACTTCGCCCTTCTTGAATGGGAGCTATTTTGAAGATTTATCCAGACAGCTTAAGCTACATAATGAATTCAGTCATTATTAAAAATAAATACCATCAAAACTTAATAATAATGTCATAAATAACAAGATCGTTAAACACTTTGAAAATGATTTATTAAAACATTCAAAATTAAAATTAATATTTAAAAATGGCTGTCATTCAACAAACACAAACATGATTTAATACAGTTTTAGACAAAACACTTGAAATATTCACAAAATACCTAGTTGGGTTTTTAAAGTAAACATCAAAATGAAGTTTTAATGTGCCTACGAGAGGCTCAATGATACACACAATATACAGCCAACACAAATTATCTGGCCAGTTTGTAACTGGATATTGATACACGATTGAAAAATTTACAAAATCTTAGTTTTTTTTTATTAAAATAAATAATTATATCAAAATTAAATAAACATTTTAGGGAGGTTCTCATACAACAACGAATGTCTACATGGTCAATCGCTTGATACTTGTAAAGTTGCACGGGCTTGTTTGGTCCAGAAGCTTTGATTCTAATTACGAGTAATTTGGTTTATGCAGTTTTTAAGGCGCGATGGTAAATCATTGAACGCGCCTTTCTTATGTCCTATTTGCTTTCGTAAGGATGCTTTCTAGCTTCGCCACCTCGCTTAAAAAAACCTTCCAAATCCTGATTATGGTCTAAGCTTGTCCTGAATTATGCGATAGCTTAGGATGCAACCGGGAACCATGCGCTAAATTAAGATTATGTCAAGTGCGTACCTACTATACATATCTTTAACAAATTATATTAAGATTATAAAAAAATCTGTTATGTAGTCACGTGCAAGGAAAGAAAGTCCTTACGCATGCAATAATATAATATTAATATATTAATTCACACAATACCTCAAATTGACCTGATTCCGTACTAAGTAGCTTAAGAACTTGTGTTACAGATATCATACAACAGAGGAAACACAAATACCTATAATACTTAAATACAATATAACACCCAGACACTGAACAAACACAAGTGCTCATCACACGAATGTTTGTCCAGGATGGGGATCGAACCCACGACCTTGGGCGTACAAGGCAGGGTCACTACCAAATGCACCATCCGGCCAGTCAAATGATGGGCTCTCAAGCTATCTTTATCAAATAATTGGAATTGTAAACAAGATGGGTAGGATCCTTCAATTTTTCAGTAAGGTAGTCCAAGTCAAAAAGAAATGCATAATTTTAGCTATATTACTTTCAATTTTGTTTTATGCTTTAGCAAAAAATCTTACTCCCGCTTCGAAAACGTATTAATTGCAAAGCGTTTTTACTTAAGTAAAACGAATTTAAAGGAATTTTACGATCTAAAGACTGAGATAAGCTCGTTAAAATTCACGATGGAACCGCAGACCCAGATAAAAAAGCCAATGACTATCAGAGTTACGCTTCGCCAGAGCCTCCATCTGTACTTGCCAAGGCCAGGCCTGTGCCAGACCACGAGTAGGTTGATTACGTTTGGCCAGATGAACGCCATGTTAGACAAGCAGAACGTTCCCAGCTGAAACCAAGAAAATTAAATTTATCCAATCTCTCCACGTTAAATTTTATTTTACATCCCCATACGATGCGACCAAGACGAGACAAAAATGACAGTTGTATTAAAAAATAAATAAAAATATTTACTCCAAAAAGCCAGTATACTTAATACATGCAGATTTACACGAAAGTTTTTGTCGTCCGGATCTACCACACTAAATACCATGACGCTTGACTGAGGTCCGCGTCGTGGGAATATTTACCCGCCTTTATTTCTCAAAGGTTGGAGAAAGCTAAGCTTTAAAATTAAATAATAATAAATATTATTGTTTATGTATAAACTTAAAACTCGGTAAGTGTACAAAACTGCACCGTACAAAATCGGCATTGCCATTTACGCAATGCATATGTCACCGTAACATAACAACACTCGTAATTTGATAAATTTTTAGGCAGTTAATCCAACTCCCGGAAAATAATATACGGCAGTATGAAATATGTTATTTAACGTTTATTTATTTTAGTAAATTGATAATTTAATGGTGTTTTTTCTTAGAATTGCGGAAAGTGACCAGTTTTGGCAATTATGAAAATGAATGTGATTTAATTTTTATTTTTGGTATAGCAATTCTTTGCAATTTATCTTAAGTAAATATTGCACTTAAAAAATTCCTCGGAGGGTTCAGGTGGGACATGAACCCACAACCTTCTGCAATCCGGGCAGATATGCTATCCACATTACACCATCCGAGCCCCTTACAAAGCCGACGAATTTCGTAAGTGCTTAACTCGCCATGAGCTGACGATAGTCTCATCAATATTGTAGGTATACTATACAATATCCAGTGGAAACATTATTACAAATATTTGACCACTAGTTAAGATGAAACTGCTAAACGAATAATTTTTATTTTTGGTATAGCAATTCTTTGCAATTTATTCTTAAGTAAATATTGCACTTAAAAAATTCCTCGGAGGGTTCAGGTGGGACATGAACCCACAACCTACCACCTGAACCCTCCGAGGAATTTTTTAAGTGCAATATTTACTTATGAATGTGATTTATTTGAAGAAATTATTAGGTACATAAGTGTGCCCCAAAAAATGTTAATACTTTCCCTTATGTTTTCAAGAACTTTTTTTTTAATATATCTCATAATTCACACAATGAATATAAATCAATTGGCGGCGCTAGTACCTACATTTCGTCGTGGTGTCGCCTTAAACAGGCGTCTAGCATCGATGAGTATGTAACTATGCAATGGATATAAATGTATGTCGCAGTCATCTGGTTTAATCAGCTATTTGATTGGATGACTAGCGCGTTCATTGAATGGCGACGTTTAATTAAATGACTAAAGGACAACTCGTCAAGTTGTTTAGGATAACGTTTACTTTTTGACTGAACGACATTCAGCATAGTCGTTAAATGACTTTGTAATGTTTGATAAGTTTGAAACTTAAAGATAACTACTTAACTTTAGATAAAAAAATGACATGACAGAATAACACACATTAAAAAGATTTTTCTCGCAAAAAAATATCAACACAGTGCTATTTTATTCGATCTGTACTAGCTGTTTGACTCCATATTTGTTTCGATGAGCATTAACGCCGCAGTGGAAAAAAAATAAATAAATTACAATCACCCGACTGATTTTACGTCCGCTATGTTCAAAGAGCTATGTTACAATCAGCTAATTTGTTGGACGTTGAGTGAGGCTTGTTCATTCAACGTTCAGCCTATTCATTCAATTAAACGTCGCTATTCAATAAACGCGCTAGTCATCCAATCAAATCGCTATTTCAACCAGATGACTGCGACATGTTTATTAGATTCATAAGTATCAGAGCACTATTTACTTCCGGCATTAATTATTAATAGCACGAATTTTTGGCATTCATTAAATCATTCTGGGAATCATCATGGGTGGACGATAATCCGGAACTTTTAGGACTGCACAGGTTTACAGTTAAAAATTGGTGAGTAGACGGTAATCTTAAATTTTTTTACGATACATAAAATACCAAGGAGAAGGGGCGGGGGGTTTCCTTGGGCTCGTCTTCTTATATATATTTCGTACAAACTTAGTATGTACTTACAAATCCCATGAGGCCGTTAATGTTCGGAAACACAATGGCAATTATTCCAATTAAGACGACGAAAATTGCCCTGTAAATCAGCTCCCATTTGTATTCTTTTTCTGGTGGATGACGCTTCTTGAGGTAGTAGAAGCACAGGTTGAACGGGGGCCAGAAGTTTAAGGCATGAGTCACGTAGATCATTACAGCAATCAGACCTTTCAAAATTTTTGGCGCCCTGTAAAGTTAAAATGATTAAAATAGTTATTTTTCGAGATCAAACTATCCTGGCAGTCCTCAAATTCTAATTTCCCAAAATTGCTATCAGAATCTTAAAAATATAGGTATTCGCCGGTCAAACAAAAAGTGTTTTTTTAAGCATAGCTTTGGTTTGTAATCACCAATCTGCATAAGGAAAGGGCAGTAAAAAGTCTTATCCCATCATACTTGTAGTACTTAGCCAATTATTTAATAGTACACAGAATAAACAGTGTCGTTTGAATGTATGGGCTTGTATGCGTTAAATCTGGTAGTTTTGATAGTTTGCTTATGTAAGTAGAGTATTTTTAACTAAAACCTTAGCGTCGTACGCTCTCACGCACGACCGTACGGCGGTGTCTCCGGTAGCCGCCGGGTAGCTTTGGCTAGATAGACACAACTAGTAGGATATTCGCTATAGAACATCATTAATTAAATAACTTAATACAATATTTTACTAACGATCAACAAAAGCACCGAGACAACTCTTGCCCAGCTGTTAAATATCACATTTGATCAAATTAATTTATTATTACGATAATCTGTCCCTGCTACAAAAACATAGGCGACTACCTTTTATTGCGAAAAGGGGGTTGTAGGGGTTGAAAGGGGGTAAAAGTATACTTTTCGCACGCGACGAAGTCGCGGGCGGCCGCTAGTAGGTATAAATATTTGTAATTCCAACGTGTGGTTCAATTCTGTAACCCAGGTGCTTGAGCTCCTATTCGGGTCAGACATTTGTATGTTCATGTAGTGAAAATATATTATATAAATATTATTTAGTTGGCGATCACATCACACACAAATATTAGACAATGGTTGCGTTTTTAGGGTTCCGTAGCCAAATGGCAAAAAACGGAACCCTTATAGTTTCCGTCATGTCCGTCTTGTCCGTCTGTCCGTCTGTCCGTCTGTCACAGGCCGATTTACTCGGAAAACTATAAGTACTACAGTGATGAAATTTGATGGGAATATGTGTTGTATGAACCGCTACAAAAATATGACACTAAATAGTAAAAAAAAGAATTGGGGGTGGGGCCCCCCATACATGTAACTGAGGGATGAAATTTTTTTTTTCGATGTACATACCCGTGTGGGTATCAATGGAAAGGTCTTTAAAATGATATAAAGTTTTCTAAAAAACATTTTTCTTAAAGTGAAACGGTTTTTGAGATATCAGCTCTCAAAGTCGTAAAAAGTATGTCCCCCCCCCCTCTATTTTTATAACTACGGGGTATAAAATTCTAAAAAAAATTAGAGGTGATGCATGCTAATTAACTCTTTCAACGATTTTTGGTTTGATCAAAGTATCTCTTATAGTTTTTGAGATAGGTTGATTTAACTGTAATTTTGGTTAAGTTATTGTGCTTACACTGAAAACGATGGCTGAACCTTATAAGATAGATCAAAAAATATACTACAGTATTGTACACCTTTAAAAATCTTATATTTGCTGCTACGGAACCCTTTGTGCGCGAGCCCGACTCGCACTTGGCCGGTTTTTTTTTTTACTTAGTAGAATAGTTTTTATTTGATCTATGATTTGATCGTAGTTATGAACATTAATGGAGTGGTGAGAGAGTGGAGGTTCAGTTACGATGTAGTTACGTTAAGATTGTACCTACCTACTTAAAGTTTTCAGTAGAAGATTATTGGCCCTCTGGATGTATTGTGTTGAAATTAGGAATGTTCATCTGGATGGGTTGAAATTATGGATGTCCTAGGCGCCTACTAACAACAAACATAATTTTGCCACTAATGAGCGCGTTTCCTTATTAGAAACTTGTTCGGCTCCTGGTAGTTTTCGACGGAAATAAATGGACTTCGAACTAAGGTTGTACTTGTAAACCTTAGTGGCAACCAACAGTGGTTTAATGTGCGCTTGCTTTAAATGTTTTCACTCACAAGTCCATGGGAAAGTTGACAGTGATAGGCGCATCGCTTTTGTCTAAGAATGCAGCATAGCCGAAGAATGACACCATCACAGTGCCCAAGACAACAACAGACATGCCTGAAACAAATGAAACTCATTTGTTTTTACAGTAGGATACTGATTGTGGTCCCAGCATCTGTATTATCGTTGTAAGACCCAAAAGCTTTTTAAAAGGCATTTTTTTACATTATAGCGGAGAAACGAGCAGACGGCTTGTCGTGGGACCACATTGATATCTATGAACCAATAACATTGCAACCAAAGATTCAAATCGTTAGATTTGCCCTTACCATAGTTTGATCGTGCTCACTTATTTGGGTAGGTGCATGTCTTTCTGATGTTTTTCAGTAGTAGTAGGTAGTAGTAATTAAATGGAAACATATAATCCTTAAAAATTTGATATACCTAATGTGTCATGATAAGATAAGAACTAAAACTCAAAACCCTATGTATAAAACTACGGAACACTAAAAAATATCCAAATCATTTTTCGGGGTCATTTGGAGGATAAGGCTAAATTAGGCTCTAAGAAACTGGGTGTTCTCGGCAGAGCAAGGTGGTACTTTACGCCAACCCACCGCCTTCAGCTCTATAAGGCTCAAGTCCGGCCCCACATGGAGTACTGCTCCCATCTCTGGGCCGGGGCACCCCCATATCAGCTCCTCCCTTTTGACCGCGTCCAACGTCGCGCAACTCGATTAGTCGGCGACGAGAATCTCACTGCTCGCCTAGATTCTCTGGCACTGCGGAGAGATGTTGCATCTCTATGTGTCTTTTACCCGCCTTTACCACGGTGAGTGCTCCGAGGAGTTCGAATTAATACCCGCTGCCAAATTTCACCACCGCACTACACGCCATAAACTCGGATTCCATCCATACCACCTGGATGGATGGCGGTCCACTACCGTGCGCTTTACTCGACACTTTCTGCCACGCACCTCCTCATTGTGGAATCAACTTCCCGCAGCGGTATTTCCGAACCGGTACGACATTCAAATCTTCAAGAAATGAGCCTATACCTTCCTAAAAGGCCGGCAACGCTTCCGCACTCCTTCTGGTGTAGTTGATGTCCATGGGCGGCGGTGATCACTTACCATCAGGTGACCCGCTTGCTCGTTTGCCTTCCAATAATATAAAAAAAAAATGTATATTTCTATGTTTTTTTTATGAAATCCTGAATTTGATCTATGGCCTTAATTGCTAGTCAGCTTTCCAGCCAAATTTGCCATTTTGCCAAATAGATCTAGACGATGTCTCACGCAGGTAATTAAAACTAAAAATAAATTCATACAAACACATTGCTAACCAACGGCCTATTTTAAGGCCCAAAGGAAACCTTCTTCGGATTCTTTCTCATGTTGTTCTCGATGGGTATCTAACAACTCACTGCCCGCACGATCAGCTACTGCAATACTCCTCATTCCAGTAAACTCGGAGCGTAGTTGTTCTACAAGCGTGTCATGCCACTCCCTTCATTCCAGAGAGAGATGAGCATTGAATTGCATACAACTAGTATACTGTCACTAACAGTGCCAACACTGAAATTTACAAAAAAAAGTTTCAGTAAGGTGAATTAGACAACATAATCGAAATGGGGACTATTGCGTGTGAAAAATCCGCTATGATGGCGTGTTTGTAGACTGAGGTCTAAATTCGACGTTATTGGTGTATAGTGACATAATGACACCTTACACCTTTTTTTTTTTTTTTTTTTTTTTTTTTTTGTTCACGCAGAGTGAATGCCGCCTTATGCACACCGGCCGCTGGGAGACGACCAGGTAGTGTGGGGCTATCCCCTGATTAGGCCTCTGCTAATCAGAGGCCGTTCAAGGGCATACCCACTAAACACTCTGCGACTTTTCCCGGCAAATCCAGGCTCGGGGTGGGAAAGCGGGAAATAGGACGAACCTCACACCGCAGACCCACCCATGGACAGCAAGGCACGCCAGTACGGCCTCTTCCGACCCGGGGCTTAAAGCCCCCAGAGCAGCTCCCACTGCCCTCGACAAAGCCCCAACCGGGCGGCGCCCGCATCGCTGGATTGCGATACGGGCGTCGCGGGCATGGGCTCCTGCAGAACTCTCCACAAACCCACACCTGCTGGCTGCAGGGCAAGGGGAGGAGAGTGCCTGCAGGCTTCCAAAAACTGCCCCACAGACCCACGGCCGGCTACGCTGGATTGCGCAGTCGGTCGCTGGGCGGAGAGGTGGGGTTAGCCGGCCTTTGCCGCATCCCACTGGCTGTGGGACGAAGCGCAGACCAGCAACTAAAGACCCCCACAAAAGATGTGGGGGGTGGCGCCCGAAGGCGCCCACTCGGTGGGGCCCACGTCAAGGTGCACCCAAAGTGCAGGAGATCCTCACAGGGCGCCGGACAGGGCCCCGGCCCAGACAGAGCTGGGCCTCAAAGTGCAGCTGTCAGCCGTCGGGTAGCAATATGGCGATAAGCCAATTGCTACCCGTCGTTGCCCAGGGACACCAGGACCCTCCGGTAACAGTCCAAACAGAAAGAAAATACTACCGGGGAGGCCACACGAGGAGGTCGCCGCACCGTAGTCCCCATGACACCTTACACCTTGATCAAGTGTCCTTTACCCAAAGGTTGCCTGGAAGAGATCGCTCATAGTGATAAGGCCGCCTTTGTTGTACATTACTCCTGTTATAACTAGTTTTAAGTTTTATACCTCTGTTTTGTGTGCAATAAAAAGCATATTCATTCATTCATTCAATGACGTCTCACATCAAAAATACCAAAAATACCTGTACGACATCCAAATCTTCAAGAAACGAGCCTATACCTTCCTAAAGGGCCGGCAACGCATCCGCACTCCTTCTGGTGTAGCTGATGTCCACGGGCGGCGGTGTTCACCTACCATCAGGTGACCCGCTTGCTCATTTGCCTTCTTTTATTATAAAAAAAGCTAATCACAGTGTTGTAGATGGACCTCAGTTTACAGTCACGCCATCTAGCAGATTGGTCACGCGATAGCCCCCATTTACATGATTTGTAGTTCTTCAGATTTAAATTATTCTAAAAAATTTAAAACAACTTATTATATATCAGTATTTACTTATTTTTACCACTTTTTTACTTTTCATTGATATCTTATTGATTTCAATTCAAATGAATAATTACTGAAAAAATAAATATTATTGGATCACTAGAATATTTACCTTTTATTTTATTTTCCTATCTTAATTTTTTTTGTTTACGATTGTGGTAAATAATGTCTCAACATATGTAGTAAATATATTATAATACTTTATGCACTCTGCCCGTCAAGAGTAGCAAGTTACAGTAACAGTTTATATCTAGGATATGTACATAAATGTTGCTACGCAGTACCACAGAATACTTAATAGTACAAGGTACAGAAGACCACTTCCAAAAAACCGTTTATGGAAATAAAGACTCAGACTACTATAATCTAACGTTGAAATTCCGACCGCCCAGCGTTCAATGCCTACCTTTATTCATACCTAGAAGTGCGTTCTCTTTCTATCGCGAGCAACTGTCGCGCGTGCGTCGCCGCTCGTTCGTGATTTTCTACTAATTTGGCCCTCCGGAGGGGACGCCGCATGTACTTGCAAGTTCGATACCTACACGCGGAGTGGGACAGGCCTGGCATCAGTACGTAGGCCTGTTACTCGCAGATTTTTGAGTACCTACCTATGTATTTCACTGCTCACCGCGGTTTATAATTATGTATTACAAATAAAATAAAACAATCTTATTAAATATTTATGAATTTAATTAAACTAACTGAACAAAATCAACGGGAAACATTTCTCGGCCTGCTGTCCTTATTAATCCAAATTTAATTTATGTTACAACAAACCGGAATATAGTTCTTATATTTTAAATAAAATTCTAGGTTAATAGTTGATCAACTTCAAAAAATAACCAACTGCAGTTAAAATCAAATATGATCCTATGATCCTATCAAATAGATTATTTGTGTAATGAAGGCATGTTTAAAATGTTTTGATGAGTTTGTCATCAAAAGAAGTGATATCTAAATGTTGTTCAAGTTTAATGGTGAGAGCTATATACTTACTTATTCTCATACATTAATTAAACTTACGATGGTCATCTTTCTATGTCAGGTTTAGGTAAATAAGCGCCCCAATTTGCGATTACTATTAGAAACAAATTATTTTTTTCAAACTGTAGTACTGAAAACAAATTAGATCAACTTATAAAAATGCTTGCTGTAGTACTCGTAGTATACGACGTGTTATAGCTATTTGAACTATTAGATTAATAAAAACAAACATCATTAACTTGTTAGCAAGTCCACTTGATATGACGGTCGTTAAAAAAAGTAACAATTGGTTTCCAATTAAAATAAAAATGTAAATCTCTTATCTAACTCGTCACGACAAAATCATAATACAGAAATCTTGTGGGACAAAGTTCTTCTTAAAAAAACAATGTAACTTATTGCCCACTAACCTTAATACTTAAATAACAGATTCACACT